>JAHWGI010000383.1:2057500-2174432 GCA_029379305.1 Frankliniella fusca | reverse complement strand
TATCATTAGTTTTGCTGTATATTAATTTTTAAGTACAGAATGGTGTTGAACAAGTATTATGGAGTGCTCGTAGTGTTCATACTTTCATCGCAACAATGAAACTAGCTTATTTTGCATTAACGTTAAAAGTTCATCCACTTTTCCTGCAAGTGGATCTATTTAAAATTAAAAGATAATGACACGAAAAATCATATTAGCTCCAAACTTGTCATATTTACAATGAAATTAGCAAATCTGGCTGTCGCAGCATACATAAATTGATCTAGACCTGCTGTGTTGTGACAAATGCAAATAATTTTATTTTGGTTCAATCATCTTGCATATTCAAGCCAACTTAAGCTAGGTTCCTTCCCCAACATTGTAATTGGTTTATTTAAGAAACTGCAGCAAAATCAACTGTTCCGTGAATGAAAGCATTGGTGGGTGATGTAATGTGACTTCAGTGTCAAAAATGTTCTCTTTGTGGGCTGAGTTTGTTAAGTTGGAATAGTTAAGGCCATTTGGAATCTTCTATCAAGTCATTACATTTAAAACCTCTAAAAAATTATGTCCTAAACAAAGCAAAAAAAAATAAAAATAAAATAAAATGATAAAATAATTTTTTTCTCTTTTCTACTTTGCATCCTCAGAGGACACTCACGTTCTATCTATAAATGCTGGAAAAAATTAATTCACCTATGCTACAAAATTTTTATATAGGCAATATTGGGGACACAGGGAATTCAAATGATTCAGTATAGCTGATGCAGCTTGCCTACAGGGAAAATAGACTTGTTTTCATTAAATGATTGTGAACGAACTGTGCAACGGATCACAGCCATTCAAAGGCCACAATACTTAGGAAATTGCCTGAAATGTCAGTATGTCAGGTAAACTCTACTTAGAACTGGTGAAGTTGAATAGTAGTGTTCAGAAAATCAACAGGATCAATTGTGAATTATGTAATTTACCAACACAAACCATGAATTTTTCAATTTGAATCAACATAAAGTCTTGCTAAAAAATAAAAAACGCAACAAATGCGACACACAATAAACTGTTTGTGGGAACATATTACCCATCAAGCGAGTGGCAGTGATATCTACCAACTAAAACCACTCATCCTCATCATCTTGTCAGTCTCTGTCTCCATTATGAACAGGAACTAGGATTACATCTTTTTTGTTTCGGCACAAAGGACACGTGCCTGAATGTTTTAACCACTCATCAAAACAAACCCAACAAAATAATTGCTGACACTCTTCACATTGATAAGGTTGCTTAACTAGGTCGAGGCAAATAGGACACTGTGGCCTTCCATCAGATGATTTCTCCTATAAATAAGACAAAGCCACTCAATTAGTCTTAACCAGAACAACAACAAAAAAAAGGAACATAGTTATGTGTCATCTAGTTTTTACAAAACTGCCAGTTGCCTCAAAGACAATGTACTACCATATTAATAATGAAAGAACAAAAAGATCATGAGTAACAATACATATGAAACTAAACAGTAAATAACCTTTTCAAGCAGTTCCTCAGTGTTGTCCTGGTGACCCTCAGAAGCAGTATGATCTACAACAGAAAATAATGTGCCATGAGGAAAACTTTTAAATTTTATAACGTTTGTGGGAACTATTTTGCTCCAGCTCCTCAAAATAAGACATGGCATTCTCTAAGTTTGTTGTATAGGAAAACTCATATGCTAATCATTAGAGGCAAGAAGTCTATATTCAGATAAAGGTGTTGCAATGGCAAAAATTTAAGGATAGCAGGCACATACAATAAGATGTTAAGGTGGAAGCATTTCAGTTTTCACTAAATCTTAAAAAAAAACTAAGGGTGGCCCCACACTCAGCGCGCCAACCGTAGCTGGCCCGGCTGGCCTGGCCGGCCTGGCTGGCCTGGTTGGCTGGTAAGACAGGGCCGGGTGTGGGCCGTAAAGAAATTGACCAAATAAACGTCCAGGCACTGTAGAGAGTCAAAAAGTCTGGCATATTCCCAAAGGGGACTGCTGAGTGTGGGGCCACCTTAAAACTACCAGTGAGGATCATCCCATCAATCTCCTACTCTTGCCATTCAACACGCTCCACTAAAAGGGAGGCTGGTCTGAAAATGATGTGCTTCTCATGACAGTTGGTCAGTGAGAACACATCTGGTGATATGGACTCATATCTTATGAAGTCATTTCTGCATTAATACCCAATCCTTTTACCTTCATTGAAGAGGCTTAGCAGCATTTCTCCTTCTTCTGAAAAAAAAGGTTTCATCTGCTTAAAACCATTAGGAAGAAGGACACCTGCCCTTTTCAGACATGCCACCTCATCGTCAGCATCCTCCTGGCTCCTAGCTCGCTTATATGCCTCTGCCAATCGACGCGAGCACCGCAAACCCACATCAGCATCATCATCATCAGAGTCAAGAGTATAAGGTTCCCCTGAAAAACGTAATGAAAAATAAAAGCTCACCTAGTAATCATCTGACGATGTCTCAGCATTACTGAAATCATCTGCATGCAGAAGAGAACACAAGTGGTTCAGTGCAAGGTATATCCAACTGGAGTGCATTATAACATAATGGATAGTGACTCTAATATAAACAAGAAGCCAAGTAAAAACCGAAGTATGTACTTTGGTCTTGAAAACGTAACTTGCTCTTTACCTCACTAAAATTTGTACATGATACAATAATACTGGACTTCTTTTCATAATTATCTTTTCATCATTTAAATGAACCCGTTTCTGCACTGAGTGCTGTGTTGCACCAGTCTGTTAAGTTTTCTCAAAATTTTGTGTACGTAATAAAATAAAATAGTAATTTCTGAAATATGCAGTCATGAATTCTAGTTACAAAGAGCATGAAATGAAATATGTTATTCTGGTGTATTCCGATATGAGAAAAAGTTCCTAAAGTAAACCGTACCAGGACCAATACTCATTCTTTTAACCAAAATGAATAAAATATGAAAATGAGGTGAAGAACGAGAAACAATTGTCTTCTGTGG
The DNA here is from genome assembly GCA_029379305.1 of Frankliniella fusca. Taxonomy (NCBI): domain Eukaryota; kingdom Metazoa; phylum Arthropoda; class Insecta; order Thysanoptera; family Thripidae; genus Frankliniella; species Frankliniella fusca. The sequence continues at coordinate 2,171,449 of JAHWGI010000383.1, read as the reverse complement.
AATATGCAGTCCTGAATTCTGGTTACAATGAGCATTAAATGAAGTAATGTATTAAGAGACGAAACAAAGTTCCCAAAAACCGTGCCAGGACCAATTCTCGTTCTTATCACCAAAATGAATAAAATATGAAAATGAGGTAAAGAACGAGTTAAACATGACTCATTAATAGCATACAACACAAAAGTGATTAATAACAATAATTAATAATAATAGTTCATTTTTCACCATAGCTATTCATTAGAAACCCGATTACACTACATTATTGGTTGGTTGGTAGAACATGGGGCAACAATATAATTTTTTGGTTTTTGATTCTTAACTGAAGCTCACCTTCATTAACAACTCTCCTCCTGCTGGATTGCCTATCTACCTCCCTTCGCTCAACTGTGGTTTCTTCCTCCATGTTATCTTCATTGGCATAAAACTGCTCAGCTTCCTGTCTCAGCTTTTCTAGAGCGGCTTTGTTGGAGGCCTTCTTCCCACGAGTGGCAGCTACCTTTACTCTAGCTCCTTGTGACTTCGGTTTTGTCTTGACATCACTTTTCGCCTTAGTCTCTTTAGCCTTATTGGTTGGAGGTTTTGTCTTGGCTGGAGGGGCCTTGGTTGAAGGTTTGGCAGCAGAGACTGAGGTAGATGCTCTTCTCTTTCCTGAAAAATATTTAGCTTAAAAAAAAATAATTGCTGTATATTACAACCAGCATAAGGATTAGATAGATACCTCCAGCATTAGAAGGCTGCTGGACCTGGACCTGTGGCTCATCTACGTCATCGGGCTGGAAACAAAACTTCATTTAGAAACATTCAAATGTGGCTCAGTGAAGAGTAAAATTTCTGCATTCATAAATAGTTAGTACCTTATTTACTCCAGGGCGGTAAATGGCTCCACAGTTGGAGCTAGAGCCTCGCATCAATGTCACAGGTCCATCATCTTCAGCAGTAGCATCACTGAGCTGTCAACAAAATAACACCCTAATGAACAGTTGAACATACCTTCACAAAAGAATAAGTCAGAGAAAAGATCATTCTGAGCTCATTGTAAGCAGCCAAGAGGACTTCATGACACTGCAAAATGATTCCATTGGAGCTTAATGTTGTTAAGTTTGACCTCTTAAAAAAGAGTCGATTCACCTACTTCTGAATGAACTCCTTCTGTTTCCATTACTTCTGTTTCCACTACTTCTGATTCCACTACTTCTGATTCCACTACTTCTGATTCAATATTGTCCAGGCTGTCACAAACAGAGATGCCTTCCTGCATAAAAAATAAAAACCGGCCCTTAAAAACAAGTCAAAAAGCAAAATAATCAGAAGGTTCCAGTCATTTTTCTAAGAGAGAAAAACTGGTGAAACAATATCAGAAAATCCATAAACTGCTTCAAAGTTATTGGTGAAAAAAAATTGCAGGTTAAAATATTATAATCAGGGTGCTGTAAGTCATAAAAACTGTATTTGTTCTTGTGATTCATATGTCATCTCAATATGTTCAGCGTTTTCACATTTGTTGAATTTCTTTTGTGAACTTGTTATAAATAACTAAGAGTGCGGGTTTGCACGGCAGTGGCGCACTTTGGCACTTTTTGAAAACCCTTAAAAATCAATAAAACAAATCAAATTCTTTCCGTAAATGCAACCAGTGTTCCTTTTTCTTTTATTTAGTTGGAGCAACACTAATGCCAAACAAATCTTTTGAAGCTTTTTAAGGAAATATATGTATATGTATTTTTAAAATTATACATGTATTAATTGATAAAAACTTTAATTATATTCCCCATAATAAAGATAAAAAGGGAAATGTTAACACCATATCTGCTTACTAATACAAATCCAGTACTTACTATCTGTGACACAGCGTAACTTCCTTGCTGAATTGCGCTTAGCGGAGGAGAAACCAGCAACCGCAACCCAGCCTGCCTTCCATCAGACGTCGAATTGCCAACATATCCTGTAGCAATTGCATGTTCCTGTAAAAAAAGGAGAAAATAAATTAAGGAAATAATAAGTAAGAAAACAAAATAAAACAGGAAAAACAGTGCAAAGGTGGTTAAAATTCAAAGATCAAGTACATACAGCAACTAGTGAGGAATCATGAGGGGACAGTGAATATCTGTGAGTTGGCAAGGATCCAGGTCTAACATCAGTTTTAACTCTAGTATCAGTCTCACGTATAGAAGCACCACTGCCTTCCTGTTCGATCACAGCATCACTTTGTCCATAAGCACCCAACGAGTTTACCTAAATAAAAATAAAAAGGAAGATGATAAGAAATATCAAATTAAACTTAATATTTAGTACTAGTAACTCGTTCTTTACCCTCTTTAGCCATATAAAAAGTACTAAGTTGTAAAAAGAAAAGAAAAAACTGTAGCAAAAACCTTAATTTACACCTTGGTTACCAGAACCAGCAGTTTTCGTTTATGTGGTTTTGGGTAGCTGTTATACTTTTAAGATGAAAGTGATCACTAAATTATATCATACTCAACTAAACCATACTCATTCCCTGTACTCTATTTTATAAATAATAAGGTAAAGCACGAGTAAAATTACAGATAGTAAAATTAATAATGAAATACTAAAGATTAAGCTTGACAGATAGAATGTGTAATAGTTAGGTGGGAGTATCAAGTCCTTACCAGGATTTGCGAGGAATCATATGGGGACAGAGAATACCTATGAGCTGGCAATAATGCAGGTGTAACCACAGTTTCGGCTCTAGAATTACACACTTGTCTAGAAGAAGCACTATTTTCCTGCATTACCAAAGGATAACTATTCCCAGTACTAGCAGATAAACGCTCCTGAAAGAAGAGAAAGAAAATGTAACAATAAGACAAGATACTGAAGGTATTGCTTAAAAAATAGAATGGCTGTGCATCTGCCTCATTGAGAAAAACCAATGCTTACAGTCTGTGACAATGGAGCACTTCTACGCTGAATCATACTTGGCGAAGGAGTAAAAGACAGCTGCAACCCAGTCTGTCTATTACCATATGTCACAGAACCAATATTTCCTGTAGCAACTGAATGGTCCTGGAATCAAGAAGAAAGTAAATTTAGTAAATACTCAAAAAAAAAATATTAAAATGCTATGGTGAATAAAAGTGGATGAGATTTAGAATGTGTAATAGTTAGGTGGGAGTATCAAGTCCTTACCAGGATTTGCGAGGAATCATAAGGGGACAGAGAATACCTATGAGCTGGCAATAATGCAGGTGTAACCACAGTTTCAGCTCTAGAATTGCACACTTGTCTAGAAGAAGCACTATTTTCCTGCATCACCAAGGGATAACTATTCCCAGTACTAGCAGATAAACGCTCCTGAAAGAACAGAAAGAAAATGTAACAATAAGACAAGATACTGAAGGTATTGCTTAAAAAATAGAATGGCTGTGCATCTGCCTCATTGAGAAAAACCAATGCTTACAGTCTGTGACAATGGAGCACTTCTACGCTGAATCATCCTTGGCGAAGGAGTAAAAGACAGCTGCAACCCAGTCTGTCTATTACCATACGTCACAGAACCAATATTTCCTGTAGCAACTGAATGGTCCTGGAATCAAGAAGAAAGTTAATTTAGTAAATACTCAAAAAAAATAAAACAAATATTAAAATGCTATGGTGAATAAAAGTGGATGAGATTTAAAGATTAAGTGCTTACAGCAACTAGTGAGGAATCATGTGGGGGCAGTGAATATCTCTGAGATGGCAAGGATCCAGGTCTAACAATAGTTTCCACTATAGTGCTAGGCAAATATCTAGAAGCATCACTGCCTTCCAGCGTGACCGCAGCATCACTTCTTCCATGAGCACCAAATGAACGTCCCTTCAAAAAAATGTACAGATATTAAAATAAATAACAAGATACTAAAGATTAAACTTGACAAATAGTATATTTAACAGTCATCAAGTCTTTACCAGTGTTTGTGAGGAATCATATGAGGACAGAGAATATCTATGTCCTGGCAATTGTGCAGGTCTAACCACAGTCTCAACTCTAGAATTACCAACATTTCTAGAAGAGGCACTATTTTCCTGCATTACCAAAGTACCACTATTTCCATGAAAAGCAAATGGGCGTAGATCCTTAAAAAACAAGAAGCCAAGTAAAATCCAAACTAGTTCTTTACCTCTAAATTTTCTACATAATACAGTGATACTGAACTTCTTTTCATCTTCATCCTTTTATCTTTTAAATGAACTCGTTTCTCCACAATGTGTGCTGTGTTGCACCAGACATTGCAGCACTGGTTTTAAAACATGTGATTCTGTTAAGTCTTTTCAAAATTTTGCTAAGGTAATAAAAACTAGTCATTTATGAAATATGCAGACCTGAATTCTAGTTACAATGAGCATAAAATGAAGAATGTTATTCCAGTGTATGAAGAGATGAAAAGAAGTTCCTAGAGTAAACCATGCGAGGACCAATACTTGTTCTTTTTACCAAATTGAATAAAATATGAGAACGGAGTGAGGCACGAGTAAAACAACACACACAAAACAAAAACAAGGAAAAAGTAGTTAAATGAGATTACTGCTTGAAAAATAAAAATAAGCATGTACGCTTCATTGAGCATATCAAATACTTACCACCTTTTGTGAGGAATCATAAGGGGGCAGAGAATATCTTTGAAACGGCGATGCTGCATCTTCAATGACAGTATCAACAGAATTACCCACATGTCCAGAGAAGCCACAATTCTCATGTCTGACAAGGTTTAAAGGATTACTGCTGTCTGATGTAGAAATAGTATGCTCATACTAGAAACAAAAATGGAAGGTAAATTAACAAGCTGTGCTAAGGATGCAGGTGACAAGTAAAGGTCTGCTTCATTGAAATATCCAGTAGATACCCTTTGAGACAAATTGTAAGGAGACGGAGAAAGTCTGTGAGCTGAAAATGGATCAGGTGTAACAGCAGTACCTCTATCAGCTTCTTGTCTAAAAGGAGCAGAATTTCCTTGTATTACAAGGTTTACAGCAGTATTGTTGTCAAATGTGGCAGTAGAATGTTCCTAGAAACAAGAAGAGGGTAAATTTTCTAACATTTTGAGATGAGACAGAAAAAGAGCTGAGAATGGTTAAGGCGGATCCATTCTCTTTCCGCTCCTGACAAGTGTGGAAGTTAAAGTATATTACCTGTTGAACATGACGCAAATGGGATGAAGTTGACCGATAACCTGAATAATCCAGAGCAACGTATTCAGGCTGATGCCTAGGTGGCGGATTAGAACCCATGTGCTGAGAGGGAACAGCATGTTGCCTTGAAATATTCATAGGGCTAGACACAGCAGACAATTGTCTGGGTCCAGTATGACCAGACCCCCTAGCATGAGAACCATTCTGAAAAGGGAGTATAAATAGAATTAAAAACAGCAGTTGAAGAGCTAGAAAAACAAATGGTATCAAAAAAGTTATCTGAATTACATTAGGGAAAGATAAGTGCAACTGCTGAGTGTTTCTGGGCATTAAACTCGGTACAGCAGAATGAGATGGTAAACGGTCCCCGTAGGAAGAATGCTGCCTTTGATGTTGCTCATAGGGAGGAAAATGGGAGGGATGCTGCCTTTGATGTTGCTTATGGAGAGGAAAAACAGGAATTATTAACTAAACACTTTAACACGGTCCGGATTAAAATTGTGTCAAATCAAACCTGATATTTTGGAGAGGTGCCCAGGTCATTCCTGTAGTTCTTTGGCTTTCGAGGCATCTCTGTAGAAAAAATGGAGGTTTTCAAAGGCGAGCAATTAAATCCAGCACTTTCTTAAAGAGAAAACTTCTACAGAACACACACACACACACACACGCGCGTATATTCACAACCAAAAAGGGCTTCAAACAAGACACGGCTCTTACTTTCGGTTATTTATTGTCTAAATTGGTCGCGGACAAAGGTATTCCCCAAACCGTGAGGTTCTCCCTTGATTTTCCGCGCGAGGGCGGCATATGGCGCTATCGCAGCAATTTAGGTTATGAACGGGACTAAACGACTTGGCGAAGTACAGCACAAAATTGCGACGAAAATACGTGAGAAAAGTGCTTTGAAGGCATGACTGTTCGCTTGGCGTATCAAAACTACGGTTGGGCAGAATATGTAAAGTGTGTCCTGAAGTCCTCACCTGTCTATCCGCCTAAACCTTCCAATCTTAACCTTTGAATGAGCGGCGACACGATCTAACGACGAAAATAGGTATGAGACAATGATAATTTTTTTAAATTATGTTCAATGATCAAAGCAAAACGCAAACTCACCTACCCAGCCGACTAGTTCACAAAGGAGTAGACAAGACAAAGGGTACCGGAGTGCTGTGAGCTGCTGTGAGCTTGCGCCTTGCTCCTTGCAGCCTTGCTGTTGGAAAGGGCGGGAAGAGGGACACTGCAACTGCAAGTAACACCAGCCTAACAACACAAAATATACATTGAAACATACGTTAAATAATGATCTGATTCAGAATTCACGCATTTTTCAACGACTTTAGAAACAATTCTTATTTTTTTAACTCATCCCTGGAACGCTTTTACAAAATGTAGTTTGCAGCAAACCATGACCCACGGCCACGTTGGCCTGCCTGAGCCCAGTCTCCGCCCAGCCGCGCCAGCCGCCCACCTCACCTCCGAATGATGTGTCCACCTTGTGTGTCCATCCCTTGCCTGCCCTTGCCGCCAACCGACCCCCCAACCCTCAACTTCCAACTGCCACTTATACTTACAATTACAACAATTATTACAATGAGTACTTCTATGGGGCCACGGATTCATCTTCTATGGTAAGGACTTTGCCCCTTCTACTACCCTTGAAACAAGTTTACCACCTACATACGTAAAACTGTGACAACTCTTGTTCGTTTGGTTCTAGTTTATTTTTCCTGGTACTTGCTGGGGACGCTGTCAGAGGCGTCAGGCTTATCTGTGAAAATGGCTACCAGGCCGGTAGCCATTATTACCACCTCGGAAATGGTGGCTTTGCTTACCATGCTTCATACGAAACGTGGACCTCTATTTATTTTAAATGTGTCTTTTATGAGCGGGGCTGCCGAGGTCGAGCCATCTTCAAGCCAGATCAGCGGTTCACTGAGACAGCCCCCCATAACCATCCAGCGGACCCAGACTTCGTTGGCAAAAGACACTTTCGTGAAAATCTTCTTGGTGAAATCCGAAATAACCCTCGGTTTGTCGGATACCAAGAAGTATTAGACCAATTTCGCAGTGACCGGAGGTGTGCTATCACAGCCGTGAGACCTTGAACAATTAGTAAGCCTTGAAACAAGCTACATCCTGATTCGTTTCTTTGCAGGTATTCCAGAAAAGTAAGAAGCAAAATGACCCTTAGAGGGCTCCGTAGCTGCATGTACAAGACAAGAATGAATAAATATCCGAACCTGCCGTACACTATGCGAGAACTGACTCGTTGCCTCCTTCAGCATCCAAATGTTTCACAAACAATTGATGAAACTGAGAATTTGTACGCTGGCTCAGTTACTGCAAGAGATGGTTCACATCATGTTGCCCTCTTTTCCCCACGTATGCTTCAATTCATGTCCAGGATAAAGGCTATTCAGAGTGATGGCACTTTTGGATCTCGCCCAGCGCTTCCTGCATCGTCACAGCTGTTTGTCTTAGTGACCACATGGAGAAATTCTGTAAGTGTAAAAGTATATGAACCTTATGTACAGCCATGTGTTACATTGTTGAGCCAATTAGTCCCCTCTTTGACTGCTGTGACTTTGTAAAAAACTATGTCGTGTTTGTAATACTTATGCTTCCTACATTGCAGGTCATCCCTCTTGGATGTTTTCTGATGGAGTCTCGCACGAAGGCAGCATATGATGCAGTGTTCCAGCTGTTAAAGGAATTGTGTCCCAATTTCAGGCCAGAGGTGATCATGTCAGACTGGGAATATCCTCAGCAAGCAGCTTGGCAAGAAGCATTTCCAGGTGAGTTTTTGGATTGAAAGTGGCTTGATAAATTCAGTAGTTAATTAATCATCAAACTTTCAGTTTGATTGGCATAGGATGAAAGAGAATGAAAATATCAAATGATGTTTTCATTCTCTCCTTAAACCTTGCTCCCACAATGTTGCCTGTTTCACTTAACTCAGATTTATTAGTGTGATATCCATTGAAGTTAAAAGATTTAGGGCATAAATAAGGTCTTTTTAAATAACTTAACTGTTTAAATCTTAATCTTAAAATAGTTTCTGAAGCTGTAACCCCGTCCCAGTCTTTTCCACACTTGTGTACAAACTGATGTTTGAAAAGTTTAAAAGTAGGATTACATTAAATGTATTGATACTAAAGCAATTACTCATCGTGCTGGGCATACCCCACACCTTAATCCTTTTTATTGCAATAGACCCTTACACCTTTCTCCACTCAAGTGTCTCACAACCTTGTACCAATGGTCACAAGGCATTAGTTATCAGAAGTTATCATCAGACAACAGAAGTAAAGAAGTAGAGACAGTATAAAAATATATTACAGTGTATTTTGAGTAAAACGAATACTTCATGCATTTGCCTTTGGATGACAGAGTGCTTGTTCTCCTAGAGTGATGTATTTTTTCAGTTTGCAAATGAAGGCGGTCATCTAAAAAGGTTGAATATGGACTCACCGTACAGTCTTGTCCTGAGCAGCGGTAATTTTGAGTGAAAACAAATAGTTTTTGGGCTGCGCTGCCCTGATGGAGGTTGATCCGTAGAAATGTTATGATTCCATCTCATTACCTTTACTATTAGGCAACTTTTAAGGGCAGAGTGAAGAAAATCAGGGAATACGTATTTCCTTTTTTTTTTCAGTTTTTAATTTTTTTTAAGGTTGTATAATTAGTAATATCTCAAGGAAAGGGTCTAAAACTTTAGGGAGAGGAATTCTTTTGATCACTTTTTGATGCTCTTTCAGGAAAACTTTGTATCGCAGAGCTGTGATAAAAATCGCCCAAGATAGATATTTGCACCAAATTCCACAACTTATGTGTTGTGCCTGGCATTATCTTCTTAGACTTTTCTAAACCAAGTAACAATTCAATTTTTTTTATAGCATTTTTGTCAGAAGTTGTACTTTTAGGGTCAAAGTTCCTACAGGTTTTAGGAAACGTTCAGTCATTTCTGCACTCTCCTCATGATGAACCAAAATGTTGCCAGTTTTTATATTTTGGCAAGTAGCCCTCTAAGTTGCCATCTTGCCAAGATTTTCCATAGTTTTTAAATTAAAATTTAAAAGAAAGTTAAAATCCCAAAGCACTTTGGTCTTTAAAATGTAACTTGTTCTTTCCCTCTCTAAAATTGCCACATAATACATAAGAGTGCTACCGGATCTTTAAAACAACTGGTAGGGGGTCTTCAGGCGTTTTAATGGAACTAGACATTCAAATTTATTTAAATGACAAGCAAAGCAGTTTGCTACATGCCCCCCACAGCCAGTTTCTGCTTTACATTTGTTACAGACTTTGAAATTGCAATTCATAACTGCCTTATCAACAATTTGTAATTAATACTGGTAGGGGGTTAGAGCTTCAGCAAATATTCATAAACAGTGGATTAAATAGTAAAGTGATTCGAGAAGAGGTTTCTGCATGCCCTTACACATTTCACTTTTACCAGCTAATGTAATAATAAATATGATTTAAGTGTATGAAGCAACATTGTAAGAGCACCCTTAATACTGAACTTCTTTTCATCATTATCTTTTCATCTTTTAAAGGAACTCGTTTCTGCACATTGTGTGCTGTGTTGCACCAGAGATTGCAGCTTTACTGGTTTTAAAACATTTTATTCTGTTAAATCTTCTCAAAATTTGGCTTCGATAATTAATAAAAAGAAAAAAGAGTCCTTTATGAATTATGCAGTCCTGATTTCTATTTACAACGAGCATAAAATGAAGTATGTTATTCTAGTGTATTAAGAGATGAAAAAGAAGTTCCTAAATTAAACTGTGCCAGGACCCATACTCCTGGGTCATTCTCTGTCAGATCACCACAAGGTCCAAAATGATGGTTTTCGGATTGAGTTGGGAGTTGTTAAATATCATTTGGGACCACCCCAAGAACCCATATGTCAAAGGAAATTTTTTTAAAAATTTTGGTTTGGGAGTTATAGGAGGTCAAAGTTTGGTGTTCGACCAATCCGTCTCAAGTTATGACTGATACCTAATATCCTATATGAAACACAATACCACCTCTAGTCATGGTGTTTTACATTCAGTTTTTTATACTGATTCAAATGATCCATGGTTGGATTGGATCGTGAAAAATTTTTCTTGGCTCTATTTAGTAAAATCCCGTTAAAATGTTTTATAATTTCACCGTTTCAACTCTAGCAAAAATACATCATATTAGAAAAATTCCAAACCATGCTTTTTTTAAAAGCTAAGGATGGGTCAAACATCCACACCAAGTGACATGTTGGCCCCGGAGAATTTAGTCCCTTCGCCTTGGACTTTAAGGTTTGGAACTACTATGAAAAGACCGTAAAGAGTGACAATCAACTTCACTTGGTCTATATCTTACTAAAATCAGTAAAGTGACACATCTCCTAAATATTTAACTATTTTTCAACACATTAGTCATAAAATGATATTATGAATGAAATTAAAAGCATTTTATACAGACCTAAATTAACAGTAATGTCCCCAAACCTACCAAAGCAAGTATCTAATCAATATTTCATAGTAATAAGAAAACCTACCCAAGAAAGGAGAGCTTGCTACTAACCTCCAGATTAAAACAACAGGTTGACTGATTTTCCTCTATCTTAATAGTCATCAGTCTTTATTTGATCCCTTCACATTTTAGCCGTTTTCCAAAAAGAAATAATAGATAATCACGGCTCGGAGACATTGAAAATTACCAATGTCAGAGAAATATGTACACGGGTACACGGGACAGGGACAATAATAAATGCATGTTTACAACAGCCTAAAGCAGCAGAAAACAAAAGTCACAGCCCTCGCACCTATACGATGAAGCTAGCGCTTTTCTCGTCCTGTCTCTCTCGCATTTATGGGCTACATCATATTGGTGCGAAGGCTGTGACTTTTGTTTTCTGCTGCTATAGGCTGTTGTAAACATGCATTTATTATTGTCCCTGTCCCGTGTACCCGTGTACATATTTCTCTGACATTGGTAATTTTCCATGTCCCCGAGCCGTGATTATCTATTATTTCTTTTTGGAAAACGGCTAAAATGTGAAGGGATCAAATAAAGACTGATGACTATTAAGATAGAGGAAAATCAGTCAACCTGTTGTTGTAATCTGGAGGTTAGTAGCAAGCTCTCCTTTCTTGGGTAGGTTTTCTTATTACCATGAAATATTGATTAGATACTTGCTTTGGTAGGTTTGGGGACATTACTGTTAATTTAGGTCTGTATAAAATGCTTTTAATTTCATTCATAATATCATTTTATGACTAATGTGTTGAAAAATAGTTAAATATTTAGGAGATGTGTCAGTTTACTGATTTTAGTAAGATATAGACCAAGTGAAGTTGATTGTCACTCTTTACGGTCTTTTCATAGTAGTTCCAAACCTTAAAGTCTAAGGCGAAGGGACTAAATTCTCCGGGGCCAACATGTCACTTGGTGTGGATGTTCGACCCATCATTAGCTTTTGTCACTTGGTGTGGATGTTCGACCCATCATTGACTTTTAAAAAGAGCATGGTTTGGAATTTTTCTAATATGACGTATTTCTGCTAGAGTTGAAACGGTGAAATTATAAAACATTTTAACGGGATTTTACTTAATAGAGCCAAGAAAAATTTTTCACGATCCAATCCAACCATGGATCATTTGAATCAGTATAAAAAACTGAATGTAAAACACCATGACTAGAGGTGGTATTGTGTTTCATATTGGATATTAGGTATCAGTCATAACTTGAGACGGATTGGTCGAACACCAAACTTTGACCTCCTATAACTCCCAAACCAAAATTTTTAAAAAAATTTCCTTTGACTTATGGGTTCTTGGGGTGGTCCCAAATGATATTTAACAACTCCCAACTCAATCCGAAAACCATCATTTTGGACCTTGTGGTGATCTGACAGAGAATGACCCTCCTTTCTTTTAACCATAATTCACAAAATTTGAGAGTTAGGTAAAGAATGAGTATAAATGGTCAGGAGGTAATTCTTCTACTATGCGCTCCATAAATTCATGCAGGAACATTTATTGTTGTCCTTGTTTGATTTCAGCTGCCCAGCTCCAAGGATGCCTTTGGCACTTGTGTCGCGCATTTGTGAGAAAAGCCAAAACACTTCATCTCTTACGGTATAGGAATGACCTGCCGACGTTGTTGAACTATGTTAGGAAGGCTACGGCAATTTCACTTTTGCCACGCCAATTCTTTGCTCCCGCGCTTGAAGTCCTTAGAGCTGCAGTACTGCAAGAAGATAGGCTATTGGCATACCTACTGAGACCATTCTTTGAATATGTAGAAACTAGGTGGATCAATAACCGTTATCGTAGTAATTGGATGAGCCTATTCAATGCAGACATCAGGACAAATAATGCGTGTGAAACGACTAATCGTATGCTCCGTCGAAAGACTGGAGCTTACCGCCCGAACGTTTTTCTGTTCATTCAATCATGGGCAACCTTGGAGAACAATGCATCTTTAGATTGTGAGCTGTTAGGAGGTGGTGGTGATTCCAGGAGAACTCGCCGCTGGCAATCTGTATACACTGATCGACAGCTTAAGGCTTTATGCAGAGATCTGGAATTGGATATTTTTCATGATCAGAATGTAACTCTAAGTGGGTTTCTCTCCCGTGCCTCTCACCTTTTTCATGGGGCATTTAACGAGCATGTTATGGATGCGATTGGTCGTGGTGTCCGAAATGCTAATGCAGTCCTTTGAAGGACATTTCTGTCTTCTATGTGAGATAACTACATTTCATTTGTGTATTTTCTTAGATTTTTTTACCCTGTAGTTCTTTTTTATTTTTTTAAAAAAGAAAGTTTGGTTAAAAAATATGTGTGCTAGATTGCATTATTTAATGCCATATTATAGTTTTGGTGGACTGAGCATCCTTTGTGTAATGGACCTGCAAACTCTTACCAGTGAATGAAGACTGTATCTATGTTTAGTTCATTTTAAAGGGGACATTGTTCAAATTTGATTGGCTAGCCAAGTAGCCCTTTTGACATTCTGATGAAATAATAAATTACTGTGTTCTTTTGGTATACAATTGCTCCAATCAGGGTAATAGATTGTTCAAGTGGTTGAGAATTTCACTCTGTAATATGACCTTCTTAATACAAAAAATCAACAAATCCATACCCCTTTTTTTTTACATGTTTTGCCATTTGATTACCTTGCAATTGCAAATCTTACAGAATTTTTTTCATCAAGAGCTGCAGTATTAACAAAAACTAAACTAAAATATCAAAGCAAACACAAATACGGAACTTAAGTTAAAATGACTGACATTCTGAAGGTGTTTGTATACAAAATAAAGATCTTATACTGAATTGCATAACAAATTCGATTAACAAAAACAATAAATAAGAAGAAATGAAACAGAAGATCACAAAAAAAAATTTTGCTAAATTATTTGGTAGGTTTAATTTAACCCCACCTGATCTGTTGGGCGCATCTTTCAGCCAAGCTTTGATGCCTTTTTCTGCATCCACCAGCTGGCTACCTTTGAAAAGTACAGCAAGAGCAGCTGCAAAGAAATACTGAAATTAATAAAAAGTGAACTGATCACAAGGAAATTTCTAAATGCTATATTTTAATTGGGAAGTGCAACTGAGGCACAAGCAATGCATCTAAAAAGTCAACGTACAGAATATCATCATCATCACCACGGACAGGGCTGAAGTCACTGAAATTATTTTCCAAATTATGCTGTTGGCTGGAAAAAATGAAATGAAATGCAATTTAATTCGTAAAATCAGAAAATTTCAGTGCAAGTATGATTTGTTGAGTAAGTACCTATCTGAAAAGTTCGAGTTGGCACAGATTGAATTCCCTGGAGATGTGCGCCACTTACTCCCTGAAGGGAAGTTGAATTCCCGATCATTTATCCTAAAATAGAGAAGGAAAAGATACAGTATTGTTTAAAAAGGTCACTAAAATGTCAACAAAACAAAGGGTGTAGGGTGAAAGAAATATGTTAAAACAATTTACCTATTAAGAGTGCCAAACTGTTCTCCATGAAAATCCACATCAGAACCATCTTCTCTGGTAAGAGGATCAGAGTCAGATACTATGCTAAAATATTCAGGAGTATGAATTTTAAAATATCTATCTACAAAGTCAGGTAAAAGCGGTCAAATACTTAATATGTTTTAAGTACCTGGTGGGTCATTCCATGCCAGATCACCGAAAGGCCCGACATGATGGTTTTTAGTTTGAGTTAGGGATAGTCTAGTTCCATTCAGGAACACCCTAAGACCTCAAATGTAAAAGAAAATTTTTTTAAAAATTTTTGTTTAGGAGATATAACAGTTTTAAATTTGGTGTCTGGAAGCTCGAGAAAATATGTAAATGATTTTTTGTACCCTATAAGAAATACTTAACATGCCTTGGTCTGGGTGTTTTAAGCTCAGTTTTTTATGGTGATTCAAATGAGCTATGTGAAGATTGTATTGTTGAAAATTTTTGAGAAACTTATTAAGTAAACTTCCGTAAAAGTTAGATAAATGTAACTTTAGCAAAAATACATCATTCTCAAAAAAAAAACAGGTCATGGCTTTTTTTAAAGCTTATGATGGGTAGAATAGCATAGACAATTTTTTATGCCGGGCCTGAAGGTTTCAGTCTCTTCGCTTTAATATTTTAGGTTTTAAGCCCCTATAATTTGGCTCTTGTGGCACACGGTGAACTCCACTTGGTAAGTATGTCATTAAAATCACTTAAATAATGTATCCGCATAAGAATAGATGCCATTCTAAAGGCAATTGACAATAGAAAACAATCTTATTGTAATATTTATTTTTTGCAACATATAAAAATGAAAATGTAACGTGTTCTGTATTGAATTTTACTTATTATTTTATCCAATGTCATTGGCCTTTAGAACGAGCACCATTTGTAAACAACATTATGTTGGTTAATTGGCACCTCATTTTTTCTTTCAATGTATTCAAGAAAGACATGAAATAAATAATAAAAAAGAATAATAACGTTGCCCAGTGTCATTGTACAGTTTTACTCATCCTTTCTTGAAATTTAGAAATTTTGGTCGGGTTTGGCATTAAGTTTTTGGTCCCTTCACTGCTCAAGGTAAACTGTGATGAGAAGTATAAAAATTGTTGGACATTGTTGCTGAGCAATATAGTCCTAAAGAACTCACCGGAAAAAATACATTTCTTTGTATTTATTGATTCGATTTAGTTAACCATAGCATTTTACAACGAAAATCTGAATAACATTGGTGTTAAGAAAAAAAAACTCAAATGGTAAGCTCTCCTCCTGCCGGTGAGAAACAATCCTTCGTTAAATATTACAAAGACATCAAGAGTCAGTAAAAAGATACAACACAAAAACTACAACACCATTATCACTAAAATTCAAGAGATGTTAGTTAAGCAAAAGTTTAAGACAAAGGACTGAACATCAGCAGCATGGTCAAAACTGTTGGTGGAAGGCACACTGTACACACCCACATGTGGTGGACCACCATTATCCCACTTGAGGACTTTCCACACTGATGAAGAGACAGGTCTTAGGTGATCGATGGTGAGATTCTTCAGACTATCAACAGCCATCATTCCTCTCAACACCAACGTCCCCCCTGCCCTGTGCGTAGCACATCTCTTTCGGAACTCTTGGAGTACAGCCTCATCATCGTCATAGTTTTCAATTTCACTGCAAGAATATAAAGAATAATAAACTGATGTAGAAAAGTCTAGTAAGTTCACCTTTCAGATTGAGCTACTTACATAGCAGTGAGGATAGTACAAGCAGGAATGAAATGCCATTTGAGATCTTTAGTCAAAGTCTGAAGTAGACAATTTAACTTGTCAGCTTCAAGCAATACTTTTGAACTGTTAACAACTTCCTGCATGTAGGGCTTTAAGCCGTCCCAGCTACTGCCAAGAAAGTTTGCGTGACTATTTATGAAATGGGGTTTTCTCTGCACCCTGGCCTCCTTGTTGTTTATTGAGAAAGGCTCTCCACATAGGACACATTTCTCTACGTTAACAAAAGTGGCCATCACATTTTTCTTCTGATGCCTTCTTACTGGTGCCTTTGCGACACTGCAACACTGAGAAAAGAAAAGGCACATTAGGGATCAATCAGCTTTGAAACTTAAAGAATAAAAGTGTTAAGAGACTCTTCAATAAATTTACCGTAAGGAACCAATTGTCTGCAGGGACAGGCATCTGCTTGTCACATCCATAGTTCCAAAGTAACTCAGTACCACTACTCAAATTGCGGCATTCAAGCCGTGCCAAAAATCTGGCACTGCGGATAGTAGGCCTGGAAAGATGCATTGTCGCCTGTTTACCTGCTGCCCAGTTACAATAGCTCGCAGGCCCTCCCATATACCCATTTGGTTTCACAGGCGACCTCTTATACAGATGTGAGCAGCAACTGCTTTCAGGTACATTGGCGCACCAGCCAAAATAAAATCCATCATCAGATTTGACAGTAACTTTAATGGGCATGCCAGGTTTAACTCTTAAGCGGTAGCCTAATGCTGGTTCCTTGGGATCTATAAAAATTTCAAAAATGGATTTCGCCTTTTCCCATATTCGCTGAATGGTGCACTTCAAATTTTCAAACTCTGTCTCACTTATACCATCTGCAACAAACATAAAACATTCCAATACTATGGAAATTTTTGAAGCACTGTCAAACCTTGATCTGACCAAATTGTAAATTAAGTGCATCACAAATTCGGGACCATAATAACAAATGATTGGACTTACCAGCATAGTCACCCTCTTTGCATGTGCAAGTCCTTAAAGGGGCACCCATAGTGAGTCGACCACATTCATTGTCAAAGTCCCACAGTCTTCTGAGCTGGGAAGGGGAAAGTGGGAGACATTCGAGCCCCAAGCTGCTGACAGAATCATTTCATGAAACAACGATCACGGGCACAAAATGCAGTACAGTGGCAGCCCAGTAAATCCCAAAGATAAGTAAATTGGTGCAAAAATTGACACTAAACAATCGCTATGGCCTGCATTGCTCGTCACTTTTGTTTTACAGTTAATAGTTTGCTTGGAAAAAGATACAGCCAAGGAGTTGCTTGAGACACTTGTACATCTGAAGAAGAGAATATACTTGAGAATAAAGAGGCGATGATAATTACTTACTCAGTAGTGGAGGATTCATGCGTAACACTCTTCCCTGCAGCATCTCTCTTCGAGGCCCTTGAGGCCCTTGAGCTACACGGAGACGTAGACATGGTGCAAATTGGCAGCAAGATGAGTGAGTGGTGCAATTTGGTGCAAATTGGCAGCAGGAAGGAGAAGGGGCCGAGGGCCCCACCCTGTTACCCTGTTGTGCGGTCTGCTTCTACCGGTATGCCTCCTATTCAGGGATTCGTAATTCACACTATCAAACAGATATTTAAAAAAGCTGTGATTATGATCTGCGAACATAAAAGACGATGTTTACGTTCGTAGGTTAAGTGCGAACGTGCGAACGTTTGCAAATGCCTAGAGAGGGCGGTGAGGATTGGCGGGCGGATGGCGGATGGGAGGATGGGAAGAAGAAGAAAACGGGCTGTCGCTATCGCTAACTCTTGCTTTTGTACGCACGTTGTCGGTTTCACAGGATTTTACATAGTGTGACTGCTGCCCCGCTGCAGTTTCTGTATTCAGGATGGCAAGTATTTTCACTGTCAATGAGGAAGATCTGTTTAACTTTGAGAATTTCTGCGACTCGAAGTACATGGACGCTAATGTCCAGAAATATGGATTTTTCAAGGTAACCTTAATTTTCTTCTTGAAGCTGGTACAAACTAGTTCCATCTTTTCGTCATCCTTTCTTTTTGTTTTATCCAGATAAAGCTTGATACTGGCTTAGCTGGTCAGTGCTCGACCGTATCTGAATTCTATGAGCAGTTCCGCATACTGTCTCTTTCTAAAATTAAAAAGTCAATCCTCTTGAGAAATCCGAATAGCCCCAGCTTGTTTGGACTTCAAAGTGTTAAGGCAACATCAGCTGAAAGAAATTATTTTACTGCAATGGGAAAACAGGTTTTTAAAATGGATTCAAATGATATTTCAACAAATTGTTGGTAAGCATGGGCTCCCTCTTTGAGGCATGAAGTATTTTGAAACAATTTGTGTTTTGATTTCTCATAACTCAACGCATTGTAGCATGCAGGCCCTTGAACATGGTAATGACGATTTTCTGCAACATTTTTTCAACAAAGTAACATGCAATCCAAAAATGTTGGAGAGGAGCTGTCGTGATGACCTATCATGTATACGAAACCGAGCTGTAGCTAATTCAATTGCTTATCAAAAGCGACAGTCATATGACAAGGCCACAACTATGGAGGGGAAGAAGCGAAGTTTGACCATGGCCATGTTGTCAGAGGAAATAGTAGAATCTTCTCATTCTCAATGCCTTTGTGATAGTTGCAACACCAAATTCACCTATAAGAATGCAACAAAGACATTTTCAGCAATAGAAGATAATGTTTCTTTATACAGTGCAGGCATAGAGGAAAGCCGAAACAATTACCTTCATCTGACAAATAATTTTGCCATGGCTTACCTATGCTATAAAAATATGCTCTCCAGTCTGAATTCTGTTTTCAATGGGGTCTCATATCCGGCATTATACCAAGGTGGATTACACTCAGTTTTCCCCATGCACACTGAAGACCTAAGTTGTTGGAGCTTTAATTTTGTCTTACATGGATTCCCCAAATTTTGGTATGTATTTATAATTTCTTTTAGGCATTATGGTGTATTCTTCCATTGAATTAATGAATTTGATGATTTTGGCAGGCTAATGGTTCCTCCTACATCAGTCTGTCGTCTCACTGATGCCCTTCAAAGACGAGGATTTAATGGTTTACATAGATGGTGTCGGAATATATTAAATCACAAATTTTACATCCCCACACCTGAATTCTTCAGAGAGGAAAACATTCCCTTTGAATTGGTGAGAATAATAATTCCTGACATCAAAGAGGTAAATAGTGTTGGTCGTAACACGTTCAAATCTGTAATGTAGGTGATCCAGCAACAAGGAGAGGGCATTGTCATTCTACCGAACACTGCGCACACTGGTGGCAACCTTGGACCCAACTTGGCAGAGGCGTGTAATTTTGGCTCTCATAAGTGGATTCCGTATGGCTGTGTGTCACCTAACTGTCCTTGCATGTGGGTATATGGTTAGACATTCTGAGCATTAAGACATGTTTTGGAAGTAACTTTGGGCTATGTTTGTTGCAGGGATGATGCTGTTCATGCTGACCTGAGTGACATAGTAGCTGTTCATGAACCGAGTCTTTTAAAAGCCTACATTGACAATGATATTGTAAATGTTGTAGAAGATCAGTACTTTCAGAAGTCAATTCTTGTTCCAAAGAAAGACTTGTCTTGTGGATCAACGTCTTCTCAACCCATCGACCATGTTGGTTTTTCATCAGAGGGGAAGAAGTCGCAAGCAAATAATTCAAGAATAAAGTGTCCTGTGTGTGAGGTGTCATGGTCTTATGTACAGAAAGGAAATATGGTGACACACTTAGTCAAGCACCATAAGTCTCGTATAGAAGAGAAAGTAGTCACAAAATTCATTAAACAGTACTCCCTCACCATTAAGTAAGATCAATGTCTGACTGGCAATGCTGGTTTCATAGACCTCACTCAGAATGTAAGTGCTAATAATTTTCTTTGGATTATACCTCTTTATGTATGTGATGCAAATTATGTCTGAATCTTTTATTACATATCCCTCACTTGTAGAACTTTGAATGTTTAGCACACTCACAGGGTACTAAGGAGGGCAAGGTTTTTGGGTCATTTCACCCCAAGTTAAAGCACACACCAAATTCGATAGTAAGAGATTTTGGTGGTGGTGTCAAAAACTCACTTAGTGGGCCTCTGAACCCTACTGTAACGGGGTTTTGGTGGAAAAAAATTTCCTCTGGCTCTGGGAATTTTCCTCATATTCAGTAAAAGTGTTATTTTTTCTCCAATATTTCAAAGTGGTAGGGTAGATGGCTTTGATAGGGTTAAGCTAGAGATTTTCTGATGGGGGAAATTTTTTTACAGCAAAGCCCCGTAACAGTAGGGGTCAAGGGGGACCCACCGAGTGAGTTTTCAACACCACCACTGAAATCCTTTACTATTGAATTCAGGGTGTGCAGTGACTTTGGTAATTGGAAAACAAGAAACATTTGAAAGGAACTAGTAGATTTTATTTTACATCATTCTGTTTTGTTTTAGAAAGTGAACTACTTCACCCAAACCATAACAAAACATCAAAACACAATAGAACAATGACAAACTAAGTTGACTTTTCCCTGACTTTCCCCTGACTTCCAGGTTGCGTGGCCACCCAGAATATGTTTTATAAAAAAGTAAAACTAAGTCACTATTTTATCATCAAATTAGTATATAAAGCATTACATGCTCTGTCATAGTTCATTGTTCATTGCCTTTCAAGAAGGGCAATAGAATTTCATTATCAGCACACAAGTACTCGCAGTTGACATTAAACTGTACATCATTTCACTTAAACTGCATCTCATGTGGCTACCAAAAAGGTAGACAACATAAGCTCCTCAAATGTGATCTAATAATCAGGCAATTAATTCAAATCTGTGACATATTACATTTGATAGAGAACAAAATACAGTTTTGATAAATAAACCAAACAAATTTCTAAACATAAATAACCAACTAGTTTTGAGCATCCTCTGTTTACAGGGCTGTTACAAGATCTAGATTTTCAGTTTTACTGACTCTTCCCTGACTTTTCCCTGACCAAAATACCGATTTTTACTGACCTTTTTAGATCGTTAAACATGCATTTTTACGCAATAAGAGGAGGAAAAATTGAGACTACCATGGATCTTGTCCACAGGCACGGGGTAAAAACGCAAGAGGCGATCAGTGAGCATAAGTTTACTGACTCTCATTTTATTTTTCCTGACTTTCCCTGAATTTCCCTGACCACTTTCAGAATTCCTGACTTTCCCTGACTTTTACTGACTTTACTGACTTGTAACAACCCTGGTTTAAATTTACATGTAGGAGGGTAGCGACATTTCTGTTTCACGTTTATAATAAGTGGAAACAAACCATTCATCAAACTCCAGAGCTTTTCTCATGTGTGAGATTAACTTGCCATACCTCTCCATGGCTTCCAAAATAAGTTCTGAAGCATCTTTGGGATGAACACACTCAAAATGCTTACAAAGTTTAAGCAAGCGGTCACCTTTTGCCATGAAATTTTCTCCACACAACGGACATACCACAATTGCCTGACATACTGGCGGTTGACAGCACAGCAAAGATTTGCCTGAGGAAGCCATTGTCTTGCAGTCCTCCATTAGAGAATATAGGTCTGAGATAAGAGCTAAGTCATGAGATGATTGACGTATCAGCATCAGTTCACGATCCTGAATAACAACACAATATAAGATAAAGGATGCAGCAGTATTTTTTAAAAAACACCAGACGTGCAGGTTGCCTATTGTTCCGACCTCACGGTATGTACTGCTGATTTCTTCCTCAGCCACATTGATGTTCTGTTCAGATAGGACTTCTTCCTTTGGTTCTATTTTGAGGAAATCCAAATTCATTTCCTGTGCATTTGAGAAGTAAATGTCAGACAAGACGACAAAAACGTGAACCCTGGCATAAGTCCAGTATATAAACTGGGAAGCAGGGATGCTTACATTAATTTCCAGTACTTGGGCAACCTCCATGTTTTGGTCACGGAAGTTCATGGGATTGGAGATCTGTGGAGTACGATCAAATTTTAAGGGTGCAGCAAGACCTGAAACATTCTGTAATGTGTGCCTGACTATGGTATAATGTGCTTTTGATAGATTTTCTGATCAAACTCTGTTGACAATCTGTTCTTTTACCAATAAAAAGAAAATTCCAAAAGTATAATTAACATCAACACATTCTTAGCTCAAGATCCATTGTTAATTTCAAATAATTTTCACGCAGAGTCCTAACCCAAATAGTCCAAAACACACTCACAAAAAGAAGAATCCAACGCGTAACACTTGTGGATTTCACTTAACAGTGAACAACCTTGGGTCATTTGTGATCTGGTTCTCTCAAGTCAAGTACACTTGTGGCCATATTCTTTCCATGAACTTTCACCAACAATTGGTTGCTCCTATTACTAGAAGAGACAAATGACTTTAAAAAAAATCAGCAGTGGAGGTCATTAGATTTAAGTGTCCTAAATCCTCCATCTTCCTTGCGACAACATAGTTTCGGATCAGAGTAGTTCTGACTCACTGACTTAAGATCAATATTGACCGTTTCCAGAGACTTTTTACTCGTTCTTTACACACTAACTTCTGAAAACTACTGTTTAGAACGAATATTGTGATTACCACTGTAATGGGATAATAGGATTTATCTCCAAATGTGCAGTACATACAAAATCAATATGATATATAGAAAGATCATTATTATAAACTTAAAAGAGTACTGAGAGGACTTTTCCGACTTGAAATTTAAAATTTTGAGAAAATATCAATGTAAGGTTCAAGGTTAGGATACCTAAGTTTTCTGCGTTCTTCGGTCCTCGGCCTGCTAGTTTCGTTTACGGAAGTGATTGGCGAGCACTGAAATCTAATAGAAATCAAATCAATTCAGTAGGTGATTGGCGAGCAATGGAATCTCGGAAATCTACTACAAATCAACTTGAAATCAAATCAGGTGGCGACCCATTCCCGTGCACTTAAAATGCGGTCTAAAGTTGGTCGGTTTGTGAGTTTCGATGTAAGACGTTGGTCAGTTAGCACGGGACCGGGAGCGCGGGGATCCCGGGCATTTCAAAGTTGTTTGCACAACTGTACGAAAGTTGAAAAATGATAATTTGCAGCATATCACCATAAAAGCCTACATTGCATAGGAGTAATAAACAAGTTGGATTCCACGGACTATTTCTCGAAATGCTACGAATCTATACCGGGTGTTGTATTCACAGTTGGTAGCACTTTGTTACGCCACAGCGCTGCGGAGCGGAGTGCGGAGTGGAGGGGGAAACTGTTACCGTTACGTTTCAAGTTTGAACAGACTGGACAGAAGGCGCGTCGAAAGACTTTGGAGGGATGGAGTTGCCGCACTCCTGCAGGTATTATTTCGACGTTGTTGTTAATTACGTCTTCTAATTTTTTATTCATTGTTCATTGTTTATTATAGTTTAACGACAATTTTTTCTGAAGGTTTGTGCGCTGAGGATCGCTCGCAGCGCGCCTCCGCCGCCCGCCGCAAGTCAGTCGTTGGTCGTTTTTGAACCGTTGCAAGTCGCGACTGGCAGAAGTAGATATTTGTTAAATTAAGCTGCTGCCGAACGCGGTGGGAAGGTGCATTTTTCAGTGAGGTCTGTTATTTGCGTCGGTTGAGGATTTTGCAATCTCAACCTTCACAGCGTCATTATTCTGCAACGGTCTTTGCCAGAATGTGAATATTCTGCCATCACATAACCTCTGCAAGGTATCGTTTTAATGATCTTTTCCGAATGCGTATTCACTTTGTTGCGTGAGTTGCGAGTGATCTTTTCATGTTGCTCAGTTTTCTTGAGATCTTATGGTGATTTTCATCCCTGTGCAGCTTGGTGACGCCCCGAGGCCCCGTGAAGTGAAAGTATCTCGGTCTCCTGATTTTAGTGCAAGATCGCACCAAGCTTATGGTGCATTGCAGTGCGACGTCGCGGCGGCTGCAGTTACTTCGGTCGTTTGTGCCGCGATTTGCCTGTGGCGGAGTGAAAGTGACCATTTCCTTGCCGTATCCACGAGGTTAGCAGCAGGCAAAGAACATTTAACACCCTCTGCTGTTCTCGCTGTGGCCTATTATTTGACTGCATTGAAGAGGAGCTCCCCTATCACTACAGCTCTCTTTTGGTGAGTGCTCAGTGAATCTGTTTATAACCATGGAGTGTGATTGTATTTTGGTGGTATGTGTACTGCTGTGATGATGTTTTCCGACATATTTTGTTCTGCACTCATCATGCATGTCTATTATTTTCAGACAATTGAAATGCATTTAAGTTGCCATAAAGATCAGCCATGCCCTTTGAAGATGGGCAATATTGAAGGCAGGTGGAGTACCACAAACACATTTGGATACTCAGAATTGACATTAAATATGTAGAGCAACATACTTATATTTTGCTGCGTCAAATGTAGCATCCTATTGTCAGAGGAAGGTAAAATTTGCACTCAACCTTCACCAATCTTTGGTCATAATTCTCGGCAAATTGTTATAGTAATCAAGACATGATCATTTCAGGCTGGAAATTCTTAACCCACTCTTCATCCTTATTAGAGTGACATTGCCTTGTACATTCCTTTGGAATTTAGTTTCCTGTATCATGAAGAGCAAGTGACGAAGCTGTGAGGTATGGTAACTGAGTGAAATGATTGCCTGCCTTCCGTATTGGTGTTGGTGGAGCCAACCTGTCTCGTAAATGTCATTGGTATTTACTTTCCTTTATTTGTGTGAGCGACTGTCACAGCAGCAGCTGTTAGTTGCATTTTCTGAGTGAGATGATTGCCTGCCTTCCGTTTTGGTGTTGGTGGAGCCAACCTGTCTCGTAAATGTCATTGGTATTTACTTTCCTTTATTTGTGTGAGCGACTGTCACAGCAGCAGCTGTTAGTTGCATTTTCTGAGTGAGATGATTGCCTGCCTTCCGTTTTGGTGTTGGTGGAGCCAACCTGTCTCGTAAATGTCATTGGTATTTACTTTCCTTTATTTGTGTGAGCGACTGTCACAGCAGCAGCTGTTAGTTGCATTTTCTGAGTGAGATGATTGCCTGCCTTCCGTATTGGTGTTGGTGGAGCCAACCTGTCTCGTAAATGTCATTGGTATTTACTTTCCTTTATTTGTGTGAGCGACTGTCACAGCAGCAGCTGTTAGTTGCATTTTCTGAGTGAGATGATTGCCTGCCTTCCGTATTGGTGTTGGTGGAGCCAACCTGTCTCGTAAATGTCATTGGTATTTACTTTCCTTTATTTGTGTGAGCGACTGTCACAGCAGGAGCTGTTAGTTGCATTTTCTGAGTGAGATGATTGCCTGCCTTCCGTTTTGGTGTTGGTGGAGCCAACCTGTCTCGTAAATGTCATTGGTATTTACTTTCCTTTATTTGTGTGAGCGACTGTCACAGCAGCAGCTGTTAGTTGCATTTTCTGAGTGAGATGATTGCCTGCCTTCCGTATTGGTGTTGGTGGAGCCAACCTGTCTCGTAAATGTCATTGGTATTTACTTTCCTTTATTTGTGTGAGCGACTGTCACAGCAGCAGCTGTTAGTTGCATTTTCTGAGTGAGATGATTGCCTGCCTTCCGTATTGGTGTTGGTGGAGCCAACCTGTCTCGTAAATGTCATTGGTATTTACTTTCCTTTATTTGTGTGAGCGACTGTCACAGCAGCAGCTGTTAGTTGCATTTTCTGAGTGAAATGATTGCCTGCCTTCCGTATTGGTGTTGGTGGAGCCAACCTGTCTCGTAAATGTCAGTGGTATTTACTTTCCTTTATTTGTGTGAGCGACTGTCACAGCAGCAGCTGTTAGTTGCATTTTCTGAGTGAGATAATTGCCTGCCTTCCGTATTGGTGTTGGTGGAGCCAACCTGTCTCGTAAATGTCATTGGTATTTACTTTCCTTTATTTGTGTGAGCGACTGTCACAGCAGCAGCTGTTAGTTGCATTTTCTGAGTGGACTGATTGCCTGCCTTCCGTATTGGTGTTGGTGGAGTGAACCTGTCCCTTACATGTCATTGGTGTTTCTCTTGTTTTATTGCTGTAAGCAACTCTCGCAGCAGCAGCTTCTTATGAAATGAAACTTGATCCCTATGAGTAGTCACCATAGCTGGTGTTGTAGGTTAGATTTGTTAACAACAGAGTTTTGATCCTGCCTTGCATTTGGGACCTGTCGAGCACTCTGTGGCCTCACTTACATATTATTTTTTTGTGAATATCAGTGGGGTTAATTTAGTAACTGGATAATATATGTTGCAACACAACAGCATTGAAAGGTAAGTTATTTTGTCATATTTTTTTGTGTTCAATCCCCTGGGATAGAGAATTTAGACTCAGGGCGATAGCTGATGTATTGATCACCACACTAATACTTATTGTTTTCCTCCTACATCAGGAAAGAGAACTCATCGGTGCTCATGCAAATAATGATAGTGCTGCTAAGACAAGGATAAGATTTTTCTTGTCCCACTTTGAAATGCAGTCACTTTGGTTTGGCTTGATGTAAGTACTTTAAGGCTTGCACTCTGCAGAGTTGTTTGTTTTAAGTATCAGGTATCTAGTAAGGTGACTAACTCTGATCTCAATTTCTCTTCAGGGTAAATGTTTGTAATTTTGTAAATTACTGGCTGCATTGTCCATCAGATACTAGCTCCCCAACACTTCCCATGGTGGTGAGCTCTCCATGTTTCATAACAATGAAACATTTAAACAGGTAGCATATAATTTGCTTAAAAATGTTACTAATGGAATTGTCATCTTACAGAATCTGAGCTAGTACCGTATCATGAAGGTTTACAAGAACCATTTGGACGTCAGGATCATTACCTCTTCATTCTTTGCTGCTTTCTTCTGCCTTCAAATTTAAGTGGTCTGCGTTTCTTAACTGAGATGTAGGCTTGAGATTCAAGTGGGGTTTGGGGTTTGTAAAGAGTACTTCTTTTTTTTTTTTTCTAAGTGGTTTGGTTAGACAATGGGATCGAAGACTGTGCTGAGGATGCAATTTATTGTTTGAGCATGACTACTGAACGTTGAATACCTATGGTCATTTTCTTGAACTTCAAAATTCCTAGTCACTTATTTCGCTGCAAAAGTGGTGCATCTGTTTGGTGTGTTGCCTTTTGTTTTTATTACAATATGTGGTAATATATGTTAATATGTGTTAATAATGGGTCTGAGAGCTAGGATGGCCTTGCCTGCTGCCAGAGGGGACTTTTGAGGTTGTTGCGATTTTGCAACAGATTGGGGAGCTTAAAGAGTTCGATGACAACCCCCAACTTCTGTGACTAATTATGATAAGGATATAGTGGCAATCAAGCAGGTAACCCACTGATTTATTTTGTATTCCACTGTACAATATGTTCCTTATTGTTTTGGGGTTGTTGCAATTTTGCATCAGACTTGGGGATCTTAAAGAGTTCGATGACAACCCTCAACTTCCGTGACTTATTATGTTAAGCTTGTAGAGGCAATTAAGCAGCTAACCTACTGATACATTATGTATTCCACTGTTCATTATGTTCCTTGTTGTTTCGATTCAATTTGCTGTTTACTTGGAAATTTTGTACATTACGCTGAGATGTTTTCAAAGCCAGATCTCCTTGTGTAATGCAAGTTGATAATTTTCTGTCTGTGTGCTGTTCGGGCCAGACTGGCAGTGGTGTGAGCTAAACTTGTGGCCACCCTCAGAATATCTCTTGCTGAGAGCTTAACGAGGCCAGCAGTGTTTGTGGCTTGCAATCTGATGATGTTTCGTCTGTGAGCTGTTCTGGCCGGACTTGTAGTGGTGTGAGCTAAACTTGTGGCCGCCCTCAGAATATTTCTTGCTGAGAGCTTATCGAGGCCAGCAATGCTTGTGGCCTGCTAGTTGAAATTTTTTTGTCTGTGAGCTGTTCGGGCCAGACGGGTAGTGGTGTGAGCTAAACTTGTGGCCGCCCTCAGAATATTTCTTGCTGAGAGCTTATCGAGGCCAGCAATGCTTGTGGCCTGCTAGTTGAAATTTTTTTGTCTGTGAGCTGTTCGGGCCAGACGGGCAGTGGTGTGAGCCAAACTTGTGGCCACCCTCAGAATATCTCCTGCTGAGAGCTTAACGAGGCCAGCAGTGTTTGTGGCTTGCAATCTGATGATTTTTCGTCTGTGAGCTGTTCTGGCCGGACTTGTAGTGGTGTGAGCTAAACTTGTGGCCGCCCTCAGAATATATCTTGCTGAGAGCTTATCGAGGCCAGCAATGCTTGTGGCCTGCTAGTTGAAATTTTTTTGTCTGTGAGCTGTTCGGGCCAGACGGGTAGTGGTGTGAGCTAAACTTGTGGCCGCCCTCAGAATATCTCCTTCTGAGAGCTTTACGAGGCCGGCAGTGTTTGTGGCTTGCAATCTGATGATGTTTCGTCTGTTAGCTGTTCTGGCCGGACTTGTAGTGGTGTGAGCTAAATTTGTGGCCGCCCTTCAAATTTCCTGCCGAGAGCTTGTCGAGGCCAGCAGTCCTTTTGGAATGCAATTTGATTGTTTTCTGTATGCTGTTCCAGCCAGACTGGCAGTGGTGTGAGCTTAATTTGTGTCCACTTTCATAATGTTTGTTGCTCAGAGTTTGTCGAGGCCAGCAGCACTTGTGGAATACAAGCTGAAAATTTTCTGTCGAGACTCGTGGAGATACTTTTCAGGACACCTCAAAGAAATTCTTTTCCTTTTTTTTTGTTTTGTTTTGTTTGTTTGTTTTGTCTTGAAATTATAAATGAATTTCTTTGAGGGTCAATTTTTGAGCCAGTGTGTACTTCTCTCATTTTCTGTTGCATGTCGAGATTTTGAACAACTTATTCTTGTTGTTGGGATTAGCTCATCATGTCATCCTACTTAATGGATTTTTCTTCTACACCTGCTTGAGGTTGACACTTCAACCTGCTTGAGGTTAACACTTCAATTTTGATTGAAAATGTAATTTTTTTAATGCTTTGCCATTTTTTAAAATGGGTGATGTAAATGATTGAAGTGGGCAGAAATTTAGTAATAACACTGTTCCTATGCTTGATTACAGATTACTGCAAGTTTTATCTCCGGAGGAGTTTCTTGTCTTCCTGCAAACAGTTGGTCATCAACAGTTTACCACCACTCTTGATGGCGCTGATAATATGTTTTGGGGTGTTGCTTTTCGGCAGACAGTCTCATTTTTATAATACTGAAATGAACATGAAAGATGTTTGTAGATGGATGTGTAAATTGCATTAATCACGATTATTTGGGAAATGTATTTGAACTACTTAGTTGTATTGTGTTAATTTTCCTAGTACTACTAATAAACCTCAACATTTCCGACTGTTCCAAGTAGAGTTGATCTGACACCCTGTCATTCAGGGTAATTTTCTGAGTATTGTGGCCTTTGAATGGCTGTGATTGATTAACCAGTGGCCGAGTAATTATTGTGTGAGCATGACTTATGAACGTTGAATACCTGCCCACATTTTATTGAACTGTAAAATGTTCAGTGTTTTATTATTATTATTATTATTATTATTATTTTATTTTTTTTATGCCTTATGATCTAACTTAACACAGGGGCGTGACCATATAGAAGTCACGCCACGTTCAATGTGTTTCAGGGGTAGCCTTTCATTGAGGCATACGAAGTGTGCAGTTTTGACTTTGACAGTGTGGTCAGCTAAAGTAATCTTCCCCATTTTTAACTGGCCATCATTTAATTAGCAAAAGAGTAGGCTTAATGACTGGCAGTACCTTGAAGTCGAATGCCAATGCATAGGCGTGCTGGGCCGCGTTTCACCTCTGAGCCTGAGCTTCAGGCGTCACCTGCTGGCAGGCTGCACAAGAATATCACGCCAATTATGTTGTCAACACCCGAGATCAGTCGGCGTGCCCTTTGGTGCCCCTCCCTGTGGGCCCGTAAGCCGATTGTTGCCCCATCGAGTACCACATTGAAAATAAAAATTACATCTAGTGCTGTAGAAGTGTGTTGTAGATGACGAGGAGCGCGCCTGTTGCATAGGCAACCCAGCCTGCGCGGCTGTAAGGTGGTCAGTCGTTCGGGGTTGGGCTCAGCGGGGCGGGATGCGGCGGGATGCCCCTCACAGGTCGGGCTGGGCTCCTGTCGCGAATCTTTTCCAACTTCGACCTGAGCGAGTCGGATTCGGCGCCAGCCTCTGCTCAGCAGGGCGTAAGAGATGACATGTGGTTCAGGTCGCGCAGTCACGTTGACTCGCACGATTGGCGTTGCGGCACCACCGCGTGGCAGGTGGTGGAAGCGAGGAGCGAAGGGTGGGTAAAACGACCGTGGGAAAGGAGCAGAAATGCTGAATTATGTGTGACATCCTTTTATATCTGTCCCCTTTCCGAAAGCTATCACGCGGATTTACCTGCTTGCGGCTCGGCTGACCCGCGCCATGGTGGCAACTGTCCACCGGCGTGGCCGCAGGAGGGTCATTAGGGAGTTCCCCACGATAGTCTCGAACGGGCAACTCCCGGGTCGACTCTCGCTGGTTCGAGTCCAAAATCCGGTGTATATATATAGTTCTCAATTAGTCTGGAACTCGAACCATTGCGAGTCGACCCGGAAGTTAACCGTTCGAGACTATCGCGCGGAGCTCCCTAATGACCCTCCTGAGGCAGAGCGGCCTCCCGCTTGTCCTTCGGATGGGATCGCGAGAATGATGGTCCCACGCCTGGGAGTGGATGTCCCGCGCCCGCGGCAGCTGCCCCAGGCCCAGGTCCCGCGGCGCGGCTGCATCTGCTCGGTTGTACTTACCGTAACTGGAAGTTTCGGCAGGGGAATCTCCTGTACAACTTGAGGGTAGGGGCAGGATTTGATATTTTTGTTGTTGTTGTTTCCTCAGGCTTATTTTCCCCGCTATGTCTTATTTTCCCGTATTTTCCCATATTTCCCCAATCTTCCACCCGAAGTTCCCGGGAATATTCCCGGGAATTTCGTAACTATTCTATTCTCACGTTTTAGGCTGGTTTTTGCCCTCCTGTACGTCCTGCTAGGACGCGAAGCTATTACACAGGTGGTGCTTTGGTTGTCTAACTACGCGGCGTTTCGACCCCGATTTCTGCACGTAATCCGAGTGTACTCCGGATGAACTCCGCGTACTCTGCACTCCTGTGTACACTGAAAATCCGAGTCGTCCACGGTCGTCCACCCTTTGGATACGTCATTGTCAAGCGGTGGATGCAGTCTCCAGGAGCGGTGAGGGGCATAATGGTCAATGGTCATTCCCCTTTAGGCAGGCAGGACGTCAAGTCGATGTGCAGCCTCCGCCTTAGTTCAGGGGAAAGGGGAAGGAAAAGAAGGGGGGTTAGAGGCGGAGGGTGGTCCTGGGGAAGGGGACTTAATGGCTTCGAACCCAGGTTAGACCCCTGCCCATTTCAGAGCCCGACCAAAGGCACCCAAGGATACTCCCCTTCTCTCTACGTTGCGGTAGGCAGTCTGTGAGGCACGGCGCATGGCCCCCAGGTTAACACTTCGTACAATGCGGACCTACTCTGCCGGTGAATATTCGCTCATTAGTCGGTTTCGCAACAATTTGGTCTTTAAGTTACATTTCAGTACATGTCAGCTGAGTGCCGTAGGGACCATCAGGCCGGTTGAACGCGGGCGCCCTGGCCTTAGAATGTTGACCCGGTTTGGGCCCGAATCGCCCCTGAATTGCGACTGGCCTGCATCCGACCCAACCCGATTCTAGCGGACCCAGTATCCAGATCTGAATATCCGACATCCACTGCCCGGCTGCGACTCGGCGACTCGGTCTCAAAGTGAAATATTTTGTCGGACAGTCGACCATATTTTTGAAGCCAGTCTGTTTTCAATACAGAGGACAGTTGGAATTCTCCGAAGAGTTCTGGTTTAAATACAGAGGACTGTTGGAATTAGACGTGGGATAGAACCCAGGAGCTTCAGCGGCTCCGGCTCCGTCTCGAAGCGAGCCCGGAGCTTGCTACGATTTAACAGGTGATAGAAAAACTACCTTTATCGCTCCGACGACGACGAAACGGCAAGCCCCTGCGCTGGACCGGATAGGCAACCCATCGTGCTGTGTGCCGCAGTTCGGGCTAGGCACCCGGGGCCCGCGCCGCAGTTCGGGCGAGTCGCCCGGCCCCTCCCCGGTGCGCCGCAGTTCGGGCACCGCATTTATTTACCGGCCCCCGCTGTCCAGGTAGGCGGAACCCAGGTAGCGCCGCAGTTCGAGGAGTGCCGGTGGGTCGGGTCGGGTAAAGAGACGAACTAGCCGCGGGTCTGCCGCCGACAGCATTACCCTCCCGTTTGAGAACTCTGTGCTGTGCATTTATGGAGCTGATGAAGATGGATTGCCACTCTGCATTCTGCTGCTTCTGGTGCGATATCGCACCAACCGTGCAAATGTATTCGGACACGCAGCACGGCGTGCACCATGGTGCAGGTGTCTAGATGAGAACAGGAGACTCGAAATCTGATGAAGCTGGTGCTGGGCTTCAACGGTTGGGAGGCCCACCCAGTGGTGTTTTCCTAAGAAAATTAAAGGCCATACGGTGTTGTGGGTTGCCTATGCTCCAGGTGCGATGTATCTGTTGTGGAATAAAACAAAGAGAGACATTTGTGCAGTTTATTTCTCAAATTCACTTTTGGAATAAACTGAGAGCTTCTTTCTTCTTGACCTCTCGCCTTTTTTTTTGTCTTATTAGTGAAGCAATTTGAATTTAACCATAATTTAGCTTAAGGCTGTACATCAAGATCCCAGAGTTCGGGTTACTGTGCTGGGCCCAATAAGCCGGACGACTTGGGGATTTTTTGTAAGGAACGTATGGCCTGAAAATTTTTAAAGGCCATACGGTCCCCCCGATTTCGATTATATAGGCCATACAGCGTATGGCCGCGGATGGCCCGGAAAACACCACTGAGCCCACCCCACCTCCAAGGCTTCCAAACGCCCTCAAGTACTACCCACAAACACATCTTATTGTCTACTTTCTTTCATGCTGCCTCACCTCTAGTCGGAGAACAACACCTCCGTGCCATGGACGCAGGATGGCGCCTGATATTCGTCGGAAGTAGGGGGCTCTTTGACAGCCTGCACCTACAGCTTGGTTGTAAAATTATACATGCATACTTAAAGTGCTGCTTTTCTTGTCTTTTATCACCCTTTCTCTCCTGTCGGGTCTATTAGACTGATGATTAGATTGTGATCCAATCGCTATTCATCGTACATGCATCACAGGCTACAATGCGTACAGTGCTACTTAGTGATCGTTGCTCATGTTCTTGTCGCGCTGTACCTACCTGAGTGTACCTACAGCCGTCAGCAACTCTTTTCTGCAAACTGAGAATGTCATGGTGATCTAATTAATATGTAGATCAGGGAAGCGGTTAAAATCACGGGAAAGCAAGCCTGGCTGGCTGTAAACTAGTCTTTATTGCAAACTAAACGAGGAAGGTGCCGGCGGTGGTTATCAGCTTGATGGCAGTGATGCTAGGCGTGAACAGCGTTCACTGGATGCAGTGCAAGCAAAGCGGGTCCCTCCTCCACAGGGACAACAAGTGGGCCCATGCAACAGAAAAAGTAAAAATATCGGTTAAAACTCATTCAAGTACTGTACACACGGCCATCTTCGAGTCCGCGCTGGTGCCCGGCTGGCGGTGAGGTGCACCCGGGGAAGGATGGCAGGGGAGTTGTGCGGCGCTTAGCGGCGAGGGGGCCTCAACTCACCCCAAATTTGTACACATGATTTCAAGATTTCACATGATTTCACATGATTACACCTCTTACAAGTGAAAGAAATAATTCGTAAAATAAACACAAGCGTATTTTGAGCTTTATGAGCCCAAAATACGCACTCAAATCAATTTTTTCGGCAATAGATCCATATTTTTGGACAATGATTTCAAAGATATCAGTGATTGTGTACACATGATTTCAGGAGTTGAGGCCCCCTCGCTTAGCGGGATTCGTGTGCGCAGAACCCTTGCCAGAGCGTCCGATAGGCAACCGAGCTAACGCAACGCGTGGTGGCCTACCTACACGGCGGTCCTTCACCGACCACGCTCTTGATGCAGCGTTTCGCGCGTTACACACGGGACGCACTCGCGCAGTGTTCCGATTGCCTTTCACGAACGAACACTAAACAAGCGACACACCCTCACTACACAAGCGCGAAGTTCACGATAACGATAATATTCGGCTGGATCAATGCGCTAGAAAACAAGACTTTGTTGTGCGGGTACTGACCGACTTGACGTGCCTACTCAAGTAGTGCGAGTGTGCCCACAGAAGCGTAACCAACACAGGGGCGGATAAAGGCCCAGTAGTGAGGGGTGGGTGGGGGCCTGGGGGGAGGGTGCGGGTCCTGCGCTGTGGGTTTCCACCATATCTCAGCCTCCTTTCTCCACCTCAGCACCAACACTTACCTGGCGTTGCCCCTCCAGGCAACCGCGTCCTCCGGAGGGGATTGGCAGACCGGCACACGGACCACCTCCTTTGCATCTATAGTTCATATTTAAAAACAATTTTTCTTACACACACACGCGCGCGCGCGCGCTTCCCCTTCGCACCGCCCCTAGTCGGGAGCCGGTCCCTGTAAGAGTGGTCTCAGAGCGCTGCCCGATGAGAATGTCCAGCCGGAATGCGCCGCGAACCCCTACCCCCCGTCCCTGCCCAAACGGTCCGGAAAGCTAGGGCCACGCACATTTCGTTGCCTACCCAGCAGGCGATTCGAAGGTTAATTGCGGCTCAGTTAAGACTACACATTATCACAATTGACTTTACTAACATAGAAACATTTTCAAAATTTAGTAGTCTAATGTAAATGTTAGAAGGTAAGGAGAGAACTACGAGACCACGCTTGAAGGGCCGGACTCGGCAGTTCCTCTCCTGTACTCCAGGCGCCCCTTGCGTTGCGCCCTGTGTCGCCACGGCGCCTCTTGAGCGGCTCGCGTAGGCCACCCGATAGACACGGCGCGGCGCTTTTCGGACTGTTTCGCACGGGACGAGCTTCTCCGGGTCGCCCCTGGTCCGTCGCATCGCTGCCCCGCCAAACGCATTTACTTGCCGGTCGCCGGCGCTAACCCGCCTCATAATCTCTATGGCAGGTAGACGCGGCGCAAACCGCCCCCTAGCCCCCTCCCCCACCCCCTAACCTTGCGCTTACCCCTTAAAGAACACAGTCATTCATACCCGTGACCACGCTGGAAAAACAAAAGCTATAGTTAAGCAAAATTCTGAAAGAAAAGCGGCAATTGTTTTAAACAGTTCGTCTGCTCTCGACCAATCACAGCTCAGAACAATTGCCGATTTGTTATATTCCCGGCCTGTCTTCCTACTTTTCTTCTTTAGGGTGAAGTCCTCCATTAGGATACTTCTTTTTTGCAATCCACAAAAATCATGCAATCTGTTTACACATTTCGGTTGAGTCGCGGCCACCTCGGTAACTAGCACCTTTGCCTTTTGAAAGGCATTAAAGAGGCCTTTGTAAGAGGTCGTCCACATTACGTCACGCGATTTTGGGCACTTTCCCCCACCCCCCACCCACCCACCCATGTCACGCACCGTCACGATACGCCCGACATAAGCGCGTGGTATAATATGTGGACGACCCCTAATCCTTCAGCACCTTTTAATGTGCGAGTTTGCACCTTTGCTTTTCCGGTGCATTTTCACGTACACACCAATTGGTTGTTTAGTCCTTGGAGGTAAAATCCTTGGAGGTAAAATCTTTGGAGGTAAAATCTTTGGAGGTAAAATCTTACTAGCTTTGGAGGTAAATTGTTGGATGTAAGAGAATTGATCTGTTTTTGCCTTGGAGGTAAATTGCTTGGAGGTAATGGGATCATCTCAGCAGCGCAGCCCCGGCCCGGGTGTTCAGGGCGCACACACACTCCTGCCCGCTCTCTCACTCACTCTCACTCACTCACTCTTTCGCGCTCTCTCTGACACACACACACACACCGGGTAAAAGGTCCGCTAGCACAGGGTGTCCAGGGCATGATAATTTTCTTTGAGAAATCGTAAAGGGGAGGGCCGATGTGATATTACTCCTTGGGAAAAGGGGACAACCTTCCTCAGGTCTGAAAAATATTGCGTCGTTGATCACGTCGCGGACCCTACTTTATCATATTTTTCGACATTTTCGCACCGCATAGTCAAGTTTCCCGCTGTTACCGTTTCGGAAAGGATTGCACAAAAGACATTCTCCATGACCTTGATAAAAAAAATACCCTCCCCGCAAACGCAGTTCATTGTGGGGGGTTGCAGTATTGTTGCAGACAGGCTGCGTGACGTTTCAGGTGAGGCGTATCAGTATTAAGGGCATGGCCTCGGCGACTTACGGCTGAAGCGGACAGGCGAACCCCGGCGAGCCCGCACACGGTTACGAAACCCCCAGTACGAATAACGCTGTTTCGCT
The DNA here is from genome assembly GCA_029379305.1 of Frankliniella fusca. Taxonomy (NCBI): domain Eukaryota; kingdom Metazoa; phylum Arthropoda; class Insecta; order Thysanoptera; family Thripidae; genus Frankliniella; species Frankliniella fusca. The sequence continues at coordinate 2,135,216 of JAHWGI010000383.1, read as the reverse complement.
TTCCGGCAAAAGGCCAGCAGCGCGAGGGCCGATATGCGAGCGGAGCGCCCCAAACACGTAAAACGGAACGACAAACGTTCGCCATCTTAAATGGGGCACCTACAGCCCACCCCGCCACGCCCCGCGCCGCCAAGCAACAAGTAGTAGCCACCCGCTGACACCAAACCCCGCCCTGCATAGGCCGCGAAGGCTCTCGCCGAAGGTGCAGAAGGAGGAGAGCTTTCAGCTTTCAGCGAGAGCGAACAGTACGGGCCGCTGCAGGGGGCGGCGCTGCCGGAGGTACGGGCCATGAAAAATAACAACTGGCCCAGGAGAAGAGTGCTGGGAGAAAAGGGAGAGAGAGGGAGAGAGAGAGAGAGAGAGAGAGAGAGAGAGAGAGAGAGAGAGAGAGAGAGAGAGAGAGAGAGAGAGAGAGAGAGAGAGAGACTGCGCGTGAGAGCGGCTCTTTAAGGCCCCCGGCTCGCCCGCCAGAGGGGTATAAAACGCACGAAATATATGCGGGGGGGAGGGGGGTAAGGAGGAGGGGCATGAGCGATAGGGGAGCAGTGTGCGAGATATGACTATATCGGATATGAAATCTTGCCATCCGGATTGGGGAAGAGAGTGGAGGGCAAGCGGGGGAAGGGGTGCGACGAAGAGGAGGGAGAGAGGGGTGCAGCTTCTGGAGGATCTGTGAGAAAGCGCTCTCGATAAGAAAGGGGAGGTCCAGACCGAAATTATGTCGACCATTTATCTGGAAATTCGCACCGAAGAGGAAACACAGCCGCGCACTCACACATCCAAGGAGCCGGCCAGCTATACTCGGGGCGAAAAACGTGCCCGAGAGAGTGAGCTCGATGAAAACCACGTCCAGGTTTCTAAGCAGCAGCAGAAAACTCTTGTGGAGGACCTTGGATGTTTTTGGCTAAGCTTTTGAAGATATAAAAAAAATAAAAAAAATCTGAATAAAAATAAGAGGCGAAGCCCTAACAATCGAGTCGAGCACGCCCAGCGAAGAAGATCACGACCCAACTTATGGGTAGCCAACCTTCCCGATGGGACAGTTTTAAGTTAGAAGTAAAATATCAGAGACATAATTTTCTGAGAAGGGTGCAGACAGAACTGCTGCAAAAATAATTGCTGATTAGAATTTTTTCACAAAAATAACTGAAGTCTAGGTCAAAATGAGTGCGTTCTTCTAAGACGTGCTATGTTTCCGTCTATGCGTTGGCAAGCCTGCGTATAGAAACAACATGGTAGAAGTGAGTTACAGATCGGATGTACGAGAGCGATGTTGAGTAAACTAGACTAAATGGGTACAAACAAAAGAAACACAAGGGATGCGGTAAAGGCGGTATTGGTGTTATTCTATAAATATAAAATGTACAATGTAAGCACAGAAAAATATTAAATACCAATTAAATAAATAAAAATTCTATAAGTAATAAATTGTTAAAATAAACAAGATCCAAGAAAGATCTGCAACGCCTATCGCTTTTGGGACCAAGGATCAGCCTGCTCTTTGTCTAAAACAATGCGCAGATATTTTATTTTATTCTTTTATTTTAAAGATGAGAGTTATAACGTGGCCACATGTTTTTCTCCCGTACCCTCCTAACCTGCAGACTAGTCAGCCGGTGCACATTCGACCAAGTGCAGGCAGGGGTGTGCGGGGCGGTCTCTCGTGTCCGGACCCGGCGCGGCACAGCACGGCACGGCACGGCTCAGGCCGAGCAGCAAGGCCGTCTGCTGAGCGAAACGAAATTGGAACGTCACAAAAGGACTCGAGACCGCCGCATGCAGGCGAGGCGAGGGAGGAGGGAGTGCGCGAGAAACAGGACAGCGAATAAAACACTGCACGCGCGTCTCGCCTCACATTTTAACACGAAAGTTTCCTTCCCAACTAAGAAGTAACTCTGCTTCTGCCAGCTTGCACACATTCACACAGAGCGAGCGAGAGAGAGAGAGAGAGAGAGAGAGAGAGAGAGAGAGAGAGAGAGAGAGAGAGAGAGAGAGAGAGAGAGAGAGAGAGAGAGAGAGAGAGACAGAGAGACAGAGAGAGAGAGAGAGAGAGAGAGAGAGAGAGAGAGAGAGAGAGAGAGAGAGAGAGGGAGGGAGGGAGGGAGGGAGGGAGGGAGGGAGGGAGAAAGAGAGTTTCGGTCAGCGGCAGTGTTCATTTGCCAGGCACACTGTGCTTCGCGCAGACCCCACCACAACTTCCCCCACCCCAGAGCTGCCTCCCAACAACCTCGATTTCAAAACACAAACTTTCCTCTCTCTCTCTCTTTCCGTACCCCACTAATCACCCGTCACACCTACCCACCTCCACCTTATATACCCAGGCGCCACCTCAGCCCGTGGCCTCACGCCGCCTCGCCCCACCCCACCCCTGTGACCCCGGACGGCCGGCCGGCAAAGCGGAGCTCCCCTTGGACGGGCTTATCGCATCGCTCGCGCCCTCACCTCAATCCTGCACCCCGTCCTCCCCCCGGAGGAGCGATCCTCCACCTGCTGCAGCCCAGGGGCAGCCAGGGGGTTTAACCCACGCCCCAAGGTCAAGCAAGTGGTAGCATGGGAGAGTCCAGGGGAGGGAAGTCTTTGATGCGTCAGACGCCTTGTAGCTATGCAGCACTGTACCGCAGAGCACGAGTGCGGGCGGGTTGCCTACCCATTCCTCCCTACAGGCGGTATGCTCAACGTTGGCGTGGGGGCAAATACTTTGGGAAACACGTGCGTGCAAACCGGGCTGAGAATCATTAGGATGAAAACTTTACTATAAATTAAAGCGTACACTGATTTTTCTGATTTTTCGTTATATTTCTCATTTTCTCTTCTGATTTTTCTTCTTGATTTTTTTTTCTGATTTTTTCTTGACTTTTTCGTGAATTTTTCTGATTTTTTTCTGATTTTTTTAAGGAGTACCGGGTGTTTCATTGAATGCGAAACAGTGTTGCGGGATTAAATACTCGCCAGCGCTGCAGGGGCCATGGCGCCTTACGGGCGAATGGGGAAGACAATAAACCCGCAACACTGTTACAAATTCAACGAAACACCCGGTACACTGACTTTTTTTTTGAGTGAAGGAACCCTCGGGCCCACCACTGGGTTCAGGAGCGTACACACCGATTACCGGTCAGAACCAACAGTTTACGGCAAAACTTACGAAAAGTATTTGAAGTTTACGTGAAGTTTTACACATTGGGGAAAAACCCAAGACAGCATGAAAAGCAACGCAGATGCACTCGAATCAAGAAGCACTTTATCACGAGGGGGAAACAACTCTGAAAGTTTTGTACACCTCGTAATTGAGAGAAATTTAGAATAAATTAAGGAAAAATTCAGAAAACTTCGGAAAAAAATCAGATAAGAAAACAGAAAATTCACGAAAATTCACAGAATCCTAGAAAACAGTCAAGCGAAAATTCACAAAATTTGTACACTAAAATTCCAAGTTGTTTCCCCCTCGCCTTATCCTGCGAAGGCTACGGGCCTTGTCCTGCCAGCTGCGCCGCTGCGCCCTGCTGTCCTGCTGGCTCTGCAGGAGGGCCCAGCCGGTCTGGACCAGGCTGCTGCGGTACACCACGCAGTCCGTCAGCAGAGCCTCGGGATAAGTGAGGGGAATTGGACGGGACAGGCAGAAAAATAAGAAAAGAAGACGAGAGAAAGGGAGAGCGAGGCAAGCGAAAGGAGAGCGGGAAAAGGAAAGCCAGGGGCGGAGTGAACCAACCAATTACTATACAAGGGCCGAGCCCCCTTCCCTGTGCGGGGCTGGGGTGGAGCGGAGGGGTGTCTCGCACGGACCACGGCCGAGCGGGCAGAGAGAGAGAGAGAGAGAGAGAGAGAGAGAGAGAGAGAGAGAGAGAGAGGGGGGGGGGAGCAAACATTTTCCCACGTTTTGTTCACTTTTCTCTCCCGGTTCCTATTAGTTCACACAACAGTAAAGAAGGCGAGAAAAGCAGCAAAGAGGGAATTACTTCTTTTAGTTCCCAGCTATCAATTATCAATTTGTTTTCTTCGAGATAGAGTGTAGTAATTACTTTTTCAAATGAGCACAAAAAACGTTCGGAAATGTCGACGGTCACGCTAGAAAAATTGGAAAATTGAGGTGGCTTTATTTTCTGATTCTGAAGTCTGAATCGTTCCAGAGTTTTCCCGCGGCTGCGACTTTTCACTCCGCAGAGTAACCCGGCCCGGCTACATCGCGTTGCTCGAATAACTGTGAAAAACCGTCGGTCAGCCGAGGCGGGGCGGGACGGGGCGGGACGGGGCGGGGCGGGGCGGGCTCACGAGGCTTTGTAATCGATATCCGCGGGCCGGCACCCGACGCACTTCAGTTCCCAGAAGCACCTCTCACCAAATGCATAGTTTATCGGGCGGGGCCGTGCCGGGGCCGGGCCACACGAGCGCGTCGTTACCGGGACGGACTTCCGCTATACCAACCTGCAACAGAAAAATACCGACCGTTTTAAAAACAGTATAAATGGCTGCACGACATTGCCATCGACACGATTGCTTATCGCATCGTACACAGTAACAAGCCCGACATTTATTTGCTTTCAGAGTTATTATCTTGATGCTCGCGGGCAGGGTTGGCCTAGGGCGGGGGGAGGGGGTAGGCTGGGATAGAGGCCGGCTGAGCGTCAATCGATACCGGCCGTATTTTAATCAACCCAATCAAATTTGCTGGTCCCTTTTCAAAGGGTGAGGGTGAGAGAGGGTTGGGGGAAGGGGGGCGTGGATAAGGGGTGGGGTTGGGGGTAGGGGAGAGTGAATCGGGGAAGTGTGTTAGGGCTAGAAATTAGGACCAGCAAGAAGGGCAGAATTATGAAAGGGGTGGGGCTAGCAGGGGTCGAGGCAGGGGTGGGGGTGAGGTGGGGGCAGCACGGCGGCGTGTCACCGTGATGAAATCTTCCGAGGGGGCCACCGCAATAACTTCCATATAAACAGCAATCAGGACGCGGTTCGGTGTAGTCTATAGATTGGAAACTGATTGGATTTATTGTATAGCGAGAGGGAGGAGAGAAATATTTATGCACAGTGAGACAGAGAGAGAGAGAGAGAGAGAGAGAGAGAGAGAGAGAGAGAGAGAGAGAGAGAGAGAGAGAGAGAAGGAATTTTAGGCAAGACATCATGACAGCGGCCACACGCTGCGCCGGTAACGGGCCGAATAAGGAACAGAGGCGCGCGGCGGTGGTATGGGGTCGATTCGTTCCGGCGGCCACAACTTAAATAATAAATACAGCAAACAGTCGGCGCTAACGACCAGATTTCGTGATTAATTTTTTCCCCCACCCTTTCCACGCGTTTGTTCAGGGTTCGGCGAGATGAGGTTACGAGTGGAGGGATTGGGGGTGGACGATGGAGAGGAGAGAGTTAGAGGGCAACAAAAGTGTCGCCTACCGGAAAGTGGAGTGGTGGTAGAGGGAGCAGAGGGGCACGGCACCAAGGGGCACATTGGAAAAGTTTGGGGGCCTGTCTGAGCTGAGCCCAGAGCCTGGCTGGGCGGGCATAGCAGCAAGCTCTAGGAGGGCAGGGCGGGGCGGGCCATTCAGCACCGGACGGCCGAAGACTGCGCGCCCCACCCCGCCCCACCCCGCCCCCACACCACACCCCACCCCGCCCCACTACACCACGCGGCGCGGCGCCAGGGGCGGAGCAAGGGCCCCACAGCCCACACCCATGTTGTCAGTGCAAATTGAAACCCCACCACAAACCCAGGGAGGAAGAAGGCCGGCAGGGAACGAAAAGGAGCAGGCGACCATGGGGCAATGAGAGGAGGGGGGAGGGGTAGTGCGCTCAACAGCATGCGGTTTCCCGTAGAACGGCAGTAGGCTGGGAGAGCGTGGTTTTTTTGAGGAGTTAATATTGTAAAGCTCCACTTCCAATTCCTATACTGGGCTTAAAGAGGAAACTAACATAGGTTAGGACGATTCGGGAAAATTAATTAAACAATTTGAAACAGCAGTTAAAACTAATTTAGGAAAACAGACCCACACGCATCGCAACAGAAAAACTAAAATATTTATACCGTTTACCTCTGTACCGTCGGTAACCACCGACAGTTTGCGCACTAAAGGACGAGAGAGAGAGAGAGAGTAGGATGGTGGGGGGGATGTCATGGCACGGCCATCATCATACCAAATTATACCTTCGTTAGGTGACATTCTGTCTGAGAGCCGGGCGGGGCGAACTGTCTCTCAGCCCCCGCCGCGCCGCGCTAGTGCCGAGTGCTGGGAGAGGCCGCTGCCGCACCCCCACCGCGTCCCTCACGGCTGTTTGTGAATGACCCCGTGGAGTGCTCTGCGCCCCGCTACGCTCCGCCACGCCCCGCCCCGCCCCCCGCAGCGTCACTCGGGATTACCATGGGCAGCTCCGGGGGAGGGGGGGGGGGGAAACAAGCCCTTCGGCCGCGGCCGCGGCGGGGTGTCGAGTAAAAATGGCCGCGGCCCGGGGCCCCGGGGCCAGACGCTACAGGGACCTGCAAAAGAGACAGAGCTGGTGCGGCTCGGCTCGGCGAAGGGCAGGCCAGGCCACTCCTGCACCAGCTACACGGCCCCGGGAGAGTCCTTGTGAATCACTAACGAGGTAACCCCAGCCCAGCCCCGCCCCGCCCCGCCCCGGCGCGCCCCTCCGACCAGGACGCTCTCATGGTCACGCCGCACGCACGCACGCACGCACACACACACACACACACACACACTGCGAAATGCAGCTAGCAAACCAGCGAGAGCCTTGCCAGCCAAGTGCGTCCCCGTGGACCTCGTGGACCGGGGTAGAGAGAGAGGCTGGCTGGCCAGCGGGCGACTGCAAACAGCACGGCGCGGTTACACTATGCGAAACCACAGGGCCAATAATTCTGGCCTCGAAACTTGGTAGAAGTGTGTGAGTCTCACTGTGCGTGTGTGTGTGAGAGAGAGAGAGCACTGCTCGGTTACGGGGCCGCGACAACCGTTTTCGCTCTCCCGAGCGACATCTGTCACGTCCCCTTTGAGCGACAGACACCTGCCCGTCTGGCGAGGGGGCGCGCGCGCGTGTGTGTGTGTGTGTGTGTGCGCGCGCACGCGCGTGCATGTGCGCCTGCGCGCCTCCGCCGTGTAGTGCGAGGGCGACGAGGACAGACGCATCGACCCTGCGCGGCGCGGGCCCGAGCGACCGCATCTCAGGGCCTCAGGCCTCAGAGGGCGCGGCGCGGCGTCCGGTATTCACAGCACAACACTCACCCCTGGCGGGGGGTAAGTGGGATAGAAAGTGAGAGAGAGAGAGAGAGAGAGAGAGAGAGAGAGAGAGAGAGAGAGAGAGAGAGAGAGAGACAAGAGAGAGAGAGGCGGGAGAGAGAGAGGCGGGAGAGGGAGAGAGAGAAGGAGGGGGAGAGAGGAGGGCGCACCTTTGCCCGTGCCTTTGCGGGGAAGGGCGACAGTCTGCTGCAAATTAATTCGCTGGCGAAGAAGGCGCGACGGCCTCCGGGAGGAAGACGGGAGGGGGGGGGGAGGGCACGGGCGGGAGTGAGGGGGGGAGCGAATAAGCACAGCGCAGAGCGGAAAGGAAAACGCCGGGGGGAGGGAGGGGAGGGGAGCAGGGCTGGAAGTGGGGTGGGGAGTCGAGTGAGTACGGAGTGGGGAGCGAGTGGGGAGGGCACGGCGGCGCCGCGGGCACCCCGGCCGTATGCAAATCAGGTCGGTCCAGTCAAGAGATGAGCGTGGGATGAGGGTGGAGGGTGGTTGGTGGTGGCGGTGGTGCTCTGAGAGCCGGCCGGGGGTTGCGGGGGATAGCCGTGGTGCCCCTACCCCCCCTCCCGCACCCCTTACTCCCCCCGGTAGCACACGAGGAACATTTGAAGCGGAGCCGACGCACTACTGCCGTGCACTCTTGCCGCCGCAGCTCAGCTCCCACAAACTCACAACTCACACACGCGCCCCCGCCCGACCGCAACCCCCAGACCGTTCCTCCTCCCTCGCCTCCTTCTCCTCTACCTCCACCGCCTGGCCTGGGAGGACCCTCTGGCCGGCCCACATCCTCATTCAGTCCACCCACACACACATGCCACCTTCTCGCGCCGCACAGGTCGCCAAGGGGGAAGTCACATCGAAAAAATTATTGCACCTGCTGTTTCTTTGAATGCGTAACAGGGTTGCGGGTTTGCCAACCCCATTCGCACGTAAGGCCCCTGTGGCGCAAGCGAGTTTGCAAAAAAACGAAATAAAAATTGGAAAAAAAATAGAAATGCATACCCTCATGGCGGTAAATGATCAAAATTGGTGAAAGTGACAGAAATTTTCCTTGAAAAAGCCAAAGAAAAATCCAAACAAAAAATAATAAAAATTGTCAAAATTAAAAAAAAGAAGAAAAAAAAATCATTGTACACATTTTGTATGAGCGATTTCCCCTTGCACTTCGCCAACTTGTGTCGGTAAGGTCCAGTCCAGCCCGGGCCATGGATCTCCTCTCACCTATTGAATTCCCGCATCCTCTCTCTTTCTCCCTCTCCCCTTCTCTCCGCCCTCCCTTCCTTTCCCATTCCATCTCTATCCCCACTAGCTCCCTCTCCCCCTCTCTTCATCAGGGAGCAATTCTTAAACCTCTCGCTCTCTGACCCCGTTTTCTCAGAGTGAATGGGAAGCGCGAATGCGGAAGGAGGGAGAGAAGAGGGGCAGGAGGAGGATGGGGAGGGCGCAAGACGCTCCCGCATCTCATTCATTGGTTTCAATGTGTCGTGCAAAGCAACTTCTTGCGCGCTCACAGCAGCCGGGGAGAATGGAGGCGGGAGAAAGGAGCAAGGGGTGGGGGGGGGGGGCGGGCTGTGTGTGGGCTACAATGGGAGAGGCAATGTATGGTAGGTAGGTATGTATTCAACAGAACGCAAGCCCCCTGCCCCCATCCACCACGCCACGCCACGCCACGCCACGCCAGCAGGCCCCGCCTCCGGCTCTAAAGCTCTGCGAAACTATATCTCTAAGCCTCACGGTCGCTTCCTTCCGCCACCGGATATCCGGCCCGGCTCCGGCGCCAGCCGCGCCTCTTCCCTGCTCACGTCCCGTCCCCGCCGTGCCCCCCGCGCAGCCGTCACTACCTACCTCGTTGTTTTGGTCTCATCAGGGCGCACGTTTTGGTTTTGCTACTCCAGGTGCCCCATAATAAACAGCACAATGTCCTCTCTCCGCCCCTGAATCGATCAGATGCCTTCGCCTCTTGGGTGCGCAGACCCGCAATGCTGTTACAGTACGTGTTCTCTGAGCTGCGCAGTATTGTTGGTCGTGGTAGGTAGGCGGCGCGCGACCGACCGGCGTGCGTTTCCGACAGTGCCTGCCCATCGGGCACGCGCCGCCAAGAGACCCTATGCTGAATTATTGAGACGGCAGAACAGGCGAACGGGAGAAGGAGGGCGGGGGGGTTTAGACTCGGGGCGCGAGGGCAGGGGAGGGATTCTACCCACAGCTCGATTGCGTGAATCACGAGCGAGTCTTTAGTTGCCAACGCTGCACGGTACTACTGCGCCAGGGTCGAGGGGACGTGGATGGTGTGTGGTTGTGGTGATTGTGGTACTGGTGGGTTGTGGTGATTGTGGGGGTGGTTGGTGGCGGATGGTGGTGGGTGGTGGGTTGTTGTGGGTGGTTGAGGGTGTTGGTAGGTGGTCGTAGGAGGTGACTGTTGGTGGGTGGGTGGTGGTAGTGGGTGGTGGCGATGGAGGGGCTGGGAGGGGAGAGGAGTGGCTGTCAGGTCAGGGGCTGGGACGACCGCGGCGCGCGGCGGTGATTGTATCAACTTTCGTCGCACGATGCCGCGTGCTTTGATTTTCATTGTGCTTTTTTTTTCCTTTTTTTTGTTGTAGTGCCCGGCGCGGTGGTTGGGGGAGGGGACACGGGGGTGAGCAGAGCACGCGCGCGACGTACTACACCGTGCCGCGAATCCAAACGGCATCAAAGCAGCGCCAACCGAGAATGAATAACGCCATAGGGGAACGCGGGCAGACCGAGCGAGCGAGCCGGCGAGAGAGCCAGCGGGAGGGAGAGAGAGGGAGAGAGAGGGAGCGAGAGGGAGCGAGAGATATGTGGTGGTAGTGGTGGGGGCCAGTGACCGAACTGGCGGGGCCGCAGTTACCGGAAAAAAGGTTTTGCTCGGAGGTCGGAGATTTGAAGCCATGGTCATCAAGTCGTCATGGAAGGTCGTTAGCGCGTACGTGGGTGTGCGCTTGTGAGTGTGTGTGTTTGTGTGTGTGAGTGTGTTGGTGTGAGAGTGTGAGTGTGTTCTATTCGACGGTACCACGGCAATGATGAAACCAGCGCAACGCACCGGCGCCCTGGTGTCCGCAGCGCGTGAAATACGGCCGGAACACACACACACACACACACACACACACATGAAGCGGAGTGGGCGAAGATACAAGGAAGGTGAGACGGCGAGCGTAAGACAGGGAGAGAGATGAAGAGGGTGAGAGAGAGGGGGAAGGGGAGGGGCAGGTCCCCAAACGCAGTCGTGCCTCCCAGGGTCGTTAGGCCCTAATGACTCCCCCCTCACCAGACTAACAAATTTCAATCCCGGGCGGATAGAGCGCACAACAGAACAGCCTGAAGCGCCCCGCCGCTGCCGAGGCTGCTGCTCAAGCTGTATCGTGCAACCTTCATTCATTGCTATCTCCCTCTCGTTTTCTTTATTTGTTTGGTGTCCAGCCTTTAACTTCGCGCCAATTCTTTTCTCCTCCCTTGAATTTCTTGGTTCCGTCTAATTTCGGACGGGCCGGGTGCGGCCCTGTGTGCCCGGGGGTACTGGTCGCCTGCAAGGCGTACTGTAACCTGGGGTGCAAATCACCCTGGCGTCCTGTACCGCGCGGGGTCAACCACTTACAGTTGGAGAGTACACTTGAGTACGTGAGTACAGGATTAATTCTAAGATTATAAGGGCAGAATTCAATTTTATTCGCGAGGGGCAAACAACTCTGAAATTTTTGTGCACCTCGTAATTCAGAAAAATTCAGGAATATTCACCAAAAAAAAAAGGCAAAATTCAAGTGAAAATTCACAAAAGTTCTATTACAGTTCATTAGAATTCACAAAAATTCACGAAAATTAACAAAATGTGTACACCACAGTTTTGAGTTGTTTCTCTTCGTTTATTCGTCAATATAGGTGTAAACTGTTAATAAAGGAAATTTTTGAACAGAACTTTTAACAAAGATGCCAAAATTTTTAACAGCATGTTATTTAGTGCCGGTCTGTCGATAGGGTGTATACCAATACTCCACACAAAGAAAGAGATTAGTTGACTCAGCAAACCTCATTGCAAATATAGCGAGTACGACTATTGGTTTGCTGTTGCAGCTATATTGTAGCTGGCAGAGCAAAAGATTTGGCTATGACAGCTGCAAGGTAGTTGTGGCAGCAATATTTGTTGCTGTCGCAGCAAATTTTGATGTAGGCGCTACATTGGCAAATCTTTTCTTTTTTTTTTTCGTACGGGCGATGCTCGTAGGCTTATGTACCTAAGGTACTAATCCTCTACTCCTGGTCTGCCCGACCCGGCGCGGTGCCCGGCGGTGCCCGGCGGTGCCCGGGGTGCCGGAGCCCCTGCAGACAGCCGGCCGGGCAGGCCCGCCGCGCTCACACGCCCACCGGGTTGCCTACATGACACCCACCAGGCATGTCCCTCCCTCCTCACCCTCACTCACCCACTCCAAGACCGACATTTCACGTTGAATTTTCGTTGGAGATTGGATCCACATTTTACCTGGGAGCTGGCCAGGGCGCCAGGGCTCAGGCAGGAGGGAAGGACCCGAGGGGCGGCTCATCCCGGGATGTAATGGAGATGAGCGCTGAACTTGCAGGTATTTCGCGGAGGAGGAGGAGGAGAAGGAGGAGGAGGAATAAGAAGAAGACGAAGTGGAAAAGGGGAGAGGGAGGGTCAGACAGGGGGGAGAGGGAGGAATTCAAAAGACGCACATTCCTGCACACGGCTGCGCCTCCGTGAGAAGTGTCGGGAGCGGCGCGCGGGGCGGGTCCGGGGTGTAAGAGAGGGGAGGGGGGGGGGGTAGGTAAAAAGTTTCGCGACGGAGATGACAAGTTCGGGGGAGCAGCCGGGAGCAGCAGCTGCAGGGGTGGCGGGGCAGCCCGCTTGCAAGCGTATTTCACCGTCAAGAGGGCGGATCCGAGAGCAAAGCACGGCGACATCACGCGGCTATAGACTCGTCTGAGAATGAGGGAGAGTGGGGACGAAAAGTCCGCGCGCGCTATCGCGAATCACGTCGGGAGAGAGTTGGGGAGAGACGACGGTGTGCATAGCTGAGCTGGTGGAGCGAGCGGTGCACAGCACAGCAGGCGGGGAGGGACGGCACCGCTTTTGTATTTGGGGCCATCGAAGTGGAAAAGAGTAGAGACGGCTGCAGGGAGGGGGTGGGAGTCCCCCTCCCCTCTTTCGCTTTTGGCTTCCACCACCGCAACGGTTTCTCGTCCGCATTCACTGGAAGATATGTTTGAGAATTTTGTACGTATTTTATAAGTGTTGTACGTGTAAAATTTGAAAGTTACATTACAAAACATTTGGTGTCAAACTGTCATCTTTAAACGGCCATTTTTAAATTTACGACACCGATCGAAAAATGACTATAGAGGACTTACTCATATATCGCACGCTGTGACAAGCGTTGAAAATTTACGAAGATATTTTTTTCGCAGAGTTCGTCGCGAAATCTCCGTGAGCCAAAATGCTGAAAACTGCAGCGCAAAGAGGGGTGGATGGGGGAGGGGGCTGCGGCGGGGTGGGGTGAGAGTGGTCGGATGTGGTGCGGGGGGAGCCCCTGCCGCGGATGACAGTAGAACAGGGGGGGAGGGGGGAGGGACCATTCCCTATGAAAACCAAGAGTGCCTCACCTCCGCCGGGGGGAGGCGGCCAGGGAGAAGTGGTGTCCTCGGCGTGGCGGGGCGCCGTGGCCCGGAGCTTGGCGCCAACTCGAGCAGGCGAAGAATGAATTATTGGTTAGATATGGAAAAGGGATATTATGCTCACGACTTTGGGGAAGGAGAGGCGAAGAGAGGGGGGGGGGGACTGTGGCGGCTGCAGGTGGGGAGACCCGGAAGGCGGAGCGAGGGGGCCCCGGGGGCCCCGGGGGGGGATACCTCCCGCCCCTGAATCACACCTCGTCCCTCTGTGGGCCAGCCCACCACCTCCCCATCCCATCCCACCCCACGTCACCGCTGTTTCCGGGGGGAAAGGAGAGGGTGGGGGTGGCCGGGGGAGAGAGGGGGTAGCGGCACTTACACCTTGCGCCACCCCACCCCAGCGTTCGGGCCCCTCTCGACTCCCGACCGTCTTTTTCAACACCTCTACCCCATTGAACCACGGGGCCAGGCAGGTGGCGGCATGGGTCTGCATTTGGCAGAATAACACCTTTACCTCACCATCCTCCCGCCCCGCCAGCTCCTAGTCAACACGGAGCAGAGTAGATGTCCACAAGCCATAATAATTTTCAATTCCGCGCCGTGTTTGCACAAAGTCACACAAAAGCGACAACTCCGTGTGTGTTCAGTACTCTGGGGTCCTCGTGTCTAGCCCCGCCAAACCCCCTTTTCCCCTCCGGTCCGTTTTCCCTTTCCTTTTTACCCTCGTCGTATTCGCCGTTCTCTTTCTCTGTCCTTCTATATCATCGGCGTCTCTCTCTCTCTCTCTGCCTCCGTCCCTCGCTTCCGCAGCCCTTTCCCCTCAGGCGCGCATGCAGCGACCGCTCGCTTGTCAATTGCAAATACTAATTTTGCCGCCCGAACAAGTTCCGCAAGGCAAACTCGCCAAAGGCAAACGCTCGGCTCGGCTCGTCGACAGCATCCATGCGCCATGCCCCGGCCCCGCGCGGCCCGGCGCGGCCCATAGGCCGCCACGTAATAAGCAACTTGGCAAAGCCGCGCCGCCGCGCCGCGCCAGCGCGCTCCACCGCAAGACGCCAGGAGGACAAACTTTTCTTTTTCATTTCATCCTTTTTGCTTGGCCTTACCCTGACGACGAAAACGAAGCATTACGACAGTAAAATAAATAGGGGGAAAAAAGAATGTAAACAAACATCAACAAAAATAAAACAATACAATAAACAAACACAACGGGGTGATATAAAACCATCTCTCTGCGCTGCGCGCACCAGGAGCGCTCCAACGGGATACTTCACAACAGATGAATCGCCCACAGCATTCGGCCAGACGCAATCCGCGTGAAAACTCCTCTTCAAATAAAAAGCCCCTCTCCCCCTCTCTCTCTTTCTGCTCTCACTCTCCACCCCTCCGGCCATACTCTTCCCCCCTCCCCTCCCCCCAAAACACCCACCCCGTCAAAACTTCCACAGGAAGGCGAGGGCGCGCATCACATCAAATGACCCAGTTTTGCCGCTGCGCGCTGCGCCACCGGCCTAGGGCGGGGCTGGGCGGGGCTGGGCGGGGCCGGGCGGGGTTGGGCGGGGCTGGGCGGGGCAGGGCGGGGCTGGGCGGGGCAGGGCGGGGCAGCGGCGCCGCCGGGCCCAGGAGGCCCTTCCGGCGGCCCCATTAATTACGGGCCATGTCTCCCCCATAACTCCCCTCTCCTCCGCTCCGCTCTCCATTCCTCTTTTCCTTCAGTCAAGTCTTTTCTTAGTGCTGCCACGCCGTCCCCGGGAGGCTGACAGGTGTTCAGTGTTCAGTCGCAGCGGCCTAACGAGTGCAGATGGGGTGAACGGGCAGAGCAGTTGGTGTTTACAGTGACGGCAGCCGAGCCGAGCGCCCAACACTTGGAGTGTAAAAGTGTGCAACACAGCCAGGCCCCGCCCGCCCGCCCGCGCCCGGGGGCAGTAAGCAAGGCGGCGACGGACTCGCTCGCATCAAGAATACAGTTGGTGCGAGGCGGGAAAACTTGACGACGAGGCTGCTGCCATGCCGCCTCCCCCTCCGCCCTCCGCGACTTCCTCTTCGTCGTCGTCGTCCATCCACCGCTTGTTTGACCAGGGAGGGGCAGGGGCGGGGTGGGGAGGGGGCGGGGCCGGGGTGGGGCTGGGGTGGGGCTGGGGTGGGGCCGGGCAGGGCCGCGCAGTGAACTTGCGGAGAAAGAGCACCAGACGGGCGGGGCGAGGCCAGGCGGGGCGGGATGGCGGGCCGCGCAGTGAACTTAGGGAGGAAGAGCGCAGACGGGGTGGAGGCGAGGCAGCGCCGTCGAGTGCTTTTGCTTTCATGCTGCCTCAGTGGCAGGCATGTACAAACACTGCGGCTAGCTAGCCGAGGCTCGGGGGAGGGGTGGCGGCACCAAAACTTGAGAATTAAATATCTTTTTCACAAAAGAAAGTCCTTTTCTCTTTGCTCTCGCGCTCTCTCCTTCACCTCCCCGACCACTTTCCACTCTCCTTTTTATTTCTTATTTTTTATTTTTTTTTATTTTTTAAACGCCCGTTGTTTGTACCCCAATCCCCGTCTTTTCCTTCCAGACTCACGGTCCTCCTCCTCCTCTCCCCCCTCCTCCACCAGCTGCCCCTCGTCCCACGTGGTCCCCGCGCGGGTTGTCCACGCGGCTAGCTTTGGCACCGCAGCTGGCAGTGCTAACAAGGCCTCGGCCCCCCTGCGGGGACCGGAGGTGTGGAGAGGGGAGGAGGGGGGGGGGAGGGCTGAAACACCCAGACGGGCCGGCGTCGCTTGACAGTTCATTAGGGCCAGGGAGGTCGCAAGGCGACGCGACGCGGGCGCCACCGCCTGCCTTACCGACGCGACGCCCGTCCGGCCCCTGCCGCCGTCATGCGTAGTGAGGCGCCCCCGCCGCCCCCCGCCGCCGCGCCCACGGGCCCTCCCTACCGGGGACCAGTGCGGCCGTCAGTCAAAACTCTGTCGGGTCGAGAGGGAAGGCCGGCGAGGCCAGGCAGGCAGTCCGCAGAATACAATTGCCAAAGTATTACCCGAAATTTTGGCGGAAAACAAGGCCCAACTTTCGAACGATGCGGCCTAGTCTCATGCCTAAAATTAATCCCAAGTTACCAGAGGTGTTTCGTTGAGATCGCTTTTACTTGATTCTTAGCCAGAATGCATAACCGTGGTGTCGAGTTTCAAGTTGTAATCCATTGGCAACAATTTTGAAGGAAACGTGTAAACTGTGAATTCACGAGGAATAAATTTCTTTGAAATGTGGTAAGTTTTCTTGGGGCCAGATTGAGGCCAATAATTTTTAAATAAGTGGTCGCCTGCCAGTGGTAATAATAGAACGTGGTCGGCCAGACAGTGGTCAGTTATCCTCGACCCGAGGGGTGAACCATTGCCGTCACTTCTTGATACCCGTGTTTGAAACCCTCGAAAAAATCCTTCTGGAGCCGTGACACCGCGAGAGGCGCCACGCACCGGTCGCGCCGAGAGCATCGAGAGCGAGGCCCAGTGCGAGAGCCGACCGGACTCGACCGGCCCGACCTTCGCTACCCTCCCCCTCCCCCTCCCGCCGCGCCCCCAGCCCGCTCGGCCCGGCGATACGACCGGTTCGATGAATATTGCAGATTCCAACGGCGAGCCACTCATCGCCGGACACACGCACGCCACGCGCATACATTACGCACACTGCCAAGCCGCGACCGATTCACTGTAAAAATTTGTTGTAAAATAACGACAAAAAAATTACAGGTTGCGCTGTTAAATCGGTGAACAGATTTTTCCTGTAGTTTGATGAAACATTTTGTGAATTAACAAGAAAAATCGCGAAACAACAGATAAAAGTTGTAAACTTACGGAATTCTTTTGTAAAGTTACGGAATATTTTTGTAAAGTTACAGAGTTTTTTTGTAAATGTACACGAATAAAAAGTAAATTCGCAGTCAGTTCGTTTAACAAAATTCACAGATATTACCTGTTAATTTACGACATGTTTTTTTTTACAGTGTTCCGAGTGGGATCGCTGTGGCATCTATAGCAGTCCTCGTCGCACCCGTGGCGGTGCCCGAATGCTGCGCGAGCAAGGGGGGAAACAGCTCTGAATTTTTATGTCCACGTTTTGTAAATTTTTGTAAATTTTTGTAAATTTTTATAGATTTTTTTTGTAAATTTTCGCTTAAATTTAACATTTTTTTAAGAGAAAAATTCCTAATTTTTGAATTATTTTTTTTCAATTTGCAAATTTTTCTAAATTTTCCTGAATAACGAGGTTCACAAATATTTCAGAGTTGTTACCCCCTCGTGCGCGTGGCACAGGCAGGCACTGCCCCATGAGCGCGACAAGGACAGGACAGGGGCAGGGGACGGCTCGCACTGCCCGGCGCGGCGACGCGGCCGGTCCCACCAACACCGACAACTCCTTACTCTCGCCTGCTTCTCGGGATAACAAAACGTCCGGCCTCGGCAGGCAGACACCCGAGGGCCGCAGCGCCGCCGGCAACAACAGCGCCGGGGAAAATGTGGAAAAATGAGGTGCGGAGAAAAGGGCAGCACAAAAGCCATGAGTGGGCGGGGGTGGGGAGGGGAGGGGGCGGCGGGGCGGGGAGGAGCTCCCCGGGGGGCGGGGCGGGGGCGGCGCGCGGCGTGCTGGACAGGTGATGAAGGAACGCGAAACAAACAAGAGCGCGGGGGAGGGAAAGGGGGCAGATCTGGAGCAGGGAACAAGGAGGACGCAAGGAGGCTCGAGAACGAGGGGAGAAAAAAGGAAAAAAAAACATGTGAGAGCAGCGGCAGCGGGACAGAAAAACGGGCACGTCGTCGTGGCGTTGCCGGCGTTGCCGGCGTTGCCCCCGCCCTGCACGGCCCGGTCCAGTCCTGGTCTGGTCCGGCCCGTCAAGCCCGCGCTGCTGCTGATCCGAGAGAGGAAACAGAGGGTCCTCGGTGCGCATGCCAGGGCCGGGACAGGATCGGGCAAAAGAAAGGGCAGCAGCACGCCACGTCACTGTGACGGTGAGCCTACCTCTGCTGGGTGGTCACGTCACGTGACGGACACTGTTGGACGGTGTTTTTTGCAGGGTGGCGCAGCCGGGTCTCGAGCAGCTCACCGCTTTTTCTCTGCGGAGCGGAGAAGACCTTGCCCTGGTGGCGCCTCATACATCAACAGGATGGCGTGGCGGGGTGGGGTGGGCGGGGCGGGGCGGGGTGTGGCGGGGTGGCTCGCGGAGACCAATGCATACAGCGGACCTCGCCGCCTCGCCACCCCGCCTGCCAGCCACTTCTAGCCCCGTCCTGGCCGGACAACCTGTTGGGGACGACGAGTTGGGAACAAAGTTTTGGACCGCCAGAGAGGGTGGAGGCACCAAGATAAGATGAGGAGGCAGGCCGGACAGGCTCTGAGGACCAAGTTTGAATGTCTTGCCGGCCTCCAGCGAGGGGTGAGGAGTAGAGGAGTTCTAAAGAGTGGAGTGAAGGGGGCAGCAAGCAAGTTCCTGAGGAGCGGGGCGGGGCGGGGCGGGGCGGGGCGGGGCTGCACGTGCGCGTCCCGGGCCCGGGCCGGGGGCCGGAGAGCCGGAAGGAGATGAGCTAAAAGAATCCGATATTCCACTCCAGCCAGCCAGGCAGCCGGAGGCAGTGTAACGACAGCAGAGCCGAGGCTCGGCGCCGCCTTCCGCCAAAGGCCCGCCGCCCCGCCCCGCCCCGCCTCGCCGCACCCCGCCCGGGGGACACCAAAGGCAGGCTGGGGCAAGAGGCTAGAGGGGGAGGCGTGACACTTGCCCTGGAGCCAGACGAGGCCATTTGAATGGTATATATCCACTCGGGTCTAGTCAGAGGTCAGAGGGGAAAACATAACAGGCAGCATTGAAAGCATGGTGTGCCGGGTGTTTCTTTGAATGCGTAACAGTGTTGTTGCGGGATTGCATACTCGCCAGCCCTACAAGGGCCACGGCGCCTTACGGGCGAGTAGGGTAGGCAAACCCGCAACACTCTTACGCATTCGAAGGAACAGACGGTACAATAAAGAAAGCAAACATGCGACCAAGATTTCAAGAAATTATTTTTTTAATTATCAGATTTCGGGGACCGACGTCGTTCATTGTAGTATTTAGGTCGCTCTCCACAGTCTGTTTGGAAACGTCTTCCCAGCCATAGAGGCGGCGGCCCCTGCAGGCCTAGGGGCCTGGCCTGAGCCCCCCCCCCTTCCCCCGCGCACACCGCAGGCCCTTTGTTGGCGGACTGATGCTGAAGCCCCACAATGTCACATCTCCTCTCCTACCCCTCCAAGCTTCTCCTTCCCCCCCTCCCAGCCCTCCCCCTACCCCCGACCCCACCTACACTTCCCCACTGGCGCCCGCTTGCCCCACGAGACCCCCGTCCTGGCTTACGGTGAAAGGATACAAAGAGGATGAGGCAAGTCTGCAACAGAGAGGGGCTGCTACTGGGTCAAACAGCCCAGCCCCTCCCTCCCCTCCCTGCCCACGGGCCCCAGCAGCGCCACGGCACCGCCACGCCACCCCACATCCGCGCGCGCGTCCACGACGCGGGGATTTGTCATGGTGATTGTTTTCGCCAATAAAATCCAGGATCCCTTGCCGGAGGGGATCAGGAGGAGGAGGAGGAGGAGAGCGCCGCGACGTCCTTACTTTCATTCACCTCCCTCCCGGATCCGGCCCTGCGCCGTGTGATTGGCGTAGTGATCCCCCCCGCTGCTGGCCAATCCCGCCAATAGCAGGAGCAAGGACAACAGGGCCCTGCGCGTAACGAGAGGAAACAAGGAGACGTCTGCCCTGCCGGCCCGGGCCTGGAGGCCTGGGAGGCTGCTGCTGGAACCGCGCCTGGCCCCCCGGCGTCCAGCGTCCACGTCGCCTCTCGGAAAAACTAGCTCAAGATTAGGTCGGAGATGCGAACAGAGGGGCTTCCCGTCCCGGCCCGACCCGTCCAGACCGTATAGGCCAACTGTAAGAAGTAGCGAGGCGATTGGGCGGCGGCAGGGAGGCGGGGGCGGCGGGGTGGAGGCGAGGCAGTGGCAGAGCAGCGCCCCTTGGTCGATTGGGACCGGGGGACTGCTAGACTGGAGCCCCGCGCAGCCCGGTCCGGCCCCGAGTGGGGTCGACAGGACACGGCGCAGGGTCGGGCGGGGCAGGGCACAGCAGAGCAGGGCGACAGGGTTGCCAGGCGTCGCCAGCAGCAGGCCCCTCGTGGACAGTCTAATCGAATTAAACGCGGTCCCCGCAGAGGCCGTCGGGGTCGTGCTGGCGCTGGCCGGGGCCGGGGCCGGGGCCGGACCGAGCGGCCCGCACCGCACCGCGCCGGCCAACGGCGGAGCGAACTGCAGTTGGCGAGTAGTAGAGACGAGCTTTCGCCATGTACGTCGTTCGGGGACCCCGCGCCCCGCGCCACGCACCACGCCCCGCCACGACTTGTTGCTGCAGCGAAGTGAACGTAAAGTTCGGGCGGCCAGCAGCCCAAACCTCGCAAAGGGCACGGGGGCAGGCGCGGGACAAGGGGTGTGCGTTACGGGCAACCAAGGTTTTATGAATAAGGGCGCGGCGGCTGCGATGGGCGGGGCCGGAGTAGCAAACGATGGCAGTGTGTCAATAAAAGCCACGTCACGCTTATGCTTTCAGCCCCCCCCCTAACCCCCCCCCCCCTGTACATAACAGGATTAAGGGCCGCGCAACATCCGTTATGTTAATGCAATACGGCGGCGCGCGAACCCAATAACTCACATCACAAAGGACTTCATTTGCATTTCCGCCTTTCCGGACGACGAAAATCACGCCCCACGCAGTGCGTTAGTGGGAGGCGCGGGTGGGAGAAGGGCGAGTGGTGGAATGTGCAGGGCTGGAATAGCGGGAAGAAGAAAGAGAGAGAGAGAGAACAGAGAGAGAGAGAGCACGGTAGGGAGTAGAAAACAAAAGGCTGCAGGGGTGTAAAAATCGAAGGGGTTGCGTGGCGGAATCCAAGACACAACTACCTGTCGTCGAGGTGCAATTGCGCCGTAAACCCTCACTCCCATCGGTTCCCTCCCTTCCCTCCCCAACCTGGTTCCGCCTCTTCGATTCCCTCTGTGGCCGCAACTCCCCCGGGCACACCACATGGGGGGTAGGAGAGAGGGGGGAGGGAGGGGGCGCCCCCCCAGCCCCGGCCCCGTACAACAACACGGGAGGCTGCGGTGAGAGGGCAGGAGACAGGGAGGGGAGCTGAGGGGGGCGGGGAGGTGAGGTGAGGTGAGGGGAGTCCGATCGAGCGATAGCGGGCGAGCGGGCGACGCTGACGTATAGTCGGTCCTGCGTATCTCAGGGGGTATTGGCGGCGGCGTGGTAGGAGCTGAGCACAGCGCAGACCAGGCCAGGCCAGGCGCACCAGACCAGGAGCAAGGAGCAGCAAGGCGGGAAACGGCATCCCGAGCTCCGTGCTCCTGGGACAGGAGCCGCGACGGGGCGTGGCGGGGCACAACGAACGTCCCCCTTGGGCTCGGAGCGGAGCAGGGCAGGGGCCTCCCGCCGCGTCCCGCCCGGCACGGCCTTATCTCAGCACCGAAACGTCGGTCGGGGCCGCGCGGGGCGGGGGACACCCGGAACACCACGTACGACGACCCGGGCTGCCCTGCTAGGCGCGGGCGGCGGGGCCTGGGACGCGGGGCATCATCCTTATCGAGCCCCGAGACTCATTTCCGGCCTTATCACGACGACGTCGTGGCCTGGCCGCAGCGGTGCGCCTTCCTGACGTCCGTGACTGTCGTCGTGATCGACCTCACCGTCAGGAAACGCCGGGCGCCGGGGAAGAACCATCGCGCCGAAAGGCGACGCTTGGCATTCCCTGACACACACCGCCGCCGCATCGGCCCGGCCCGGCGCGGCGCGGCGCGGCGCGGCGCGGTGGGGCAGAGCGGTACTGGTTGGGCCGGGTGGCGGGTGGAACCGGTAGCCCGGCACATATGAAGAACTCGTTCAGAGAGGCGGAGCGTAGTGGAGCGCGGTGGTGGGCGGAACCATAACAAAGCAAAAAGCGGTCTACATTAAGGCTGAAATGGTTTAAATTGATGCCGCAGAGGTTCAAAAACGAACGTTGTGTTTTTTTCCACGGTCGAAAGCTTACTAAACACCAGGAAACAGCGATTTTAGCTTTGTTATGGCTCCCCCCACCACCGCGCCCCGATACTCTCGGCCTCTCTGAGCAAGTGCGCTGCGCCACACTCCGTGACGACGGTAACGACAAGGCGGCGGGCCGGGCCGGGCCCGGCCGGCCGGCCGGGCCTCAGCCAGGTCTCCGCGGCCGCGACCGCGACATCAGCTGCGGCAGCGGCGGCGGCAGCAACACCGTGAGCCCGGCGTGCCGCGCCCTGCCCTGCCGCGCCGCTCAGCTGGCCCGCCACGCCGCCGTATCGCGCCGCGCCGCGGCCCGCTCGCGTCTCCATAACCTCAACTCCACGTGAAGGGCCACCCTGGCTCGCCAGCTCGCGGAGGACGAGGATGACCTCCTTGACGCCGGCCTCCGGCTCCTCGGCGGCGCCGCCGCTCCGGGACGAAGAGGCCCTCGCGCGGCCGTGCAAACCAGCCTTACCTTGATCTAGGAGTCGCGCGGCGTTGGGCCACTGACTACTGTCCAGCTTGTGCTTCTCGTCCATGAGCTCGCGGAGGTACTCGCTCGGCTTGGCCTCGGTGCCCCCGCCGCCGCCGCCTCCGCCGGCGTTGCTGTTCCTCGTCTGTCCGTCCGCCGTCATCTCGGGCGCCTTGATGTTGTTGGCGGCGCCGGGGCCGGCCGCGGCACCCGCACTGCCCGGATCCAGGCTCCCGTTTGCACTCGCAGCCATGTCTCTATCTCGCTCGCACCCGCGCACCGCGAGCAACACGACCGTTCCGCCCCGTCCCGTCCGCGCAGTCCGCCGTGCTCGCTGCTCGTTCACTCCGCGCACGCCTCGCACCGCACTCTATACGGCACCGCGCCGAGCCTGCAGCCTGCCTGCAGCCTGCCCTGCCGACTGGTGGCGCGACGAGCGACGACTGCCAGGCCGAGCCCCTCCGAGCGAATGCGAATGCGAAGTTCAACTCCCCCTCGGCTCGCCTCGGCTGGGCTGGGCTGGGCTGTGGGGCACTGTGGGGCGTGTGGGCTCTGTGGGCTGTGGGGGGCCGTGGCTCGCTCTCCCGGTCCCGACCCGGTCGCGACGTGGTGGGGCTCTCCCTCCCGCCGCGCCGCCTCCAACTACCAGCCCCCCCGAGGAGGAGGGTTGGCCGCGACGCCGACAGGTGGCGCCCCCGACCCTCGGCGGCCACCGGTACTGCCAAACTAACGTGCCTCTCACCCGTCGCAAGTCGACATGCACGAGCGGTGCAAACTGACTGGCCTGAACCTTAATGCTGAAGTTTTGGCACCCCGGCTGGAAAGGTTTCTCAGTTAGAACACTAAGCTTCACTGAGTCGACTGAGTCTGACTGGACTAAAATGTTCTGCGGGCCGACAGGGCTATGCCGCGCTGCGAATAACGCACTTCGTTTTGCGCGCGGGATTACGGAAAGCGTTAAGGCAAGGCATTAAGGCGCGCTAGCTCTGCAAGCTGTTGTTGTGCGTCCCCGCCTGAGCTAAACCGTGAGAAGTTTTGAATTAAAAGTACTATATTTGTGGACTAGAGTCGCCATGGGAATTTTAGGACTGTCAAAATTAATTGCTGACATAGCACCAGCCGCTGTCAAAGAAAATGAAATAAAGAATTACTTTGGTAAGAGGGTTAGATGTCGTATTGTACAGGTTATGATCTATTTCTGGTATTTTTCTTGCTAGAATATTCCGTCGAATATTGAAATCTGAACATGGTTTACATCCTTTGTTCTTTTGTCAAGGTCGGAAAGTGGCTATTGATGCTTCTATGAGCTTGTACCAGTTCCTCATTGCCGTCAGAAGTGAAGGTGCTCAGTTAACAGATGCAACTGGGGAAACTACAAGGTATGTTTTTATTTTTCTACCCAGTATACTATGTCCTTCCATCTTCATTAAGTGGCCATACTTACAATCCCATTGTAAATTTTCAGTCATTTGATGGGCACCTTTTATCGCACAATACGCCTGGTTGAGAATGGCATCAAGCCCGTGTATGTATTTGATGGAAAACCTCCAGAGATGAAGTCAGGAGAGCTTAATAAGAGAGCAGAAAGACGAGAGGAAGCCCAGAAAGCTCTTCAGCAAGCAGAAGAAGCAGGTGACTGACACATTTGCAAATGTTTGACAATATTCTTTCAGCATGTATTAACCTTAAAGAGCTTTTCTTCTAAGGCGATGCTGAGAATATTGATAAATTTAACCGGAGATTGGTTAAAGTAACAAAACAGCATGGTGAACAATGTAAAGAGCTTCTCAAACTTATGGGTATCCCATTTATTGATGTAAGTTGCTTTTGTCAGTCCAATTTTTTTTAAATTCTTAAGCTGCTATGCTTGTTTTCTTAATTCATCTTGTAAATTACAGGCACCTTGTGAGGCAGAAGCACAGTGTGCAGCTATGGTGAAATCTGGGAAGATATATGCCACAGCAACAGAGGATATGGATGCCTTAACATTTGGATCATCTGTTTTACTCAGGCACATGACTTTCAGTGAGGCTCGAAAAATGCCTATTCAAGAATTTCACTTAAGCAGAGTACTAGAAGAGCTTGAGCTGTCTCAGGATGAGTTTATAGATTTGTGCATCTTACTTGGCTGTGACTACTGCGACAGCATTAGAGGTATTGGTCCTAAAAGGGCCATAGACCTGATAAAACAGCACAGAAACATAGAAACAATCCTTAAAAACTTGGACAAAAATAAATACCCTGTCTCAGAGGACTGGCCCTATAAAGAAGCTAGAAGACTTTTCATTTCTCCAGAAGTAGCAGATCCAGATACTATAGAGGTAATAATTTTATCCCCTAATCAAGTTTTGTTTCTAGACATATTTATTTTTTTATTTGTACTTACCGTTTTTATTTTCCAGATGAAATGGACAGATCCAGATGAAGAAGGTCTTGTGAAATATTTGTGTGGAGACAAAAACTTTAATGAAGACAGAGTAAGAAATGGGGCTAAAAAACTTGCCAAGGCTCGTTCAGGCACTACTCAAGGGCGATTAGATACCTTCTTTAAGGTCCTTCCAAGTACAAACACAGGTCAAAAGAGAAAGGTAAGACCAAAGCTGTAAAATTTAAAAAAGAAAGAAAAAGAAGAAGTTTAAACACTTACAAATTTTACAAATACTTTTATTCCATACAGTCTGAAGATACCAAAGCAGCAGCTGGGAAAAAAGGAAAGAAAGGTGGTGGTGGTTTCCGAGGAAGACCTAAGTAGAGCTGTTAAAATTTAACTATTTTTCGCCCTCTGTATGAATTTTGTATTGCCTATCAATTATTTTAATTCGTAAGCAAAAATGAATTTTTTTCATATTCCTTCAGAGTATTGGTTCCCTTAATTAATTTGCATCCTGCAGGGTACCAGGTCAAGGAAGTAAATTCTTGTGTTTAACATTAATGGTGTGTAAAAATTGACAACACAAATCTAATTGAGGTTTCATAAAAATTTTATTTAAGATAAAAATAAATAATGAAATGTGTAAAATTAAAGTTTCCATACTTATCACAGCTTTGCATCGCGATCCCTATCCAATAAAAAATAAATAAAATTTTGTATAATTCATAAATTGAGATCAAAATAAAATTCCTACAGAATTGTACTCAAGAAGCAGCATCAGGACGGTTAGTAATTGATTTCCTGACCATACTTAGCTGAGGAAAAGAGCTTTTATTAGGGGGTGGGCTCAGTTTTGTAGCCAAGTATACAAATGGCTCTTGGAGAGAAGCCCTTTCCATTGCATTTACTTCATAATGCTTCATGTGCTCCCTTACAGCCCAATTACTGGCCTTATTCAGAGACGATGTAACAGTCATATTGGCAGGGGCTGTCACTCCACCTCCCGGTGATGATGGATTATTCGATTTAATGCGATTGGCCAAAATAACTATTGCAACCTTCAAAGGTACAAAATTTACATGAAACTTTCAAACAAACTCTATTCCATTTACATTCATATGTTTTCCACAGCTTGTTACCTCTTTTTTGTCCCTGTTTTTATCAATATCCCTTTTAAGTGGGAGCAAGCATTCAAATGATTCTGGTCGAGCTGGATCATACACTAGTACATAGCCCTCTGTGAGGCCTAGCAACTGTTTGGCAAGCTGTTGTTGCTGTTGCTGCTGGGTAGAGTTCATGGCAGCATTAGGGCCAGACAATGGGGGTAAACCCGCTGTATCGTAAAGTCGCATTTTTTCTCTTGTGCCTCGATCAGTTTCCACACTAGCCACATATATGTCCTCAATCGTTGGATAAAGCTCCTACAAAAATGGAATAACCCAAAAGAAAGCAGAAAAATTAAAAACATAAGCGCAGCTATGACACATATACTGTTTTCTACATGAGACCTACAGTGGCAGGTGTCACATTCCCGTGTATCAATTGCTCCAGAATAGCAGTTTTTCCAACACCAGCCATACCACAAACAACAACACGGAGCGTCTTCCCCATCGCACATACGTAAATTTTCAAAAAGTCTCAAATTCCTGAAAAAGAGAAAAAACTTAAGTTTGTGTAAGTATCCATAACCTTCTAAGTCTTTACAAAGCAATACTGACCTTCAAAATATATATTTTTTAATAATATGTTAGCTGTCATAACATATAAAAAATATTCACAAAGAATATATAACAGATTACAGCATTCTTGAATTGAAAGTGGAGTTTTACGAGTTCTTTCCAAAACAAAGTTTGACAGTTCGGAAAAACAACAAAGCCGGCAATACTCAGGCTCCGAGGATTCTTTACTGAGACGTGGGGTATCTGCGAGATGACCCCTTCTGGCGTAGGCAATCTACACGGCTCGCCCAACGTGTACTAAGACTAAGATTCCGGTAGGGTGTACCAGCATAGTTAAATTTAAGCAAAGAAAAAGAAAACAATAATTTGAGGGGGAAAGTGCTTTTTAACGAATTGTTTTATGTCTGGAGACTGATTGATTTAGTGCCGTTGACGCCTGCCGCGTAGGTGCCGGGAGGTCCGCCGTAGATAGTAGCGACGAAGGGAGCCTGGCAAGTGCATTAAGTCGTAAGCGACCGCAATTCGCAATTTAATCGAATGCTAAGAATGCTTGTCATCGGTTACCTGAACGTGCGCAGAGCCCGCACGCACTCAGGCGTGGAAGGCCTCCTCGGCATGTCCTGCTCTTCCATTGTCTTGATGTGGTTCAGCACCGGAATCTACAGAAGACAGAGGTTGGACGATTGTGAGATACCAACTTAAGACACGCAACACCACACAGCACACACCACGCCACCGCCCGCCGTTACCTTGTCCAGGTCCGTGGCCAGGGTGACCCTGGGGGTGCGTCCGATGGCCTTGCTGGGCAGCTCGTAGCAGTGGCCCATGATGGGCTTGTAGAGCCGCATGCCGTAGGTGCCGGGGAACAGGTCCTCGGCCGTGACGGGCCGCAGACACTGCCGCGCCTGCTTGCTGCGCTCCGCCAGCCCGGGCGTCAGCCACTCCACCAGGCCGCGGTTCAGCACCTTGAGCGTGGTCGAGGACGACTGGCGCTTGAGGTCGGCGGGGATGCGCGGCGGCTGGTCGCTGGGCGGCTCCCACTCCTGGTCCGCGAACAGCTGCGGCCACGGCAGCATCGTGCCCAGGGTGGCGATGTACTCCCCGGACAAGGACCACAGCCTCACGGAGCGGTCACTGCTCGAGCTGGAGAGAGAGGGAGATGGCAAAGTCTAGTTTGCATCGAAATTTTGCGCTGAATAGAATGACACATGCAAAAATTAAAAATGCATTTCTACGGCAGTGGGAAACAGTGACGTACCTACACATGGTGTCACATTTAAAAGGGTCAAAACTCTCTCGCACACTAGAGTTCACAGAGTGTAAACATGCAGGGGGAGCGAGTCGAACCTGAAGAGGATCTTGTTCTCGGGACAGTACTGGAGGAAGGTGACGGGCTGCAGGTGGCCCCGCACGGAGGAGAGCAGCATGGGCAGGTCCTGCGCGCGCACGGCGCGCTTCGCCCTGCAACGCAACGCCGGGAGGGGTATTCGAAACGGATGTCACGGAGCTGTCCTCGGGCCGCCCTGGTCAGAGTATCAGTAACCTGATATCAGTATTTGATATCAGTTTTTGATATCATTCTGATAATTGGGACAAATCAGTAAAGTGATATCATAATGATATCACAAAAAATGGTCTATTCTATGTAGTGCTTTATGCTGAATATCAGCTTTTAGTAAAGCCAAAGTCATCAACATTGCGAATGTCAGTTAATTTTGTGAGAGAAGTCATCTATGTTTTCAACTATGTACACTAAGGAATTCAAGTCAATGTAACGTTTTTAGGGTGCATTAAGGGTGTCCAAATCGAGGCGGAGCCAAATCCGCTGTCCGTTTTCCTCTAGCTTTAGCCGTTTTCAAATTGGCATGAAAAAAGTCTTCGATTTCAAAAATATTAAAATGGCCCTACTAAAGTTGGGCGTGGATGCCATAAACCAAATTTGAGCAAAAAATCTCTAAAACCGCGGATTTTGCAGCGTGCTGAATTTGAATGTGCTTATTGTGATATCACCTAACTCAAATCAGTAAAGTGACAAATATGTCAGGAGCGTGATCTTTTCTAATTCTTAAGTGACTTTGATGTCAGCCAAGTGAGGCTCTCTATCACCAAACTGATATCTGTGTGCTTGATGTGACATGCTAATGTCAGCATTGACAAAAACTATCAGCAATCTGACATCAGATAAGCAACTGATGTCACTCAACTATTATCAAAATCATTATACTGATATCAAAATCACGTTAATGATGTAAGTAAATTTCCAGACATCAGAAAGCTGATTTTGATATCAGCTTTGTGACACTCTGACCAGGGCGGTGTTTAAGAAAAACTACTCACCTCCCCGGGATGCGGTCCCGGAACAGGAAGGGGAATTGTTTTCTGAGCGCCGGCATGAACAAGGTGGTGACCGGGCCGCCGGGGTAGCAAAAGTTGGACATTAGCCATATCTTGATGTAGCCCACCGCGTGGCCTGGAGGACGGACCGGGTCCGTTAGGAACGCACCAGCACGACACTCGACTGCGTACCTCAAGACAGTCGTCGGGACCCACCAGTGAAGAGGTAGCGGCATTCGGGGTCCGCCTCCATGCTCACCACGTAGTCATTGACGGTGTGGACGGCGAGGAACTGGCTGAGGTAGCCGCCGACGGCGTGGTGCGACCAGACCTGAACGTAGCCGGTGGAGAGCGACACGAGCAGCGAGCCCACGCCGCGGGACACGGGGCGCGAGCGGAGGAAGAGGAGCTGGTGCACGCGCGGGGGCCGGCCCGCCGCCCCTGAGCAAAGCACAGGGTCCCAGGGTCCCTCTAGCAAAGGCCACGGTGTTTGCGAAGAGATCATCACCAGAACCCAAACCTGTGGACCGAGGCATGTGGACCGGTTTCCAGTACCGCGGCGGCTTCACCTCGGCCTCGACGAAGTGGTCCATCCCGGACCTGCGAGCGAGCACGACCAGTAGAGTCACGCGTAGACCAGGGCGGGGCAGCAGCCAGGGGGGGCACGTGGCACGTACTTGTGGACGGGCGCGTCGACGCGGTAGCGCGCGTAGGGCTGGCCGGTCTCGAGGCGCCAGATGACGAGCTCGCCGTTGTCGGTGGCGGTGGCGAGCGCGTCGGGCGGGCGCGCGTCCGCGCACAGCACGTGGCCCGTGTGCCGCAGCTCCCAGGACTTGCCGCGCAGCGACGCGCCGCCGTCCGCCCACTCCATGACGCGCATGTTCCAGCCCACGGCCAGGATGCGCAGCGGCACCCAGATGACGGCCGTCACCTCCCTGCGGGCAGAGCCGAGCGCCCGCCGCGTGTAGGGTAGACTCCACCGCGCACACGGCTGTGGGAGGGTTGCCTACCCGTCAACTCGGTAAGGCGCTTCGGTCAGTGACGCGGGGTATAGGCAACTCTAGCATACGTGTGCTAGACGGTGTAATATGACGTTTATACTCCTAGGGATGAATATCGTTCCTGCGGTAAACCTCCCACGAAATTAACTCGGAGGCTTATAGGCTCCTCCGGATATTTATTCCCCCTCTGTTCCGAGGGGTTTGAGCGAGGGAAAAACAACTGAAAACAACTCTGAATATTGGTGTACACATTTTGTAAATTTTTGTAAATTTTCGTAAAGTTTTGTTAATTTTTACTTGAATTTTACCTACATTTTTGAGAATATTCCCGATTTTTTCCTGATTTTTATTTTTTTGCTAATTTTTCGGAATTTTTCTGAATTACGAGGCATACAAAAACTTTCAGAGTTGTTTTCCCCTCGGGTGGTAAAAACTCGCTAGATTACCGAAATTTCCGAGAAAACAATGAGAAAGCCTGAAATACAAGCATGAACATTTCCTTGCAATCTTGAAATGATTGCTTCTGGGAGTGGCAGATTGTGAGAGCGATTTCCCTGGTCAACACTTGCTTGGCCCGGCCCGCTCACATGTTGTTGCCGATGGTCATGTTCCGCACGCACACGCCCGCGTTGAAGTTCCAGATCTTGAGGGTGCCGTTGGCCGCGCCCGTGAGCAGCAGCTGCTGCGGCGGGTCGAAGCAGGCCGCCGTGATCTCGACGGGCTCGTCGCGGCCGTAGCGCACCAGCGAGTGCGCGTGCCGGATGAAGCGGGTGCGCGCGCCGCGCCACGGGTCCCACACCATGATGCACGAGTCCATGCCCGTCGTCACGACCTGCGGGGTGAACAAGCACCGCGCCACCATGTGCTCGGACTTAAGGCGTTTTCGGTTGACTCACTGGCGCGGCCGCTGGCACAGCTGCCAAGCGGCCTAGGAGAGGCGAGAGAGGCAGCGCTGCGCCTGCGCGCTACTGGAGGGTCACGAGGGAGCTCCCCGCGATTGTCTCGAATGGGCTACTTCCGCAGTTGACTCTTGACTCTTCGAGTACGAGACTCAAAAGAAAATGACCTAGTAGAACACCATCACCTTTAAGGCGCTTTCATGGCGCTTTTTGATTTTTGTTTCTCTGTTCTTCTAAAAGCGCCAACTGAAGCGCCTGAAACACACTAGAGTTCTGCTATTAGAACGATCTCGAACAGTCAAGAGTCGCTAAGGGAGTGGCCCGTTCGAGATTATCGCGCGTGGAGGGGTGAGTGGGCACGCACGCATTTGAAGAGCGCGTTGTAGAGCACGCGCGTGACGGGCGCCGTGTGCGTGTGGCCGTCGGTGCGGTCCGGGTTGAGGCGCGGGCAGAGCTGCACGAGCGCGATGTTGCGCGCCGCGATCATCCAGACGCGGGACAGCGGGTGGTAGTAGGTGGCCAGCGGCACGCGGCGCGACTGGTGCTCGCGCCCCTGGGGCCCAAGGGAAACAGGCGAAAGCTTCACAATCTTTTCTCTCAGAGGGGGGGGGGGGGGAGGTTGGGGTTGGCCTAAAACCAAGGGGAAAACAACTCTGAAAATTCAGATAAATTCAGAGAAAATAAGCAAAGTTTAGAAAAAGTCACAAAAATTTGGGAAAAATTCAGAAAAATTCGGGGAAATTTAAGAAAATTTCCAACACTTTAGGTATAATTCAAGTGAAAATTCATAAAAAGTCTATAAAAATTCACAAAATACGTACACCAAAATTCCGAGTTGTTCCCCCCTCGCCCAAACCTGAACGAATGTCTGCAGCTCAGCTCACCGGCAGCTGCGCCTGCGGCTCCATCATGGTGGAGTAGGACTGCACGCACTCGTGCGTCCGGCCGTCCCAAACGCGCACGCAGCGCGCCGCGTCCAGGCTGTACAGCCGCTCGCCGCCGTCCTGGATCACGATGGACACGATGGCGGCGTGGTGGCCGAACAGCTGCGCCGACGGCTTGTCGCACACGAACGGGTTCCACACGCGGAGCACGGCGTCCGGGCCGCCCGTCGCGATCATGTGCGTCTCTGCGCGGAGGCGGAGCGGCGCGGCGGGAGAACACCATGCGGACACATCATTTTATGTTTTCGATTGCTTTGAGAATTTGCTCGAGTTATCTTGAAATTTTGATTCAAACTAAATGATGGTTTGACTATTGTTGCTGTGGCAGGGAGGCGCACCTTCCGAGGCGCAGAAGCAGTAGGCGCCGCTGGGGATGTCGTAGTTGTACTGGTTCTTCGTGCCGGCCGCGTCGCACATGAAGAGCGAGGGGCGGGGGCAGGCCGCGCAGGAGACGATGGACTGCAGCGACGCGTAGAAGTACACCTGGCGCACCCAGTTGGTGTGCACCCCGGGGAAGTGCACGACCCGCAGCCCCGGCAGCGCGCCCTGCACCCGTCACCGAGGGGAGGGGGGGTAATCACCCTTACAAAATGTGTACAATGATTTTTCTTTTTAGCTTATAGTATTTTTCTTGAGCTTTTTTTTTTAAAGGAAAATTTCTGTCACTTTTTGATAAATTTTTGTCTTATCCCCCCTTTTTTCTTACCTTTTTCTATTTTTTTCTCAGTTTTATGTTCAATTGTTCTCGATTTTTCGGATTTTTCTCTATCTTTCTTCATAACTTTATTTTGATTTATTTGATTTTTTAAAATGATTTTATTAGGGCCGTCGTACTCTGATTTTTCGAATAAATGACCCGTCTCCCCCCGCCCGTCACCACCACTGCTCGGTATCTCTAGCACGATCATCAAACCCTAACGGCACGTCCCGTACCTTGCACAGATCCTTGAAGACGACGTGCGTGACCTCCTTGCCGACGTGCTGCTTGAAGGGCCCGCACATGACGCTCGTGAAGTTGAGCGTCCGGATGCTGCCGCCCGTGTCACCCAGGATGAGCGTGGACTCCTCGTGCTCCAGCTCGCTCATGCGGTAGTACATGGTGACGACGGGCCTGTCCAGCCCCGAGACCTGTGGGCGCGCCAGGCGTCACTCACACCCGCGGGGGGCAGTACCGAGGCGGCCTCGCGACCTCGCGGGGTTCACTGAGCGGTGGGGCCCATACTCGCCAGCACTCGGAGCTCCCAGCGCGCGGCCCTGCTGTCGTAGAAGCGCAGCTCCCTCTCCGTCGAACTGGTGCACAGCATGTTCACGTCCGGCATGCACACCAAGTCCGTCACCCTGGTCGGCCGCACCCTGAGCAGGACTGGAAGGCCGTCAGCGCCGGGGTCAGGCTTGCCGGGCAGGGCAGTCGACTCTCACCCGTCTTGGACTGCACCAGCCGCGAGCGCCGCATGTCCATGGACCAGTACTGCACGGCGCCGTCGTGGCTGGCCGACACGAAGCTGCCCTGCAGGTAGTTGAAGGAGCGGTCGGGCGACACCTCGGGCCAGTACGTGATGCGGAGGATGGGGTTGCGGTGCGGGGAGCGGATGATCTCGGGCAGGGCGTTGATGGGGTCGGTGAGCAGCTCGGTGGTGGGGCTCGGGTCCCCGCCACCAGCCCCGCTCCCGCCCCCGCCCCCGCCCCCGCCCCCGCGGCCGCCGCTGCCCCCAGTGCTCTCCGCCAGCTCGACCATGAGGTGTGACACCACTTCGTCCCAGGTGATGCTGCCGCTGCGGTTCGAGTCCATCTGACGACATTTGGACGGGGATTTCTGGGACGGGGATTTCTGTTTGCACTGCAAACAAACTTTGTGCTCTCCTAGGGGTCCCCGGGAAGGGCTGGCTGCTGGTAGAGGAGGGGTTGAGGCGGGGGAACCCGTCCAAGTGGAACAAGCTCACTTTCTCGTTAAATAACGCGAGTTTTGACAAAAAAAAAAAAAAAAAAAAAAAAAAAAAAAGCGCCTTTTTATGCTCGAAATTGGGGACCAACTTTCGACGACAATAACTCAAAATGACATCAAGTGACCTTTTGTTTCCTCTTGGGCGGTAAAGGGAACGACCACCCCAGCATCCCATCGGGACGGGACACGGACACGACTTGCCTTGAGGAATATGACGTGAAAGTCTTCGTCATTCATCGTGATGTTGAAGTCGCGTAACAAATCGCGAAGCTCGTCTTGGCGCAGCTTGGTGAGTTCGAACTCCTAGAAATGAACAGGGGTAATAGTAATAATATAGGAACAGAGGATATCAAGATAGCTTTTAAGTGCTCCAATATGTAAGAGGTGCATATGAAATAATTGATACGCACAGATCCCATGAGCCGAGGTCTGTCGGGATCCAGATGCAGTTTGCCCTAGAGACACACGTTAAATTAACAGCAGGGACGGATAATGTTCGGGTGCTGCAGCATTCAGACGAGGCGCCAACCTTGAACAAATCGTGGATCGCCTCTATTTGGTCCTTGTCCAGCTTGCTGGCCAGCACCACCTTCTCCTTGCCGTCCTGCTTCACACGCGTGGCCTTGCGCCGGACCCTTGGAGAGCGCTGGACAACCGACGCGTTACGTGTTAGTCAGCGGGTTAATTCCGAGGGTCGCTCTCATACCGCAGTCCTTGTCGCACTCATGGAGCACTGGCACACCCCACAAAGGGCACCGCCATGGGTGCGACAAGGACCTGGACAGGACACGCACCCTGGACGCCAGGCTGCCGCCCGTGCCGCCCGTGGCGCCGCTGCTTGTGGTGCCCACGCTGGAGAGCATGTTGTCGTTGACGGTGGACATGGTGCAGGTGGTGGTGATGGCAGGCCAGGCGGAGGCCAGGGGCGCGTCAGGCCGCCCCGTCCCGTCCCGGTCAGTAAACCACCGTCTTTCACATGGACATGGAGGGCAGGACGCTGCTGCACCCTACACCTACACCGCTCGACATCTGAGCTGCGAGTACAGCACTGCACAGCGCTCAGCCGACAACAATCCAACCACTTGTTGAAGTTCAGGAGAGGCAACTGCACCAGCACCAGCACCACCGGGTCGGAACGTTCGGGACTAACACTACCTGTCGGACCTTTTGCTGCCTTCTTTCCCACATATAGTCCACATACTAGCCCATTCCATCACAATCAAAGCAGTAGGTAAGCAGAAAAATATTGAACAAAATAATTTATTAGAGTCACAGTATCACAATTCAGTGTAAAAAGTAGGAGATGCGGTACAGTACAAAACTTAAATTGAAAGTACTTGTGAAGGAAACAAAAACAAATCAGTACTCTTGGAAGATAACTGGCACATCAAGTACTTGTGAAGGAAACAAAAAAAAAAATTAGCACTCTTTACAGATAGTAGGCACATAATCATAAGATTGTTTGGGAAAAGTAGTATTCAAGAATAGGTGCTTTACTTAAAATACAATATCACAATTCCAACATTTGGTATTTATTATTATATTATATGAATAGGGATAACTTTCTTTAATTATAAATAATGAGCCCTGTAATAAAAATACTGGCAAACAATAATAATTTTAAAAAAGGATTCAAATTGACTCAGGCAAATCACACCGTACACTGATCAAGATGCTCATTCATTTTGCTACTTTCAGTTAGAGTCAGACAGCATGGACACGGATAAAGGCGTTCCCCAGATTCAGACACTCGCTTTGAAGGTGAACCAACTGCAGCATCTTCCTCCTCATCACTGAAATCTTCATCTAGGACTCCTGATAAATCTTGTACACTGCAGCTAGCACAATTATCCAGATGCTTGTCTATGTCTGCAGCCGGCATATTCTGTCCACAAATAGGACAATTTGCAAAGCTGCCGCCGGGATGAGTTATGTCTTCTAAATCATTCTCATTAAAAGAGTTGCTGACACACAAAGATAAATGAGATTCTAATTCACTTTCCAATATTTTCATATTGCAGCCAGGGCAATCAACATATGTGCAAGAGCTTTTATTTTCTGTTTCATTTTCTTCCTCTGAATCACTCAGCACAATCACCTCACCAGAATTGCTTTCTACAGCTTTTCCATCAGTTTTCGAACTTACACTTATACACTCATCAAGATGGGAGTTTATGATAGTTTCTAACACGAGCTCATTGCATACAGGACAAATTACTTTGAGTAGCTTGACAGAAGAGCCAGCCTCTTCATTATTGGAGGACATAGAATCAAAGGACTTTTTCTTAGCTGCTGGCTCACTCGATGGACTTGGTGAAACCCTTTTAGAGGGCTCTCCTTTCAACTGCAAATCATTTTCCTTAGGTCCAGATGATTTCTTGTTCACATGATCGCCGAGTTGCTTGGTAAGGAAATGACCTAGGCTTGATGAGCTTGTTGTACTTTTACCAAGAACATGACCAGTTCCAGAAAATACATTCACAGGAGCAGGCTGGCTTTGAGGTTCTGTAGGCAAATCATATGAATCCTGAGAACCTAGACCTTTTGTAGCTTTGCCAGTAACTACAAGAGTTCCACTACCCTTGTTAGCAAGCACTCCGGCAAAAGGTACCCTTCCATTTTGAAGAGGTGGTTTTGCCTTTCCTCCAAGTACATGACCTCCACCACTAGGAGTTCTTGAGACCTGTTGTTTTTTATTAGTTTGACCATGAATATCGTTAAAGCCAAACACATTATTCACCGCTGGGTTCACAGCAGGTTTGAAGGATGATGGTGTCTTATCTCCAAAACCATGCACATGGCTCATAACTGGTTTCTTAAACATGTTACTAAGGGGAGCACCATTAGATAACAGACCAATATTTCCCGAATTAGGGACAGAAGATGTTGATGTTGATGGCTTGGGGTGGTGAGGGTATTTAGGACCCTCTGTAGATGAGGTAGAAGGAAAGGGTTTCCCAAATGTTGCCCCTTGTTTGGATGGGAAACCACTTCCAGGAAAGAATGAACGTATATCACCTTTGCCATTAATACTTTTGTCTGAAAGGCAGGCAGACAAAATTGAAAAGATTATGAGAGTTTTACTTTGAAGAATTAAATTTTTCAAATTAAATTTTGATGTAAAATTTGTATTACCTGACGCTTTGGATTTAGAATCGGATAGTTTCTTCTTAGAGTTTTCTGGTTCCTTAACTTTTATGAACTTTCCCCCACAAGTAGCTTCATGTTGAGCCCACCAATTGTCACTGGGTCCCGGAGCTCGATTCATCGAACGCCGAACCATACCAAAAAATGGAGGTCTATGTTGACATGGTCCATTGCATCGCCACCAATGTTGCTGATATAGGCGTACTTCATCATGAAAAGTGTGATAAACCTGCACAGAAGTATGGATGTGAATGTATAACAGGTAATTAAATAAATAAGAAAAAGAAGAAAGTCTTACAGAAATGTGGGTGCCAGCCTCTTGATTAATCCGATTCATGTGTTTATGAAATTCTGGACCATGACCATCTCTATCTCTGTTATTTTTGGTGACAAATAGGAAGGCATGAATCATTTCGTGCTGTAGGAAAAGAAAACTCTTACACTGTGCATTATTAAACTAACAACAAATCAGGGGAAAAAATACAAAAGATTTTGTACAAACCAAAAGTGTCTCAACTAGGTCCTTGCGTGGGCGAAGTTTTAAAAGTGGAAGACTCAGGCGAACAGAGCAGAAACCTGAACGTCCCTGATATACACAGACTCCAGCACAGCTAGGATAACAAAGGCAATGGTTAGTGAACGCTAGTAATTGGATCAAAACAAAACAAAAATTAACAAGTGGAATAATTCGAAAAGAATTTTGCATTAGATATCATAAGCACTCACGATGTCATTCTGGGACTCCACTTCACTTCTACTCCATGAAGTTTGCTCCAAAAAAATCTATCATTAAATTGCAGGAAAAGGACATGAATATCAGGTGTAGGATCAATAAATTCCCATTGAGGATCAACCAATGAATTGGCTTGCCGGTTCTTCAGATGATTAGTTTTGATTTTTGGAGGCAAGAACTAAAATTTGAAAATGAGCATGTTGAGAATTTCTGAGAGAGAGCATTGATGATTTTTCATTTAATGATTAGACTTTACTTACTTCAATAATGTCAGGGGATTCTTCATTTAACTCCTTCTGAAGTAAGAGTGCTAATTGATAATCGTCGTCCATTTTAAAAAGAAGAGTCTTCCAAGACACAGCAAGAGCAGATTAAAAACCTCTAACAAACCACTCTTTTTAAAACTTGCAGTCACATCGCATTTTGCGAAAATTTTAAAAGGATTGAAGAGGCAACTCCAGCTGTCGTTTAACCTCAATCAACACTACAACATTCGTTTACATCTGCAATGTTACATTGTCATATTTCCCGCCAAGAGTATGAGAACTTAAACGCTCACATAACCCTGTGGTCAGACTTGATGAAACCAAAATGTTTCTTCAACTTCTTCAAGTAAATTTAAACCAAGAAACATACTAAAACTTAAGTCCTGGATCTGGGACTTTAGCTAAAACATATAGACCTCTTTGCCAACATCTTGGCAACAGTGCAGATCGCGTACACAATTTTAAGTAGAAATGTTATCCACGCATCTTTTCAAAATATTAAAAACACTTGTACACAGTATATTTTGAGAGGAATCGAGTAGTGACAAGAAAATTTGATGACAAACAGTCTAAATACGTTTTACCTCAAGTATAAAATCCGACTTGCGGTGTTGCCAAGTTGTGGGTTGTGGGCAAAGAGGTCTATTCAAACTGATTTCCCTGTGGGAATATTGACGTCGGAAGTTGTTTCGCAAATGAATGTTTTTCGTCGTTGAGGTCAGGGGGCTGCGGGTATATTTTTGCTGTTACCTACCAGGGATTGGCCCTAAAGTCTCACTCGCTACATTGTAACAGTCAGATACCAGCCAGATAAGGGGCTACCAGGCAAAGAGAAAATAGGGGGAAAGGGGAAGTCCAGTTGTTGCCCAGCGTGCTATGCGAAAGGGGCTGGTACCAGGGTGGGTGTTACGGGTATATTTTTGCTGGTGCACGTATTTTCTGACAGATTCGAGACGTTAGGTCTCATTTACTAAACAGTGCTGGGCAGATACCTGCGGGAAGCGGCTGATACCCGGCATAAGAGGATAGTAGGTCCGGTTAGTCTTGCCTTTCCATAAATTTAGATTACTGTTCAGATTAAGATGAAACATTCAATTTTAAATTGTCTCAGTCAATAAGAAAGTGCACATTTCAGGAACAATAAACAACAGATGGTTTATTAATATAAAGTACAGCAACGTACAAAAGGAGATTTATCAAGCTATATTATCAGCACATTTCAAATATTCAGGAATTTCTTGAAGTTTCTCTAGTACATTCTTTACTTCTTCCATTTCTTCATCCGATAATTCAACAAAGTAGGAAGGTAGATCTTCTACACTACACTCCAGAACATTCCATTGGTTTTCTGTTAAATATTTGTTAACTTGCCATACAGTCTTGGGATCTGTAAGGAACTGCCCGAAACAATTACAAGTTCATCTATATTAACCACCAATAAGAGAATGGAATGATATCAAGGTTTCCCTTACCCTGTAGGTTTGGTCTTCTTCAGGTCTCACCTCTTCAGCACCCCCTATTATAGCAGCTTCTTCTGCATCATCCATTGTAGATTCTTTAGAGGAAGGTTTGGCAAAAATCACACCTTTTTTTTCAAATGCCTGCCCAAAGCCGTGAGTGCTTTGTAATCTAAACAGATCAGAACGGTAAGAAGCATTTCCGTAACAGAAAGAAATGATGTCATATGACTGAATACGTACACAGATTTTTTCAGTATTTTCTTGATTTGGCTTCTTAGGTCATTCTCTGTGACATTTGTGCAGGTGAATGTGATATTTAAGATACAATCTCTGGGGCCTCGAAGTCGATACTCAATTGCATGTTCTTTATGATCCTGTAAGATAAAGAGTGAAAGTAAATTTATATCTGAAGAACATGTCTTAAGCAAAGCCAAAGAAAATCAATACTGATAAAAAGTGTACCTTAACTCTCTTTAAATAATTTTCTATGGTGTCCTTTGGGACATTGGCTTTTATTGCTGAATCAATAGCCTTTGCTAAGGCTGGACTCTTATCTGGATCTGTATTCCATCCGTTTGCTGTGAAACATAATAATAAAAAATGAATGGAACTGGATATACTTGCCTCGCTAGTAAGTTTCAAAATTGCGAAATGTATAGTACCTGAAAGTACAACCTTAATCCCTTGTATCTTCTGAAGATAAAGAGAAGCTTTTTGGCCGTCTTTTAGAGCCTTTGTGTGACGAATATTTGCCCATTTACTGTGGCCCGCTGAACGCTTAATGTGATGCCAAGTTGATGAAATGACACTGCTTCTGCGAATTAGGATTTGACAAAACATGGCAAAATATATTTGTTGGTTTGTTTGGTAGACGTTAGCGGTACCTAACCTAACACCTCCTCCTCAGTACTGCAAACAAATGACACTGTGCAAGTCTACACCACATCAGTTTAACTTTGAGGGATGATCGAAATGTTTTTATAAATTCTGAAATTTTTATTTGAATTTAATCCCTAATTTTATAAATTCACGCAGAAGATGAACAATAAGCGTCTTTATTTTTTTCACGTGATTGCGGCAGTTGGTACGTTGTTACTCTATGCTGCTTCTAGTATCGTACTGCAAATAAGCGATTTTCATTCAGTTTAGATTGGGGAACTTGCAGGGGAGGGGGTGAAGAGGGAAACATGTCTGCTATGGAGCTCTTTAATGCCACGATATTTACTTAAATTTAAGAATGTAAGTTATGTAAAATGTTCACGTTTTACATCACTATTCTACTGTTTTCCCATGGGGCCCCCTAGTGAAATGGGGAGCTATCAGATACACGTAAGTACCTCTTGTTTCGCCCACTAAGTCTGAACCGATCAATTTCCGTTTCTTCAGCTTAATGTTGTCTTATAAATCAATCTCATCTTGTTTTATTTCACCTTATGTTCTGTGAAGCGAGTGCACCTTACATTTATATTATTTTGGAATGGTGTTTCGAGCTAAGGAATAATTTTCTGCGTCTCCTAGTTGGTTATGTGGATGCCATTGTGAATTTCATGAAAACAATTTTAGTTATATTTTATATCATTGACATTTACCAAACCCTCGTCAATGGCAGGGCAGGACTTAGTTTTTCTTCAACTTTTTCTGTTCAGTAGTCATATTTTAAAACAACTTTATTTTATTCTGTTTTAGGTGCCATCTTATGAGTTGCTATACCCACCAGACATGGCCATCACAACTACTGGAACCTCTATCTGTCACAGGCTTTCTAAACTACTTAGTATAAACCGAAAACTTTTCATTTTCATACTGGTCCTACTTGCATTATTTTACATTCCTGCGTATCATCAGTTAGCCCAACCCCGGAGTCATGATGGTGAGATTTGTGTATTTATCTTTTCATAACTTCTATGTTCTTAATTCTCTTCATCTTCTATTGTTGCTCTATTTCCCACAGAGGAACTTGATGGATGGCCTAGAAATGGAACACGAGAAGTCCGATTGTTTATTCAACCAGAAAATGTCACCACAATCATATCACCAAATTTCTGTGAAGGAAGACAGCCATTTCTGCTGGTTGTTGTCTGCTCTGCTGTTCAAAACTCAGAGGCTCGTAAAGCAATCCGTGAAACATGGGCATCTAGTGCCACCTCTTTGAGAGAAAGTAACAGAAGCAATGAAGTATTTCCAGATCCTCCCAAAGAGGTTTTTGTGGTCTTTCTTTTGGGAGATCCAGATAACACTACTCTACAGTCTATAATAGAGGAAGAAAGTCGAAGATTTGGTGACATAGTGCAAGAGGGGTTTATTGATTCATATAATAATTTAACCGTCAAGTCTGTAATGTTATTAAAATGGGTAACACAAAGGTGTAGCAGTGCTCTATATGTGATGAAGACAGACGATGATACTATGGTCAACTTGCAATCACTTCGTCTGTTTTTGAAGGCACAACAGTCAGCTTTAGCAAAACCTCGTGCTAAAAAAGTGCCTCTTTTAGTTGGAAATTTAATATGTGGTGCAAGGCCAATCCTAGATTCAACTCACAAATGGTAAGGCTCGATTTTTTTTTATCTTTATTGCATTCATCATAGGAGTAATTGATTTAATTTACATCCATCCATGAATGCTCAATTCATTTTATTTGCTGAAACTGGAAAATTTTTTCTTTTAAGGTATATGCCAAGGTACATCTATGCAGGACGTACATACCCTAACTATTTGTCTGGCTCTGGCTATGTAATGTCTCAAGAAGTTGTTCAAGCCCTGTACGAAGCGTCACAAAAGGTGTCACTTATACCCTTGGAGGATGTTTATATAACTGGGCAGTGTGCCGTGTATTCTGGAATAAGACCAACTGGTCACCCTGGATTCAGTTTGGGCAAAAGACCTATGTCTACATGTTCTCTTGGGAACCCTCAGGTTACACTCTTTTTTTCATTATCCTTGTGCCACTCTGTTTTCCTCTCTTAAAAGTTGTTTTGTTGATTCTTTTCCTTTAGGTTATTACAACTCATCGGCTAAATCCAAAGGAGTTACGAGAGGCGTGGGATTTGTCAAGAATGTCAACAGCACTTTGTAATAAAACAGTGCCATCTGCCACCCCAGCTGCTGCAACTCAATCATTTTTGAGGGGTTCTATGTTTGGGAGAAAACAACGTCACATTTTTAACTCCCGTCGCAATGGTCTTGGATGTTATTAGGAACAAGTTGTTGCCTTCTGGTTTTGATATGAAATATTTCCTTGTTGCCTTTCTACTCTCTAATATAGTATGGTAGTTCTGTTATGTAAAAAGGCATTTTGTTAGTTTTGAGAATGTGATACACTGTGCGGCTTTCGTTATAAGAAAAAAAAAAGTTTTAATGATTTTCTTTATAACCTTTTTCAACAATGCAGGATTAGTATTACCTTGGATACGATGTGCTTAGCAAATATCAAAACTGTTTTCTTCATAGGTTTGAAGTCTATTTTAATTCTGATCATAACTGTTCAGGATCAGGATATAAATCTCATTTGAGATTTATTTGTTCATTTGATCATGATTCATATCTGAAGATTGTATGTCATGCCAGTGTTTATTTCTTTCTCAAATACTGCTCAAAGCATATTGTCCTATTTACAATAACAACATCTATTTGTTGTCTTGTTATCTACTTGTATGGTTAAAAACCGTCCACATTTTCTTTCACCCTGCCTAAGAACACTTATTAAGGATGTTTTAACCTAAGTTTGATTGACCAGTGGAACCTTGAGATTTTGGGTCCGCAACCCACTTTAATCCTTTTTGTGTGTGTGTATTTTGTCTTGCTATTTTCAGACTTTGCTCTGTATATTGTAGGAAAGTAGCTCAATCTTACAGTGAATTTGATTGATATTATATTTTTGATTCTGATGTTACCATTGAGAATTGCCTTAATTTTTAGATAGATATACTGTGGTAATGATTGTTACATTATTTTGTGTTGACTGGAGAGGAATATTTTCCCATTCTTTATGTGTGGAATTGAAACGAACTTTGTGGTTTGAC
Organism: Frankliniella fusca; assembly: GCA_029379305.1. NCBI lineage: Eukaryota > Metazoa > Arthropoda > Insecta > Thysanoptera > Thripidae > Frankliniella > Frankliniella fusca. The sequence goes on along the minus strand of JAHWGI010000383.1, from coordinate 2,092,042 downwards.
CTTTGTATACTGTGAGATTTCTCATTATGTGTAAGATTGAATTAGTTTGCTTTGTGCTTTGCTTTATAGATATATATTACTTCATAGTGATCTGCAACATTATCTGTTTCTTTTAGAATACGTAATAACTGTGAAAGTACGATATTTTTTGTAGAGGACTCAGGGAATAAGCTAAATGATCTGCTTCCTTTTAAGTAGTACTGCATTTCCAATCCAATTTTAAAATTCTTTAGTATTTTAATTCTGTTGTATTTGTATGAAATGTATAAACACGGCTCTATAAGAGTTGTAAACCATAAATTTTCTGCTTGCATGTTTTAATTTTTCTACTATTTTATTTGTCAAATGTTATTTTACTCTTTTTTAACAGTGTTGTGAGTATTTCTATTACTTTTGTTGTTGATTTTTTCTTTAATTTTGTTGATTTGAATGTGAAAGTAACTGTGGGCAGCTGTTGTACTCCCCCCCCCCTTCCCCCCTTTTTTTCTCTTTCTAATTGTACTTGTGTCCTCCCTGCCATTCAAGTATGACCTTTAGCTAATCAACACCCCTTTGTCTGAATCTGTTATATATTTGAGAAGAGCAAGAGCACTTTTCTTTTGTTTCATGGGAGTATTTATGTACTATTTAATGAGTGTCGGAAATTCCTCTGTGCTAATTGTTACACAATTTGTGTTTCCTTAATTTTTAATTATTCTTTTTAAGGTTCCTAGTTTTGCAACTTTTATTGCTTGCCTTGCAATCTAGTCTATTTGCCAGTAGTTTTGGATTACCTAATCAAAATCAAAGTTCAATGTTGTTCCTTTTCCCCTAAAATTAATTGCTCTTACTTTGTAGAAGAATAAATAGCCTTCAGCTAGCAGGTAGAGCTTTGCTAATTTGCTTCATTAATACTCAGATATTCTTCCATGGAAATGTGATTGATTACTGATGTAAGTTCTGTCTTAATTACTGGTTGACGCACAATTCCCTATCAACTTGATGTTTGTCATACCAAAACATAACTACAGAGACTCATCAAAACGTCCAGTATTCTCAGTGATCTGAGAGCTCTCTGTTTTGCTCTGGATACCTTTTCTTTTGTTCTTTTCAGTTAGGAATTAACATGCTAATGACCAAATGATAAATTTATGGGAAACTGTGCAAGGGTGAAGGCATGAGAGTAGATAATCTCTACTCTCTTGGTGTAGGTATGTGTGAGCATTAGTATCTAATATCTTTTCATGTTTTAACAGTAGAGTATTATTTTACTTGTTGTTTTACCTTTTATTAATTAATGTGCTCGAACTTTAAAAGTTTTTCTCTTGTTTGTCTTGAATGATATTTTTGGCGTGTAATTGTGTGTACAGTGTGATTGTCTGTAGTTATTTTATTAGTCTGTTGGACTTTTCTTCTTAAACTGAGTTGTAGATGATAAGGTATCTCACAATCATGAGAGAATAGGCTGAATTCTAATTTTCCTCCTTTAAAAGCTGAACTTCACTGCATCTCAAAGCCTTAAATGTATTAGTAAATAATGTGGCATGCAGTTTGCTCATTAAGAAAGAACTCCTCCAAATTTATTTTTTCTAGGAAATGAGCTGTACTGATGTGTGTAGATCTGTGATATTCTTTGGCCATACTGCAAGGTAGATGTAACCCTAGTCATGGCTTCAACTGAAATACAGACTAGGTAAAAAGAGGACCTGAATCTTGGGTGCTGAGAATTTTCAGGTGCAAGGATTAATTGATTTCTTTTGTTAAATGTCACCATTTTGATCTTTACTTTAGTGAAGTGTGGCTCACTCTGCTAATTGTGTTTGAAAGTTTTAAATGTTTTCATAATTTTTTCCTGTTCTTTAAATTAGGCAATTGGTAGCTTTCATTTTCTGGTCGCAAAAACATTATGTTAATTTGACTCAAAGAAATGTAAATAGCAAAATTCAATCATATCACAAAATGGTGCCTACATCAAGGCATGCATCTTTTCCTTTGTTTTCTTTTTTTGTTGTGGTTTCTTTTTTAAATCTGGCCTTAAAAGATCATTTTATCTATCATCTGGTCACAAATAGAATGTTGTTTGCAGCCTCTAGTCATGTGTATTTGCATTGTGATCTGGCTTGTGAGGATTGTTAGGGACAGCTCTTATTTTATATTAAGGTATTCTTTTTAGAAAGGGTACCTTGAGACTTCCCAAGGAGAACAGAGAAGTTAATTGTATGTCCAAGAGCCATCCAATTGACACAAAGTTACCCAAGGATCCATGTTAAGAACCGTTTTGACGGCACGGCTCACTCAAATTGACATCGTGTTCCTCCTTGGGTGGGGTTCCCAGTAAAGTCACTACCCAGGTTTCTCAGTTTTTATTGTTATCCTGACTGTGGCTGTTGATATTATGTTTTGCAAAGTAATGAAAATTTTGTCCACACCTTGCTGAATCAATAGAATACATTTGCTATTTTTCTTTAGTGTCATTCACTTTTGAGATAAATGTTCATTCCAGTTTATGAAAGAAAAAATGTCAAATACACATGTATATAAGTATGATTGGTTTTGCAGTTTTCAAAAGTTCAAAAGTGACATCTTTAAAAGTACATTCAAATCTTAAGCATTAATGTTCTTTTATTCAAACTTGCATTTTTGGCTGACTATAATAGAGTTCTCTTGGTGGTACATGTGGTTAATGCATGATAATGAACAATAAAAAAAAATTCTTTATTTCTGTCTAGTTTAAAAAACTTAGATCTTAAGGCTCTTTTCAATGCCAAGTGTTAGATGTGTACCACTTGTTTTATAATAGTTTCAGTACTATTGAATCAAATTAGCTTGAAATTGTTTCAGTACTGTTGGATTAGATTTTGTTTTTTAGACATGTGCAGATGTTCAGATTTGTCCATTTAACCGTTTAATAAGAGCTTTGGTATTAAAGCTTTCTAAGCTTTGTGTTAACCTCTATGGAAAAATGGGTTGGTTAAGGCATTTAAGAACATGCCAATGTAAGGTTGCTTTTTTTACTTAATTAAAAAAAGACAGTGTTAATGCTGATCTAATTTGACTGTGATGGGTTTGTGCTGGAAGGTTATGACGTGGGCACAGTAGCACTCCAGAGATCCGACGGTTTTGTGAGCAGTCGATGATTTTAAAAAAATATATTTATTAACAACTATGTTGTTTGTCTTTGTCCAATGAATATACGATTTAGGAGATATTAATGTGAGTGCCAACCGACACACCGCCCCCATACCTCATGGCTGAAACCTTTCATAACCAAGGGCGTATCTTACCAAATTATAATATCGGATCTGCGAGGCATCACACTCAACGGCACGTGAGCGCGCGCTTGCTACACTTGCACCGACTGTCGGCACTTCCCCCCTCTGCGGGGGAGCGTCGCGCCGGGGACGAGCCGTGCACACAGACATCTTCTTCATTGCGAATCAGAGCAGCAGCCCTGCGCGGCCCGGCCCGGCCCGGCCCGGCCCGGCCCGGCCCGGCCTCCGGAGACCCCGCGCCGCTCTGCAGCCGGCCCGGATGGGAGGGAAGGGGAGGGAGGGAAGAGCGTGAAGAACAACGAGGAGCGCATCGTGGTGGTAGGAGAGGAGAGGAGAGGCCGATGGTGGGGTCGGCGCCGACGGCGCGGCGGCAGCCAATCGAGGTCGCCACCAGCCTCCCCACCCGGCGCGCTCTGGATCGTCGCGTGGAGGGGCGCAAGCTCCGCCCCGCGGCCGGCCCGCGCGGGGCTGGGCCGACCAGTGCTGCCGCTCCCGCTCTCCCGCTGCCGCGCGGCCTGCCCTGCCCTGCCGCACTGCGCCTCTCCCTCTCGCAGCGGAGCGCTCCAGCCCGAGGAGTAGGAGGCGAGGCGGGCAGCCAGGCCAGTTGAGCCGCGACTCGTGCGTCCGATGGAGCGGTGGCGGTACGGCTACGGCGCTAGCGGCTGAGCCGGCTGAGCCTGTGCTCCGGCACCGGGCCAGGCCCAGGGCCAGGGCCCCACCAACGCGGGCCCCACCGCCACCATGGCGTCGTCCTGCCTCATCAACTTCGCGCGCTACCCCGCGCAGCCGCAGGGGGCGGCGCACCCCCACCCCCCGCGCGGCGGCCTGCCCGCCGCCGCCGCCTCGCCGCAGGGGTCGCCGTCGTCCCCCGTGGACGTGACGACGGCGGAGGACGACGACGACGACGAGGTGTTGAGCGTGGGCTCGGAGCCGCGCGCCCCCGACAGCGCGCCCGGCAGCCCCCGCAGCCCCCCGCGCAGCCTCTCGCGGGGCACGCGCAGCCCGCGCAGCCCCGACGGGCTCGACGAGTGTTGTGACTCCCCCGGCATGATGCCCGTGCCCTGTGTGCCCACCATCGGCGCGCTCAAGTTTAGCATCGCCAACATCCTCAGGCCCGAGTTCGGCGCGGGTCGCGCCCCCGCCGGCGGTGCCGGCAGGACTGCGGGGCCGCCCCCCTCCGCCCCGGCCCCCGCGCTGCCCCCCGGGCCCCCCGGCCCCGCGCCCATAGACTTGTCGCGGGTGTCCTCCACCCCCGTGCAGCCTCCCCCGCCCCCTCCCTCCGTTGCCTCAGTGGCGTCCTCGTCGTCGTCTTCCTCATCGTCCACGGACAACGGCTCGTCGTCCTCGGCGGACCCCATACTGTGGCCCGCCTGGGTGTACTGCACGCGGTACTCGGATCGACCGTCCTCTGGTGAGTACCAACCCCTTTGGTCGACTCCATGATGTGTTTTGAGAACCCTTCTGCAGATGCATGACTTGTCTCTGTCTCGACTAATGCATTAGGTGTAAGAGCGTCCAGCGATGGAGATCTAAACGCATGTTGGACGACCCAGGGGATAGGGTGGGTAGAGTTTTTGTCTTTTGAACTGAACAGACAGCAGTGAAGAAGTAAATATCAATAATAGCTTTGTAGCTCTGCTCGAATTTTCTTTATTCTTTAAATTTTATTAAGAAATCAAGAAATTTCTAGTTTCCTGGTTGAAGAATGGAAGATTTATCAATAGCAACGGGAACTATTCGGTGTCATGCGTAGCATAAGGTATTTATTTTGAAAACCACAGTTTTCCATCTATTTTCAATTTTTATCGCTGAACGAAGGACAAGGGAAATCTAGAGCAGCTCCTGGGTGCTCTAGACACCATTTTATTTACTACCTGATGAGTACACCGCGTGGTCTCCGCCACAACTCGCAGTGCAAAGTAGCGTCGGAATACGATGCGTGAGCCCCTCTTTGACGGAGCTTTGATGTCAAGTTTTCGCACTTAGTCGCGCTGATTATAGCAACAAAAACAATAAAAAAAATTGCGGGTGGTGGAGCCAGGGCAGGCCACAGGGCCCGGACCTGGCCTGGGACTACTTGGCGTCCAAACGAGATCTCATTAACAGAGCGATAAATACGGGAGAGAGACTCATTACTCGGTCGTCCTCGCGGCGCGGCAGGGCCGCGGCCGGCGCGTGCATTTCAGCGCAATAAACGCTTCCTCTGAGGAGACGGACGAGGGGCGGACTTGGCGGGGCGGGGCGGGGCGGGGCGGGGTGGCCGGGGCGGTCGGGGTTTGCCAAAGCGGTTGCCCTGCGCGCCACAGCCGTCTCACAGATCGCGGCTGCGCCTTTAGCGGAGCGGGGGTAGCCACGGGCCATGGGAGGGAGCGAGGGGGAAACAACTCTGAATTTTAATGTACACATTTTGTGAATTTTTTCCAATTTCTATAGAATTTTTGGGAATTTTTACTGAATTTTTTTTGGTTAATTTTTACTTGAATTTTACCAGAATAGTTGTGAATTTCCCAAATTTTCCTGAATTTTTGTAAATTTTCATAAAGTTTTGTGATTTTTTTCTGAATTTTCCTGCATTACGAGGTGTACATGTACAAACATCTGAGAGTGTTTTCCCCCTCGGGAGGAGGCCGCTGTGACTGCGCCGGCCTTACCCAGCCACGGCCTCAAGTTTCAAACACCGTAACGGCCTGCGGCTCCGCAATCCGCAAGTAGTGCTGCGGGAGACGCGGGATGCACTAGTGTTTCCAATCGGTCGGATACTGGCTGTACCCGACTGTCTTCCGTCTCACTCCCTCTCAGTTGACACGCATGAGAGTGAGAGAGACGGAAGACAGTCGGGTACAGCCAGTATCCGACCGATTGGAATCACTAGGATGCACCCGCTGCCGCAAGGCACTCGTGATCATGATTATTCTCATTGTTGCTTCACGTGCAATCGCATCGCTTACGTCCCCGTCGCTGCACCTTTGCGGTGCAGGAGTTTTCCCTTTATCCGCTGCAGCGCGAGAACGCTAAGCTAAGCCGTCCTCCTGGCTGGAGGGGATGACAGGGCGTCGCAACCGCGCCGTCATCGTCGTGCGGCTACATAATTTAATGCGATTGCATTATTTCCGCTCGGATTATGAGAAATTAATCGGCAGCCATCGTGAATTGTGTGTGTGCGCGCGCTCACACAGAGTGAAAGGGTTGGAGGGTTGGTGGGTGGGGGCACATGGGAAGAGCCCTACGCCCCTCCCCGCCACGGCCGGCAGCCTTCCCACCACACCACACACTACACCACGCCGCACAGGCCGCACTCCTACCTCTATGGGCGGGCAGACGGTGCTGGCAGGCAGACCGCGCCGTCCTCCTGGAGTATATATGGATGGCGGCCACGCTTCCCACTCGCCTTACCTCTCATCCTACCGCCTCCCCTTTTCTCATATCGCGGAGCTCGGCGTTGTTGCGTTGGTGAGGCCGGATGTTCCAGGGTGGCGGTGGGGCGGGGAGGGGGCGGGGGGAGGGGTGACGGCATTAGGGAGGAAGCTGTCGATGGATCACCACTATGCGGCACCCCGCACTGCCCCGCCCCGCGTCCCGCCGCTGCGGACCCCTTGCGCCTCTCGGTGATACCGTCCCGCCCGCACGAGCGCAAGACGGTTGCCTACCCTCGCGGCGCCGTGCCGTGCCGTGGACGCGGACCGGACGGCGAGCACGATGTCCTGAACAGCACATCAGCCGTCGACTTCAGAAGATCGCTCTCGTCGTACATCCGTCCTCCTTCGTCGCACCCAACCCCTACGTTGGGGATGGCAGGGCCCCTGCGTGCGACAAGGAGGGAGGCGCGAGTGCCGCGGGGTCCTTCACAAAACAATCAGTAAAAATCGGCAACAAAAAAAGAGGGGGTGAGAAAAAATAAATCATAAAAAATCGAGGCAAATCTCGAAAAATTAGAAAAATCAGAAAACCCGGTGTACGCTTGAATTTTTAGTGAACGACCCCTCGGCGAGAACGATCTTCGAAATCAGACAACAGTATACATCGTGGCTGCGATAGTGTATAGACGCCCTTCGCCCTTGTCATTCAGCGACGCGGGCACCAGGACCAGGGCGCCGACGCTAAAGGGCGCGCTTTTACCTCTGCCCCCCCCCCACCTCCCCCTTCCCTGCCCTTCGCTTGTTACATAAAAGGGTTGCGGCCGCGCTGCGCTTGTCCATCTGCTCCGCCCTGCAGCCATGCAGCCCTGCCGTCAGCAGGAAGGGCTCGCCTCGGCTCGGCTCGCCGGAGTAATAGAAATTGAGGAGGTTAATCATACCGGGACAACGAGGCGGCAACAAGTAGCGTCCCTTTGACAGATGGCATCTCTCGTGTTGGGGTCGCTCACAGGACACACACAGGTGCCGCGGGCCTTGGGCGCGCGGAGCGGAGACGATACGAAGGCGACAGACGTATACCGGACGAGCCGGCAGACAGACAGACAGACACGCAGTTGTTTGATTGATATCATGTTGTCGGTCGTGCTGCCGCTGAGCAGACAACCGAGCTGACACCGCTTCGTCGCGCCGGGCCGGGCCGGGCGGCGGCCAGGCCGCCAAACTGTCTGTGAAAACGCGCCGGGATGGGGATCGGGATGCTCCGCCCACGTGCAGTGTGTGTCTGATCCCGATCCCTGCCACTGTCCAAGACGCCTCCCTGCCGTCAGTCCCGCGCGCCCAGCCCACGCACGGGAGCAGTGCCGCCGGCCGCCGCCGCGGTGCAGGCAGAGCGCGCCACCGTCTATACCGGGTCGGGTTCGGGACGTGTAGCACTTCAAATAATCAATGTACGGCCCCCAAAAAATCATTTTAAAAAATCAAAATAATTAAAATAAAATTTAGAATAAATATTCAAAAAAATCCGACAAATTGAAAACAAATGAACAAAAAAACTGAAATTGAAAAAGCCAGAGGGGGGAAACGATCGAAATTTCTCAAAAAGAGAAATTTTCTTTAAAACCCCAAAAGAAAAAAAAAAGAATGTAAAATAAAGCAAAAGTCAAAAAAATCATTGTACATCTTTTGCATGAGTGATCTCTTTTTTCTCGTGTAGCACGATAATGCGCATACGATGTGAGATCGGGAATGCGCTGCTGCCTCTGCTGCTGGACGCATAAATATTTTGTGTTATGCGAAGGAATCGCGTAATCGCCGACTTATTCGAAAAAAAAAAGGAGGGGGGCTTTATTAAGTTGCCGGCTCCGATGGGTTCAGCAGTAGGATACAGTGCAACCCCATTCACGGAGCGTCGGTTCCCAGGGTCGCCGGGACCCCCCGGCAGCCCCGGCTGGTGGGTCGGGGGTCGCGGTCGGCAGCGTTGCGCCAATAGACCTCTCTACCACCCCTTCTCCTCCTTCTACCCCGTGTGTAGTTATTACTATTGGCATTGCTATTGACGACTCGGATGCAATGCGCGGGGCTTTATGCGGCATGTAGCGTTGTAGCGTTACGGGGCACCTGCGTATCTAACGCTATATATATATATACGCGAAACGCTAACGACGCGCTGGTAATAGGCGGCGGCCGTGACGCGGCGCCGCTTAGGCGCTCCGCTCTCGCTCTTTCTCTCTCACTCTCTTTCCCGCTCTCTCATTCAACCCTCTCGTCTCGAGCCTGCACTCTCTCCGTCTTTCTCTGGCTCACTCAAAGTCAGCAAAAGCGACGTGGAGTGGAACGGCTTCTGTTGATTTCTTTCGATCTGTGTTGATCAGCTTGGAAATGGACGTGAGATTACATCTTTATGAGCTCCGGCCGAGGCGGGTGGCCGTGCCGTGGCACCGCTCTCCCGCGGGGAGGGGGAGGGGTGGGGACGGGCCGGCGCCCCCCGCACACCCGGCCCCGGCCCCGCGGAGTGCATAAAGTTCAAAGTATTCCAGAAAGAAGACGACGAGTTTTGCTGTCAAATAGGAGGCAAATGGCCCGGGTCGGCTCGGCGCTACAGCGGCTGCGGCAGCGGCTGCTCACTCACTGCCTCCATTACCGATATGGAGTTTAACACGAGAACAGCGGTGGGACCGTTTGGCGGAGAGCTGACGGACGAGGACGAGGGCCTGGGGCGGGGCGGGGCGGGGCGGGGCGGGGCGGGGCGGGGCGGGGCGGGGCGGGACGGGGCGGGGCGGCCCATCAGGCGATCGCTCATCGCCTCTCTCAGCGCCGGCATGGCCGCCTTTGCGTCGAGGTGAGGCTTCGCGGCGGAGGGAGAGGGAGGGAGAGAGAGAGAGGGAGAGAGAGAGAGAGAGAGAGAGAGAGAGAGAGAGAGAGAGAGAGAGAGAGAAAGAAGGGGTTGAGGACAGGGAAGTGCCACTCGCACAGCGCCCCGTCCCCCGCCTCCGTGACAGCCAGCGACCTGGGGCTGGGTCTGGGGCTGCTACTCCCGCAGACGGTTTGGTGTGAAGGAGACGACGAGGGTCTCTCTCTCTCTCTCTCTCTCTCTCTCTCTCTCTCTCTCTCTCTCTCTCTCTCTCTCTCTCTCTCTCTCTCTCTCTCTCTCTCTCTCTCTCTTTTTCTCTCTCCATCCCTCTCTCTCACTCTGTTGGAAAGTGGTAGGTTTCACTGGGCCAGCGGGCCACCCACCCCCGTAATGGACCTCCTCGGGGAGTCGGAACAAATCGGCCGCTATACGCGTCGTACTCACCGCCGGGGTGGTGCGCGGACGAGCATACGGAGGGTGTAAGACGGTTGGCTCTGGACGGCTTCACAAGACAGGCGCTTCGAATTTGATTTCAATTATGTTGGTGCTCCTGGAGGAGGAGGAGGAGGTCCCGACCCCGGCGTGGCGCGCGGCGCGGCGTAAGGGGTTCGCTGATGACGCCCGGGCGCCACGCCCCACCAGACCCGGCCCGGCCCGACCCGACCCGACCCGCACGTGGCAGCGACCAGCGAATGAATTTGATCTCGCCTCAGCTCTCTCTCTCTCTCTCTCTCTCTCTCTCTCTCTCTCTCTCTCTCTCTCTCTCTCTCTCTCTCTCTCTCTCTCTCTCTCTCTCTCTCTCTCTCTCTCTCTCTCCCTTTTTCTGTCGCCTCCTCTCTCGCTCGCTCTCGCTGTCTCGCACAACCCCGACTGCCACCGCTTCGCGCGTGATCGCAATGTCGTAACCCTATCCGCGTAGTGAACTGTAAAGTAAAGAAATTGAAACGGAGAAACGGCGTGTCGAAGAATTCGGTCGGACCGGGGGCGGCCGGCGCGCGGCACGAGGGCGCGGATGTAAACGCGGCGTCACCCCGGACCACAACCTCGTGGAGGACATCGTGGTGCCCCGCCACGGTCATGGGGAGTATAGGGCGCTGGGGCAAGGCGTACGCTTCTATCCGAGGGGAAAATAACTCTTAAAGTTTTCTACACTTCATAGTTCAGAAAAAATCCGAAAAACTTTAAAAAAATTAGGAAAATTCCGAAGAATTCAGAAGAATTCAGGAAAATACAGAAAAATTTAAACAAATATAGGTAAAATTACAGCAAAAATTTCCAAACATTCCATAAAATTCTTACAAATCCCCGAAAATTTACAATTACAAAATTTTTACACTAAAATTCAGAATTGTTTCTCACTCGCTTCTAGCCCACCATCTCCTCTTCGAAAGGCGAAAGATCCCGTGAATTGGCCTACTTTTAGCTCCAGAAAGAAATGAGCCCCGATGGACACCCACACCCACCTCCCTCAGCTGTTGTTAACCCTCCAACCCCTACTGACTCGGGCGGGGTGGCGTGGCGGTCGCCGGGTGGTGTTGTAGTGAAGAGGTCGGACCCCGCTGGGGGTGAAGTTATCGCGGAGTGTAAGCCGCCAAATTATGTAGGCGTGTAATGCCTATTTTCTGAGGAGGGGAGTGGGGCTTATGTGTAAGTGTGTGGCGTGTGTGTGTGTCTCTGAGATATTGCTCTGAGGTTTAGCAGGAGGATGGGGTGGCTGAGGGGTGTACTGTAAGAGGTGTCCTTGCCCGAGGTCGCCGTGCGGGGGAGGCGCAGGGGGCTGGGGTGACAGCTGCAGGGCAGGTGTAAGGCCTGCAGAAACAGCGAACACGCGACCAATTATTCGCCGCCAGCCTTTTCGGAACCGCGCCGTCGCCGCGACCGCGGCCCTGCTACAGCAGTGCGCGTGAGTGTGAGAGAGACAGACGCCTTCCTGCCCCGGCCGCAGTATGTGTCAGAGAGAGAGAGAGAGAGAGAGAGAGACGGCAGAAAATACGGTGGACGCCGCTGTGCGGAGGAGGGAAGGGAAGGAGGGGGTAAAGGAAGGAGAGGGGGAGGGCGCACCAGCACAGCAGCGCGGAATAAAACAAAACCGGATGTTGTTGTTGTTGTTGTTTGTCACAGTAACTAGCGCGCAATGTCTTATTGCCTGGTGCCCGGCCCGGAGTCGGCAGCTCCCCCTCCCCGCGGCGGTGAGGCACAGCCGCGACTCCAGGAAGGCGCTCTCGAGAAGGAACTACGACCCGAAATTGCCGATGAAATGCCACGCGGTCGAGCCGCGCTGTAAAGCTCCGTGGGCTCTGTGAGCGCAGTGCTCGTCCCTTGTGACGGCGCGCGGTCCGGCCTAGAGTCTCGCCCGGGCCCGGGGGCAGGGCAGGATTATCCTACATGTTCTTATCCTGACGGGTTCAGAGGTCACGGCTGGTGGAAGGGGTTCGCTACCGCGTAAGCGTGGAACAAGCGCAGCCAATCAGGTTTCGGGAGTGATGATAGCCTGCCCGTCCCGTCCCGCGGCGCGGCAGCCCGTGGCGGTGACAGGGAAATAGCCCCCGCGCCGCGGCCATGCTGGTCCCCCTCGAGAACCTCAACGGATCGGAAAATTTCGAAATGGACTGAAAAGCGGGCGGAGAGGCAGCATGGTGATGTGCTTGTCCTCCGTCGCGGAGGCCGTGGCCGAGGCCCCGCCGCCGCCATGGCCGAGGCCGAGGTCACTCTGCTGCCGTGCTGGGCCTGGCCGGGCCGGGCCGGGGGGGCCGAGGAACGCGCTGGCGCTACTCCTCGCGACAGAGACCCCATGCCTCTAATTGCCCGGGCTGTATCCGGAGCGGCGTAGGGCAGGGTCCTCGCCGTGCGGTGGGAGCCTGAGTCGCCCGAGTGCGAGAGAGAGGTCCGCGCGCGCGCCGCTCAGCCGCTCAGCTGCTCCCCGCCGCTCCGGACGCGGCTCCGCTCGGGTGGTCCGCTCCGAAGCAGCTCGGCTGCCGTCGTGCCCCGCAGTACGTACTGCTGCTGCCGTGGGCCTGGGCTGGGCTGGGCTGCCTCCTGGGCTCGGGCCCCGCGCACCGCTCAGCCCCGCTCAGCCCTGCTCAGCACCGCTCAGCACCGATCAGCACCGCTCAGCCGGAGATCAACCAGAGAGTCAACCGCGGGGTCAGCTGGAGATCACCCCCCTGGTTGTAGTACCTGATTCTCAGCCCGATCAATGTCGGACAAGTAGACGTGTATTAGTCCCAGAACTTCCCTCCTGTCCCATACCAAACTTTACAGTTTTGGAAGCCGACTTTCTAACGGGGGGGGGGGGCATAGACAAACACAGGATCACGCAATGACCGGGAAATTGAGATAAGAAAGGGAGAAAAGTTGATAAGGACAGGGATAATTGCAGACGGAAGCGGTGGCGGGGCGGGGCGAGGCGCTCGGAGCGGCTGCCGGCGCTAGCAAGGGGCATGTGTCATTTTGTAAATTGAAACAGACGACAGGACCAAAACAATAACGATAATTAGGGTCGCGCCGCGGGGGTGGGGGGGGGAGGGGGCGGGGCGGGGCGGCCTGGCTTACGCGGTTGGGCTAGAGGTGGCCCAGGTGGCCCGCGGGCGCCTACGCACGCCACCGGAGGGCACGCGCCACGCGCCCCGGCGGCCTGGGAAGGGCGGACAATCTGCACGCCGCAAACTGACATAAGGAGCGGACTGTTTTGCGTGCCTTTTAATTCTTTTCTTTTTCTTTTTTGCTGAAAATGGTTGAGACCGCGAGGTCCGCTGAGGTGGCCGGGGTCCGGCTGGCCGTTCCCACACCGCACACCGCACCGGGCGTCCCGCCCAGTCCTCTCCTCTCCGGTGACGCCAACGCGCCGCTTCGATACGTCGATCTGCTTTCGCAGGCCATAAATCCAATAAAATAATGACATATCGCGGGCCGGACAACAACGCCTATTCGTCCTGCCCACGTGGCGTGCATCATATGCGCGCGCGCGCGGCCCGCACACCTTGTCGCGGCCAGCACCCTGCAAGAAAAACAAACGGCACCAAAAAAAAAAAGAAGAAAAAAAGTGAAATAAAGAGAGTGCAAGCGAGCAGGGTACGGCCCGGGCCGGGCAGGGCCGGGCAGCGCAGGGGAGGCCCGACGATGCCTTACGCAGTCTTTTCGTCATTTTTATTAGGGCGGAAATCGTAAACGCTGGGCAGGGCGCGCGCGGAGCGTTCTTTCCGCCTGCTGTAATTTATTTACCATCTCATTTCGAACAATGTAAAGGGAGCGCCGGGGAGCTGGCCGCCCCTGCGGGTCTGCCCACCGTCCCCCGCGGTGCCGACACGTACTACCAACATCACTGGGTCCTGGGCGCGCGGGAAAAGGGCCCTCCGCGGGCTGGGAAAATTAACGAATCGTTAGGCTGTCAAAGGTTGGCTGATCCTACGCGGCAGCGTGAAGTGGCAAAACTCCAAAGCAAAGGGGTGTCACTTTTTTTCCAGCCCCGCGCGTCGATGCAAATCTCTTGCCGCGCTGCTGGCGGCGTCCAGCGATGCTTTCTCGAATTTTTAAAAATAGTGTTCAGGAAAGTCTTCCCTCTTCCTCGCCGTTGGCCACCGCGGCGGCGCTGCCGCCTTGAATCCGTTTGGACACGGCCTAAGCCGGTCACTGGACACGCCGTGCCGCGGTACGAGGCGTGGAGGAGGTGGACGGGGCCCGGGGCCCGGGGCGCGGGGCCCGGGGGCCCCACCGCTGGGGGCAACACAACGCGCGGCTGGCTTCTGTGTGGCCGAGCAGGGCTCGGGGGCGTGAGGGCCCCGGTAGGAGCACCGCGTGGCGTACCGTCGTCTCCCTCCCCCCTTCCCTCCGCCCTCTGCCCACCTCTCCGCCTCTCGCTCTACCCGCCATTTCACGGGTTATGAGTCATTTGTCAGGGAATGACAGCGGCTGCAGCAACAACAGCGCGCGGAGGGCCTCCGTTGAGGGCCTTACTTGCGCGCCCCGCTCATGGACTCCACTCCACGGGACGACGCGACACGGCCACACGGCCGGTGCCGGGGGTACGACACGTGGCGCTGCAGTGCGCGCGGCCTTTACGACGGCGCTTACATCAGCGAGAGGCGTCTCATGACTCATGACAGATTGAGCAGCGCGCCGCGGCGGTCCTGGCCGGCTCCAGACGAGCAGTCTCATTATGCGCGGGACGCGAGGCTGGCTCATGGCAGCGTTCTGGCCTGGCCCGCGGCGGCGCGGTTGGCCCCGCGGCCCCGCCGCACATATACCCTCCCGCCCTGTCATCCGCAGCCGCGTGCCTTATTCCCGAGCGCGTCTCCCGGCCCGGACACAACGGCGTGACATCGACATCCTGATGGTCACTTCGCCTGGGGTCCGCGGGGCTCATAATTTTTCCCCTGCTCATGACAACATGACTGGCTGGCCCATCCGCACCCATCACACGTCCGTCCCGTCCGCGCGCCCAACAGTGTAGTGTGAATCACGCCGGGTAGGGCCCGACCCGACCCGGCCGGAGCCGGAGGTAAGCCCGCGGTAGGTCGGCGCGTCGTCTTAGCGTCGTATCGCAGCGCGGGTCGGAGCGGAGGGCCCGGCGCGGAAGGGGAGACGGGGGGAGGGGGCAGACCGCCGCTCGTGGATCGGCCCGC
The DNA here is from genome assembly GCA_029379305.1 of Frankliniella fusca. NCBI lineage: Eukaryota > Metazoa > Arthropoda > Insecta > Thysanoptera > Thripidae > Frankliniella > Frankliniella fusca. Next base: position 2,076,966 of record JAHWGI010000383.1, on the reverse strand, counting down.
GGTAGACGGACGAACGGACGGACCCGGACAGACTGACAAACGGGCGGGCGGACCGGCGGGACCGGCGAGATGGCAAAAGCAAAAGCCAGCCCATCTAATATAAATATTTTAAATGGCCGTGTCTCTTCAAATGATATCACTTTGTCGACGTGGTGGAAGGAGGCAGAGGGCAGGTTCGCCGCTCGCCGCTTTGCCCGGCAGGCAGGTAGTCCGGCCAGGGCGCATGTCGCTTTGCGCAGGGAAATTGGGAAGGTTGAGGGGGGGGGGGAGGCGGAGGAGGAGGTGTGGGAGAGCCTGTATGTGTGGCCGGCCCGTCTGATCTGCGGGTCATTAGGAGACCTGCCGCTGCTTGATGTTAGGTGCGCTGCTCGGTCCTCCAGCTCTCCGCGCTCGTGATCATATTCGTCCTCGACGCCGCCGTTATGCCCGCCGTGCTCTCCGTCCTTGTCCGACCGCCCCCCTCCCCCCCCCTTCCCGCGTCCCTCACCGTTATCGCAGGTCGTATCAGACCGCTCGCTACCTGTCCTCCCATTTGGTTAATCAGCAGCCCAAAAGTGCCCCCGTATTTTTTTTGGTCCCGTCGTCCTGCCCCACACATGCCATTGCCAACGGCCCAGCCTAACCCTTCCTGAGTCACACATCCACGGCGCCCCGCACCCGGTGAACGAGTTGGGGCGGTCGGGGCTGGCGCCCCCCGCCCCGCCGCCCCTCCCCGGGAGTGGGGGAGGAGGGGGGAGGGGGGAAGACCAGCTGATCCATGGCCCACTGATGGGGCCCCCGTGAGGGTCCCGGCAGTCGCCGTGAGTGCGAGGGAGAGAGTGGGACACCGGCGGGAATGAGAGAGAGAGCGAGAGAGAGAGAGAGAGAGAGAGAGAGAGAGAGAGAGAGAGAGAGAGAGAGAGAGAGAGAGAGAGGACAAGAGCGGGAGAGAGAGGCGGGCGGGGCGGGGCGGCCGGGCATTGCAGCTCGTTGATGAAGACATCAGTGAGCCCACACAGGCTGCGGGATACTGACCCGCCCGGGCAGGGCCTCGGGGACCGCGCGGCCGCCGCCCCGCCGGGGGGACCTCGGGGACGGGGGCCGTACGTAAGCGCGTGTCCGGGGCGCGGTCCAATGCTGTGAGACACGTGTGTGTGTGTGTCATATGGCCGGTTGGCGCGACGCGGCTTGACGGCTTGACTGGTCGCAACAGTCGCAACGAGTTTTCTAGACGCACTGGAGGTCGCCGGGATAGCGCGTCATAGAGGCCGCAATCATACAATGATCATTATGTATGTCTAGTGCTTTGCGTTGGAGTGCTTCATTGTTCCGGACGCGCCATTGGAGCCAATAAACGCCGAGGCGTGGGGTGGCGTGGCGAGGCGAGGCGAGGCGCCGATCTCCGGCCAACGTCGAGCCACCCAAGAGCCCTCCTGCTCCGAGTCTTTAGATTCTCGGTTTGTCGGCCGAGCAGTCCGGGATCATCGCACCTCTGCCTGTCGTTTTAATTCAATTAGGAGGATGAGAGAGCGCGCATAAGAGCTGGACTCCACGCTGCTATTTTACACGGTATTTGCTTTGCCAGTCACAGCACGGCCTCACTGATATTTTTTTTTCCCCCGCGGTTCTCATACGTGGCCTACGGGTTCCTCTTGGGAGTCCTTTCTGCTCCTGGCTAGGAATGAATGGATCTCAGACGTCCGCCAAAGGAAAGAACGTAATAATTAATATTTTGATTCGCCCTGCGTGGACCAAACGGGCTCCTCGGCCTTGGAGACGATGGTCGAATCCCATCAACTTTTACGACGACGGAACCTAAACTGATGCCCAGCAGCCAGCAGCGCCATAGTTTTGGCAAAAGTTCCTCAACGCTCCCCATTCCTTACTAATTACAGGCGAAAATGCTAACTTATGGCGCGAAGTCTGGGTGGTTTTGTAATCCCTCTGCATCTGGCTTTGGGGGGTCTACGACGCTAAGAGGTGCTCTATGCTCGTCTGTGGGCTCTGGCCTTCCCTCTCATCGGAGTACCAGATTTTTTTCGGAGCTTCGACTCGGGAGCTCGTACATCCTAGGCCCATTACCCCCGATTTTAGATGACGCCAATGGCATCCAATTAAATTTCATCGCCGATTTACGTCAAAGAGAGAAGCGTCGGGACAATTTACACCCCAGCGAGGCGGTCCTGATCTTATCAAGTCGGGGACAGAGACAGGCCGAGATGACGCGCCAAAGTTCGACTGAGCCAGACAGAGAAAGAGAGGGGTAGGGGAGGAGAGGGAGAGAGATAGAATGTGTAATTATGAAAAATTCGGGAAGACCAAACATGATAATAATAAAAGTACAAAGAGTCTGAGGCGCCGTGCTGCGCTGCGCCGCGCCCGGGTGGCACGCTGGCGCACGCTGCTCACAGGATGCGCCCCACACAATGGAGTCATTATGACTGGTGACGATAGGCCGAGCGCCCCGCCCCGCCCCGCCCGCCCTCAAACCTGTAGTTTTGTCGTCGAGAAGGTAAACTTCATCGTCTATCTGTTCGCGCATGGGGATGGGTTTTTGACATGACGCGTGTGTTACATATACTAGACGTTTTAACCGACGCAAACTTTCTGTTTCACAAAACAGTAAGGATTGTGATGGTCTCGTATCCTCGTATGGTGCTGTCCTGCTGATGTCCTTCTGATCGTAAAAACCTGTGTCCCTTTCGTGTTCGACTAGCACTTCATTTATATAATAATGATAATAAAAAATTGGTGACAAGATTATTCGTTTCCTGTGCATGTGATAGACACAGAAACACACTCGACGGCGCGCGTGGCGTTGTGGTGGAATTCTCGTTATTGGCACTCCGCTCGGACCCGGCCCCGGCCCCGGGCCGCGGGCCTGCGTCTTCTGAATGACCTCTCTGGAGGGCTGGCGGCGCAGGCGCGGGGCTGGACCCGCTCTGCCCAGAGGCGCTGGGACCGAGATAGAGATAGATGACGACCTGCCTCTGCCCCTGCAGCTGTCCCCTCCCTCCCCCCTCCCCGCGCCGCGTGCGGAATGAACGGCTCCTGATGATGCCAGAATGAGTGCAGAGCTGCGCTGCGACGGGAAGCTTGGACCCCGTCCAGTCGCTACACTCTATATGCCGTATTAGATAACACGTGCGCGGGAATGTGGGACGTCGAGGCGAAAGAAATGCTAGCACTCGTTTAATTACATATTTTGCCCCCCCCCCCCCCAAAAAAAAAAGAAGTGAAAACGCTACAGGGAGAGTAAAAACTGAAACTGGAACTGTTTGGGCCTTTAAAAAAGACATGTCCCGTGACCTCTCGTGCCGTGTAATCCGGACCAAAGTGACCGAAAAGTGACATTTTCCCACCGGCCGGCGGCTCTCGCTTGGATCAAAAAGACACGTCGGATGTAAAGTAGAGATGGATGCCACCCGCGCCGGCGGCAGCCTCCTTCGTCCCCCCTTCCCCCTGTCTCTCTCCCTCTCTCGTTCACTTCTCTTACTCTCTCTACCTTTCTCGCTCACTTCTCTCTCACTCTCTTCCTCTCGGTCGCCTGCTCACTCTCCCTCTCTCCTCTCTCTTTCTCTCTGCTCAAACTGACTGCTATGTCTCTATTAAGCTCCCTGGACGGGCGGGGCAGCCCAGACCGAGCAGCCAGCCTGCACTCGGCTGCCCCGCCACGCCCCGCCACTGCGGGCCGCCAGTACAGACCACACACGGAGGCAGGGCCTCGCCGACGCGCCACGCCGCGCCACGCCGCGCCGCGCCTGGTGGTCGCGCAACCAGCTCGACGCGCTCAGGTGCGACTCGGTGCGCTGACCTATGCAACCACCTCCCTTACGGACCATGGTATGACAAGTTTTTGACCCACACCTCTTCCGCGGTAGTAGGCTCTGCCACGCGCACCAAAAAAGGGGGCACGCGCGCCCATGGTGTGTGATTACTCTATTTTGACCCGCCCCGTATTAGTTTTAGTGGGCGGGAGCGACGTTTGGGCTTGGGCGGCCCTTTCGGCCCCGCCCGGGCCGGGGCGTGCTCCCCCGCGCGATTGGCACTGGCCGGGGAGAGGGCGACCTGACCTGCCCGTACCCGCCGCCCCCCCCCCCCCCCCCCCCCCCTCCCTTCCCTCACGGTACCCGGCCGCCGAGTTAGGCGTAAACCCGAGACACTCACCTACATACTCTGCCTGGGTGGGCGTCAGCTGTTCCGGATGATGTACAGTACAAAAGTCGTTTCTCTGTCGGGGCGCGGGGAGCAGGGGGAGACGCGGGAGCTGTTAATGAAAGTGAGTGCGTGTCGCCAATTCCTTGCTCCTAACTGACCCCTCATCGCACTCTTATTTTCGAACCTCGGATACTCTTTGTTCAGGTCGCCCGCTATGATACTCCTTTCAGAATTGACCGCTTCGGTTCCCGTCGTGATTTTCGGGTGGCCTTTCAACCAGGTAGCCTCCTGATTCACGTGTCACCAAAACGAAATCTACGAGGATAATTTTTGAGTTGGGAACTTTTGTAAAAAATAAATTAATTTCCATTTAACTTTCTAGAATAGGGGTTTTGCTGGGCCACAGTTATCGATTGTGGTTTCGTTCAGACCTTGAAATTTTCTCCCCCCCGGCTGAGCATTTTCCTCCTTGCCCACGCAATTTTTATCCTTAAGAGCCGAGCTTCTGGACATAATCCTGTAAAGGCATACATAACCTTCGGGGCGTTTTGCGGTGGCTCATCCCATAGAGTGTTTGTCTCGCCGCCAAAGGAGCGCTCTAAAGGAACGACGGAGGCAGTCAAAAGCTCCTCCAAAGGCGTTGGCAAACCAATCAAGAAAGCAAACGGATAGCTACTGAAGATGCCGGCATTTAATAGGATACGAGGATGAGCTGCGCGACCAGGCGGAAAACAAGAGTGTGAGGACTGTCACGGTACGGGAGAGAGAGAGACACGGAGAGAGAGAGAGAGAGAGAGAGAGAGAGAGAGAGAGAGAGAGAGAGAGAGAGAGAGAGAGCCGGGGGCGGGAGGGTAAAAGCATAGAGCGTATGAAGAGTATGTTGGACGCGAGAGAAACAAGATCACCATCCCAGGGTGGTCGGATAAGCTGTGTGTGTGTGTGTGTGTGTGTGTGTGTGCGCGCGCGCGCGTGTGTGTGTGTGTGTGTGTGTGTGTGTGTGTGCGTACGACTGTGTGTGTGTGTGAGTGTGTGTGTCGCGGCGGGAGGACAATAAAGAGAGAGGGATAGGTGAAGTGAGAGAGAGACGAGGATAGGTGGGGTGGGACACTGCCTCTCCGTTATGGCATATGCTCGCTCTCACTCGCTCCCATGCTCCGCGCGCAAAGAAGATGAAGTCTTCTACCGCGGTGTATGAGGGAGTTGGTCGTCGTTGATGTCTTTATACGCTCGCCTTTCCACGTTCGGCTTCCGAAAAGACTTGTCTAATTGTTCAACGGAGTAGAAAATTACGCCGCCGACGCTGTGTGGTCCGGCAGGCAGTGGTTGTCGTTCCACGTAATACATTTTCATGATTGTGCGCTCTACTTGGTCTGCCGCCATTTTGGAAATGAAGGGTTGAGAACTGCGCGGAACGCCAGATATATATAGTACATGCTTGCTTCTGTTGTCATTTTTATGTTCTGACTTGAGAGAGGTGAGTCGCTATCGTCAAATGAGCTGTAATTATTTGAACGTAAGGAGTGACATTTGAAACCAACCATATGAAAGTCATTCTTTCACGCTTTCTATTTCATTTATTTATTTTTTTATAAACAGAGTTAAGATAGTTTAATTTATATAAATTGTGTTAAAGCAATAACAGCGCTGCTGGGAAGGGGTAAAGGCGTGACGACTGTTTGGGGGGCGGGGAGTGCGACTCATCAAGTCTCATGTCTTTCTAATTAAATTCCTGCATTAACCACCCCAGGACTGGACACGCTGGGCCACCCTCACTCGAGCGCCATGGAATGCAATGCTGCTGGTCCGCTCCCAACCCCCAAGTGATCTTTCTCTTTGTTTTTGTACCATTGATGTGTTGTATATCTATTGTTGCATATTACCTCCCAGTGAGTCATCTAAGTTATCCTCATATTTCGTACAGCTCTGTACTTCGAGTGCTTTAAAGCTCCCAATCGAAATATATTAATGAATTTGTTGCTATCTCGTGACAATAATTATTAGTATTGACCGTCGCTTTTCGTGAAATATTAATTTGCAAGTCACCTTTCCCCTTCGCCCTCGCCGCATGTTTCGTGTTTATCCCTCTCCTTGGAGAATACGTTCGCATTCGCTTGCGAACACCCTGTCATGTCGGAGACGTACATATTGCCGCCTGTTCTCCCTCACTGAGTGTTTCTGACAGCTGATGAGTGTTTCACTGCCTTCTCCAAATGAGTGTGTACTCTGTACTGATTTGCCTTATTTCTTCTGCCCCCAGGCCGCAGTAAGTTTGCTGATTCCTACCAATGAGAGATGTGACTTCACTTCACAAAAGTATTAAGTACCACCGCTTTATTTTCGTATTTCATGGGAACAAAACCCTAGCAGAGTAAGAAAATTATTCATTTCGTCACAGTTGTCACCTCTGACATCGTAGTAAAAAAAATAGCGGACGTATGAAGTACGTGCGGAAAGTACAGGAAAAGTAGTCTATGTTTTGCAGTGCGCCCTTGGCCGCATGCCTGGCGAAGGGAAGACGGCAGAGTGAAGGGGTTGTTGGGTGGGTGGTGATGGTTACATTTGCCAAGCCGCTAAACTGTGCTGTAACATAGGAAACGGGGACCACAAACCCGCCCCTCGCCTCGACTAGCGCCGCCGGGAGCGGGGTGGGGGCTGCGAGGTGGGGGCGGCAGTGCTCCGGCGAAGGGCAATAAGTGCGCAGGGCAAACCAATTAAAGAAAGTACGCCGGCGAAAGGAGCCATTCATCACCTAGGGCCGCCGCCTTGGCGCTGGGGAGGCCAAGGGCGGAAGACCAGTGGCGTAGCGAAATGAGAGAGAGCCAGAGAAACTCTGCCTTATCTCCCCGCGTCTGTGTCCTACCTCCTCATCCTCTCGGCTGCGTCGCCAGAGATGAGGAAAAAAAGGGGGGGGGGGGAATCGAGGCACTACGGAGGAGTAGGGAGGTAACGGTAACGGGGGTGAATAATCCTTGACTCTGATCATCCCTATTTCATCTCATTTCTTTGCGGGAGATGATGACGATAATGGCCAGGTGCAGTGGATGCACCGCGATGCGTTACGGAGAATGGCACTCCCGTCCGCCACTGACTTTGTCCCGTTAAAATACGCGCACGCACACACGCGCGCACATGGTGCACCCGGATTTCTGATTTGGAATTCGGCATTCTTGCCGGAGAGTTCACTTCCCCCTGCGCCCCCTCCAGGCGCTGCGTTCCGTCTGGCCCCGCGGCAAGCTGCTGGACCCATTCAATGAATGAGTCACTGTGAGCCTTGCTGTCACTGAGTTGCGGGGCGGGGAGGGGAGGGGAGGCAAATGTGTTCGGCCAGCAGCACCTTACTCGCCCTATGCGCTCGTGAACCGAGTACCTGCCGACTCGTGTCCTGGTGTATGATTATAATTAATTATTTAAAAAAAAAATAATTTAAAAAAACGCTGTTGACGTAACTTTTGAAACTTTGATGCCTCTTGTATTCCTTTTTTTTGTTCATTTTTTTTTCAATTATTGTTTTCCCTTTAAATTAAAGCCCGTTGTCCGACGTATTTCTTATCGACCAGAGCCTTCGACAGGACAGGACTGGGCCGGGCTGGGCAGGGCAGGGCAGGGCAGGGCAGGGGCCGGGCAGGGGCCGGGCGCGAAGTCGCGTGGCGTGGTGGTGCGGTGACCAAGGCGGGCCGTGTGCCGTGTGCGATTGTCGTGGCGGGGCGTGGCGGGGCGTGGCGGGGCGCGACGAGGTGGGGCGCGCTGAGTGTGGGCCACACACGTGGAGTGTATGCGATTCATGCCGAAACTGAAACCGAAATTGAAGGACGCTCCGGTGAGGTGGGATGGAGTGAGGGGAGAGAAGGGCGCGTGGCGCGCGAGGAGGGCCCCGCCGCATAACAAGTCTCCGCATCCGTCTGTCCCCTTGCCTGTCTCGTACCCCTTATTCTGCTCTTCGTACACTCCTCCCCGCTCCCCTTCTCTCTCTCTCTCTCACACACACACACACTCATTCTCTCTCTCTCTCTCTCTCTCTCTCTCTCTCTCTCTCTCTCTCTGTCTCTCTCTCTCTCTCCTACCTTTCTTTCTTTCTCGCGTTACACATTTCCTCTTTTACCTTCAGAAATCAGGAATCACTGCTGCTTATCTTGCAGTAGAATGCCTGCCACTGGTGGTCTCGGCGCCTGGCGCCCCGCCCCTGATGGATCGGGAGCTCGCGGGCGCCGCCAGCCGGCCCGGCTCAGGCTCGCGTGTCTCTGCGTGCGCCGCACGACGACTAGTGTCGGGTGGCGATGACGAATTTATCCTCCTTCCCCGTTTCTGGGCGTGTACGGCGGCGGGGTTCTGTTCTGTTGAAGCGCAGCTGGAAAAAAAGTGAAGGTTAAAATTTCTTGTGTATCCATGTGTGTGGGAAACTCGTTCTTGATTTTTCGCCCCTCCCCAGCTCCTCAAAATTCGGTTGACGCGCTTGCACTGATTTTCGATCAGGGGTGAAAGAGGTGAGCAGGGGGCCCTTCGAAAGGCGATGAGGTGTTCCCTGATCGTGTGGACAGTCTGGAAGGGCTCCGCAAGCGGGTGATATCCCCAACCCGCTTCCTTATGTAGGGTTGCGTCCAAAGTATGGGAAATTCGCTGCTCGGCTCGGCTTTCGGGATGAGGGAGGAGGAACCGATACACTCAAGACGATAGCCCTCGAACGCAGTCCCAAAGGATCACGATCAAAAAGAATGACGCCAAGGCCCGAAAAGCTGTTGCCTCCCTTCCTGACAGCTGACACATGTTGGGGCCCGCAGGCCCGCACCTACACCGCACCGGCTCTACCGCAGTCGGGGCGGGGGAGAGGGGGAGGGGAGGAGCGTGCGCGGGTCGCGCGCTGCGGTCAGCCGTGAGAGTGTAGAGTGTGCGTGTGTGTGTAAGAAGTCGCCGTGTGCATGAGCTCATGCCGATCAGGTGGCACGAGTGTTGGGCGCCGGACCGCGTGTTGAGGTAGGGACGAGGGGTCCTTCACTATATATATGCGTACACCTGTTTTTCGTGATTTTTTGTATTTTTACTGATTTTTCTTCTTCCCTTTTCTTGATTTTTTTCCTTAATTTTTTTTTCTCTATGATTTGTTTCCCGACATTTTACTGATTTTTTGTTTGAAGGTGTACACTGATTTTTTCGAGTGAAGGGCCTCTCGGGTAGGGACGATAGCGATAGGGAAAGAGGGAAGGTCGTCCTCGTTGATTTGCTGTAGACATTAGTGGCTCGGTTTAGTCAAGCCACGTGGGATTGTTAGATGATCTGTGAGAGAGGACTCTGGCAGCAGTGCTTGGCCCGAGGGGGAAACAACTCTGAAAATTTTCCTACACCTCTCAATTCAGAAAAAAAAAATCAAGAAAATTCTAGGGTTGCAAATGTAGGAAATTTTTCCTATACAAAGTCTGCCTACTGGGCCAGGCAACATTCGGACTCCACTATGTGGCAGGTTGCCCAGTAAGCTGGGTTTCTCTACGAAAAATTTCCGAGATTAGCAACCCTTGAAAATTTAGAAAAATTCAGGGAAATTCAGTTAAATTCAGGAAAATTCAAAAAAGTGCAGAGAAATCCTGGAAAAGTCAGAAAAAATCTCGGAAAAAATCATAATTTTTACTAGGTAAAATTCAAGCAAAAATTCAATACAAATTCAAAAAATTTCACGAAAATTGACAAAAAATCACAAAATTTGTACATCAAAATTCAGAGTTGATCCCCCTTGGCTTGGCCCCCGCGTATCAGTGTGACGGCCAGTTCCCGTGCTGCCGCTGACCGCTCCCTGAGCGCGTGGTGCCGCCAGCACTACATGTGCACCTGTGCGGTGCGGCAGCCTGGCAGTGGGTCCCGGCCGTGCCGGGAGCGGCGCGCGGTGGGCCTCCTCTAAACTTGTTGGATTTCCGCCTTGATGACTAATGAGCGAAGAAGGCTCCGGGCGGGCGGGTCCGGCCCGGTGGCCGCCTCCTCCGCCCAGGTTGGGTAAACACAGAAGCGCCGGCCGGCTCACGTTATCTTGTCAAACCACCGGGGACGCGTATTTGTCTTGCCAAATAGGTTATATTTCCCGCGCAGATGCGCCGCACCGGCCACTAACATGTGGTGTGCTCCGCCTCGGACCGCCTGACATATACGCGCCGCCTGTCGAACTGACAGGGAACACGAAATGCTGCTTCCATCCTCCCCGGTGGCGGCTCGCGGCGCGGCCGTGCCTTTCTGCACACTTCCAAGTGGCCAATAGCAGCATTAATGAAGGTCCGTCCGAGTATTGCATAACGCGAGGACCGCCGTGCGGGCCGGGCCGGACCAGGCGGCTTGTGCGGAGCTGGACGCCACGAGGCGTGAAAACCACTATAAATTCTGATGACTGACAACCTCGCGCTGGATTGGTCTAGTTTCGGTCGGCACGCCGTCGGCCGGGCCGGTTTAAACGAGTGTAACACGGGGGAATTGGCAGGCAGTTAGTTTACCGAAAAATGACAGCCTCAGGTGCACCCTCTACTTTGCCTGGGAGAGAGTGAGGGGCAGGGTGGCGCCTGGACCATACGGCGCACAATCAGGATGGAGGCCTAACCGTGTGCGTTTGCTGTTTGCAGGTCCGAGGACGAGGCGGCCGAAGAGGAAGGACAAGAGGACGGACGAGGAGAAGAGGCCGCGGACGGCGTTCAGCGGCGAGCAGCTGGCCAGGCTGCGCAACGAGTTCGCCGAGAACCGCTACCTGACGGAGAAGAGACGCACCGAGCTGGCGCGCGAGCTGGGCCTCAACGAGGCGCAGATCAAGATCTGGTTCCAGAACAAGCGGGCCAAGATCAAGAAGGCGTCCGGGACGCGGAACCCGCTGGCGCTGCAGCTCATGGCGCAGGGCCTGTACAACCACTCCACCGTGCCGCTGACCCGCGAGGAGGAGGAGCGCGCCGCCGCCGTGCAGGGCGACGCGTCGTGAGGCCCGCGGAGGCCGAGGCCGCGTCCAGCCCCACGGGAGATCTCAAGCATTAGCCAGTCAGTCGTTAATCAAGGACGGTTTTTACACTCTGCAAATTGTGATACGATCGATGTAAGTTTGGTGTGTGACTTCGCCACCGATAACACCACCAAGTGAAAAGCATAGTGAAATATGTCAGCCATAAACGAAAGAAAAAGTTCCCCCGATAAAAGTATATTTTCTGTCGATTTCCCGCCCCGCCCCGTTTGCCCTTCTGTTTTCGAGGTTGTTGCCGTTCCGCCACCGTCACATTTGCGTGCAAGCGCCCGCTATGTCATCTTGGTGCGTGACCAAAGCGAAAACAAAAATGGTCGTGATTTGCTCTCCAAGCTGGTGGTCCCGATGCAGCGGCGGCGCGGTGGTCCTCGTAACACGCTGTGCATGGCAACTGATCCGCACCCCTACCCGCATTGGGTTATGTTTTATGTTTCCGAGTGACGTATGGACCGACAGCAAGGGGCGACAGGGCTGCCTGCCGGCCGGCCTGCATTCATTGGTACATACACCAGGCCTTCAACGACCTAAAGCAAAGGTTTGGCAAAGGCGACTTGCCGGTCCCTCCCGTTCACTCGTCCAAATTTTATAATTTTCAATAATGATCACTCATAATTTACGACTTTCTGACCTTTGAGTTTACAATCGATTCCGAAATTTGCCAAGACCTCTGTTTAGAAGTAAACGCGGTCCTAGGTTGTTATTTATTTTTAAAAAAAAACTAGCCAGTACATATTTGTGAATTGTACATTTTGTGTATATTCTTAGTCAGGGACTATGTCCCAATTGTAAATATTTTTATAAGCTACTGTGATTTAATTAAATTTATGTGACTTCTTTGCCATCAATTCTTTCGGGTAGTACGAGGTGGCTTTATCGATCAATGCAAGGCAGATTACCTTCGATTTATTTATGGTCAATAGAATTTTCTTCTCTAACGGTAATATCCGATAGTTTCCCCGGTTTTCCGTCCCCGACTCCTCGACTAACCCATTGAAACCAAAGACCCCATCGTCACCCCATCCCCTCTTTTTTACTACACTTTATTATTGTATGAAATGTACAGTTACAGAACCTAGTAATAAGGCAAAATCTTTGTGTTAAAGATGTAAAAGGACTGTACGAAAATTATAATAAATCTGTGTTGATCGTTGAAAAAAGGCCTCATATCATTTTCTGTGTAACCCTCGATGGGAAACCCGATTTGTTACAGGGAGAGCTGATGCTGGCCGATTGAAGTCGGGGCTTGCAGCTTGTAGCCGAGCTTGCAGCTCGGGGGGTGGGATGGAAGCGGAAATCGAGTGAGTCTCCTGCCATTGTCTCAGCGTCGCCCCGGCCCGGCACAGGACGGCGGCCTACGCTACTGGGGCAGCGCAGCTCCGCGCAGCTCCGCGCCGCGCTCAGCCCATCCTCCAGCTTGTCGGCGACATCCTGGACAGGACGGGAGGCGACGTGGCCTCCGTGACTCACAATGGCGCGACAACTCGAGTCACAGCGCGAGCGAGAACACAGCGATAGTGTCGGTCGACTGCTTCTAGGCGAGAGCGAGAGAGAGGGAGAGAGAGACGGAGAGGGATACAACGATAGAGATGGCTTCCTGCTGCTGCAGCCAAAGGCATAGAAAGGGTTGACGATCGCGTGGAATGGACGAGGTAAGAGTACTTGTGGCGAGGCGGGAGGGACGGGGGAGGAGGGAGTAAGTGTGACTGTTCATATAAATGGTGTGGGTTAAAGATGGCGGTCGGGTCGCGGCGTTACGAGGTGGAGGCGGCGCGGCGCTGCAGTAGTACACGGCGGGGCGGCGCGGCACGGCGCCACGGTCGTTAGCTGCCCGCGGAGCGAGTCGTGCGCGCTCCTTCCTGTCCAACATTGTACCTCTAGTACTACAACTCATAGGGGCGGCAGGCAAAGCGCTTCTACGCACCATATCTTCTGTTTTACGGACGCAGAAGGGAGATTTGTTTTAGATAGAAAAAAAAATTGTTTTAATTATTCGTCTGGACAACGTTGCATATTTCGTGGGGAAGTGGGCTGTTGCGCAGACGGGGTGAAACCTTCTGATGCCGTGTCGGTGAGTGAGGGTCGCGGTGTGAAGGGAAAATTTGCCTACATCGTCGCGCACCCATGACGCATATTCTTTCATGGGGGAAGGCCGCCCCCAGGGCTCATATACACACAAATACTCGCCAATGCGTTGCCAGAAAAGTAGGCAAAATCCGACCAACACAACACACAGCCGTGTTGAGCGGTCAGTATTCACGCCTGCCTACGAGGCCATTCCTCTGCTCAAGTGTGTAGCTGAATACTCGCGTACGTAGTCCCATCCTTAAGGATTGAGCCATGTTGAGCAGAAACGTCGTAGGCTGTCCGGTCCCAATAGACCATTCCGGTAAGGCAAAACGAGAGAAGAACAGAAGAAAAGAAGCTTGAGTAGGTATGAGGAATGTACGATGCGGCGTAAGTTTCACTGTCGTATTTAGACGACTCATTGAACTCACATGATGTTAAAAAATGACTCATCATCGAAAGTGTCAATTTTAAATCAAAAGAGCCGCAAGATATTGTTTCTCTCTCTGAAACAGCTGAACTGGAAGAGACAGCGCATGTTATATTTGCCGCACGACGCTTTGCTTCTTCCTTCTCTTCTTCGATCTTTTCGGTTTACCGGAATGGTCTATTTAAAAGGGTATGTATTTTGCCTGAGTGATACTGGAACCCCAAAGAAAAAGAGTACGATCGTCGTTTCTGTTTCCTCCTTAACTCTGATTTTTCAACGCTGATGTCACTTGCGCCGTCAGCCACGTCAGCCAATGAGCGCACAAGAGGAAGTAGAAGCGGTAGGCGTGATTTTCCTCTGAAAGTTCCGGTTCCAGTTTGGCGAGGTCGTGTGGGTGCGACTTGTCTTCGCTCTGGCACTGTTTGGCAGAGTGTCTGTGCCGCGCGGTGTTCTTTGCTGCGTTCTGAGGCATCTTTTCGTTTCGCTACCACTACGCCCGCGCCAGTCCCCTCCCTCCCCCCTTGCCCGTTTTGGTTGCGAGGTAGAGCCGAACGAAAAGACGCCTCTGTGTTGTGCCATACCCCCTCCCCCCGCCCTGACCCCTGACCCGTCAGTCAGTCAGTGACAGCGCACGGCTTCGTGCAGCCGCATCGCCTCCGCGCTGCGCCGGCTACCCTAGTGTGATTCCGCACACTGGTACTCGTCCGGCTCCCCGTCCTTGTCGTACTGCTGGGGTAAGGCAGGAAGAAGCGAGAGAGAGAGAGGAAAGTACGAAACGCTGTTCGAAATCGCCCTCCAGGACGGGCAGGACCGGCAGGGCCAGAGCAAACCAGCCATGCCGTCACCGCCGCTGACCCAGACCCAGTCATTACCGGCTGGCACTTCGTCGTGGTGCCATGTAGTGCCGCCACTGCCGCTGCTGCCCCAAACTGCGAACTCCTCGTCAAGCTGCCTGAGAGATAGCAGGTATTTAATGCGGTTTAGTTGATGTATTTTGTTGTTTTGCTTGATCTTCATCATATTTGTCTGCTCGGCTGCGCCGCCGCTGCGAGGGCGCCGCGAATAACCTCAAAAAACATTGCGGTCCGTAGGAAACGTTTGTTCATTGTGGCATTTCGCTGTGTTGCGCCCTGCTGCCCGTGCCTGTCTTTCTGTACCCCTTCTCCATCCGCCAGGACAACCTAACCTCTCCATCGGAGCCCGAGCGCGCTGCGTGTAGCAGACGATGTTTGCCGCCGAGTCGCCGCTCCGGGCCGGGCCGAGGCCGGGCGCCCCCGCTCCCCCCCCTCTCCCTCTCTCCTTTGTTCCTCTTGGTTCGGCAGCAGCGGCTTCGAGTGGAGTGAGTGCGCGGCGGGGCGCGGCGCGAGTGAGCCGAGCGGGTGCGGGTACCCCGTTGAATCTGGCGTGATCGTAGTGCCCACCTCGGCCACTGGAGGGCAGCACTCGCCGACCGGTGCGGCTCGGCCTACCTCGTGGCGTCTTTCCTTTCTTCCCCCCTCCCCCACCCTCACAATTACCTTGCCACTCCCCCTCTTTCCCTCTCTCTCTTACCCTTCCCCTTCCGCTCTCCTGACCGTCCGTCGCCTGCTGCTTTTCAAACCTCGCTCCGAAAGGGTCATCGAGACGTTGATTGAAAATACTCGTCAAGTGCGCGCGGATCATAGAATCGGGGCAGGATTATTGCCGACAGGGTTTTACAAGCAGTAAATTTTTCATGAACAAGCATGCGATCAGCGTTTGTTCGGGGCACATCACATGGCACAGTATATTGTGGGGTTTTGTCCGTCGATGATATCACGGTTGGCCTGGATTGTCCTATCTCAGGACTGCGTCCTCGCATATGGTTCATTTATGACCCGGTGGATTGATAGGGGGTCAAATTGTCGCTATAGAACAGGCCAGCGGGGCCCGGCGCGGCGTGGCGGGCGCGGTGGCCCCACTCGCTCGAGCGGCCCAGGTGACAGTAAAAGCTTCACTCAGCGCATATAAAAGGTGGCGGCTAAAATTGCGGTAATTAAGATACAATCTCGTCGACTTGTCAGGTCGTTTGACCGTCTCGATCATCATGTCGGAGACCAGAACAGGTAAATTACCGCAGGTGTATAAAACGCCGAGTGGCTCTCTAGCGGCACACTGAAAACCCGCTCGGGAGCGAGCGATGAAGGTAGTCTAAAGTTCAAAAGTTATTTTTTCTTTTTCATTCAAACAATAAACGGATTCTTTTTTCCGCCCCGCACTCAGTCGTGAACTGTTTTGCTCCTGGCGCAGCGCGGATGAATGGGTGACACTATCTCCCCGCTCTGACTCATCGCCCCGCAATGCGCTGCATCATCCCCTCAGCTTCGCGATCTGACCTTTTAAAAATCTCATTCAGAGCGTCGCCCTCGCTCGCCTCGCCTCGCCTCGCCTCGCTCAGTGCTCCCATGAGGCATAATCATGTTTTCCGCTGTAGACACCTCTGGGCCGGCGGGGTTCCCTCGTCTCCTGCAGCGGGGCGCAGCGGCCCGGCCCGGCCCGGCCCCGGCCTGACCTGCCGTCGGATTCAGAAGATCGCTCTTGCGCTTCTGTCTTTGTCGCACTTACGGCGCTGCCCTACGTTGGAGATGGTTGAGCCCCGTGCGTGCGACAAGGACGGAGGCGCGAGAGCGATCTTCTGAATCAGACGGCCGGGGTCGTGGACGGCGCGGTGCGGCGCGGTGCAGGGCTGCAGCTGGCTGGACTGACAGCTGATAGCCGAGCCCCTTTCATAAGCCAGCCCCGTGCCCGCAAGGGTAACTGGCCTCTGTGTCAGTGAGTGCGTGTGCGTGTGGATGTGTGCGTGAGTGAGTGAGTGAGTGAGTGCGCGTGTGTGGGTGAGAGCCTGTGAGCAGTTCGTAAGCCCGCTAAACGCCGCACTTCCTCCCCTGTTCTCCCGCAACAAAGTGAGCAGCAGGATTATTGATTATGAGCAGTGTGACATCCTGCCACCCCCTCCTGTGCACCCTGATTGACTACGACTGACCGCGCGCGCGCCACTTTCTGGGAAGGAAAAGGGGTTTCTGCGTCACTCTCGGCATTGTGTGTGGGGATACTTCGTATCTCAGAAGTGTGTGTTATTTTGTGGAGCACTGCGAGCATGAGTGGCTAAAACGGGTATGGCCCGTTGAAGTGCAATTTTCCGTGATAGAGGAGAAATATTTTTATTTTTATTTTTCTGAAACCAATTGAAGTACTGTAAATTTAATTTATTCAATGCACTGCTCGGCGCTCCGCGGTCCGTGTCAGGCGCTGTTGTTGGCTGCGTCCGCTGATAGACTTGTAGTGCAATAATTAGAGTGGCGCTTTAATATGCACCGAGCGGGGTGTAATGCTCCGCGCGCAGCGCGCGTCCCTGGTCGAGGCGGGGCGGGGCGGGGCGGGGCGGCTGCAAAACTGCTATATTAACACGTCGAGCCACGCACGATACGCTGTGCAAGGCGGATCAAATAGCGCGGGGACGGAATACCTTAAACAACTCTGACAAACAATTACAGATTCGCTATGCGCTGGGTGGCGTGGTGGGGTCGCGGGGGAGGCGCCCGCACGCCCGCGCTCGCCCGCCGGGGCCGGGGTCGAGCAGGGCAGGGCGGGGCAGGGCAGGGCGGGGCGGGGCGGGGCGGGGCAGGCACTCGGGCCGGGCGGTGACGGCCTCCCCCGCGGGGGACTCTAAAGCTTGACGCGTGTCTGAGGGAGGGAGGTCGGGTTGGCGTCGGTGTGTGAGTGTGTGTACAAGGGCGCGATCATGCCATTGATTGCCTCCCCGCGTACCAACATATTGCGGCTAATAATTTCCAGCAGACTAGTTTGGACACCGCGGCGTACAAAAAATTACTTTCATTTCAGTGTCAGAAATTACAACGGGAATTTTGACGGAATGGACCGGTAATTTTTTAAACGGACCTTCCCGTACATTCAATTTACGGACCGTCCCGTACAGCAAAATCCAGCATTTTTGATGAAAACTGGATTTTGGACCCTTTACATTGAAGTAGGAACTGACACGCCCGTGATTTTTTTATTTCGGATTCTTCCGTATTTAAGATAGGTACGGACAGATCTGTAAAATAAAATTACGGTATGTTCTGTAGTCATTTCCGTTGATTTCCGTAATTTGCCACGGGATTTTTAACAGTGTTGTGCGGTAATTTTATGTTTTTGTGTAGAAACGTAAGAGTGTGAGGGGCTGAAAATGTTCGATTCTTTCAGTGGGAGAATCGCCTAGTGAAAATTGGGGTTTAGCTGTGTTAGGCTATTGATCCTCGCGCCTTCTTATTCCTCAATCTGCTTTGCCTCTGCACTCGCAATTGAAACATTGTCACTTTAATAAAGCTGGTAGTGTGGCGCCTTGATACTAAGAGGAAGGGAAGGGAAGGGGAGAGAGAGAGAGAGAGAGAGAGGGAGGGAGAGAGACGGCTGAACGTGCCCCCAAGCGCGCCTGCAAGGCCGCGATATCCGTAACAAATCGCTACGGTCGTCGTCGCCTCTCCCTTCCGGGCCCCGCACACCAGCACGGGCAAGGGGTGGCCGGGTGGGCTGTTGTGGCGGGCGGGAGCTGCGAATAGGGGTGACATTTCATGAACTGTGAATATCGGAGGGTGGGCGAGTAGCGGAGAGGAAAGGGAAGGGAGAGAGGGTTATTGAGAGTCGCTTGCAATCCTAGGCCGGGCCTCTATAGTCCTCTGCCTCCACACTCTTTCCTGTCACAGAGCAAAAGATTCCCCTTTGAAAGTTTGGTTTTAATCTCCAGCAAAGAATTCGTGTTGAGGGTGTCCGGGATCAGGCTCTCGAGGCTACCCCGCCCCGTCTGGCTCCCGCGGGAGGCTACCGACCACGCGTGGCCTCTAAAGTTCAAACGAGGTGTTCAACCGACATCAAGCGCGGGTGGGTTCGATATCTGATCCCGAGCGGGCGCGTCCTCATTCCCGATCTGGAAAAATCCCCGCTTGTCGACGTCAAATGAAAGCCAATTAAATTCAATGGAGTGTGTGGTGCGGTGGGGCGGGCGGGGCGGCGGCAGGGCCACGGGCCACGTGTGAGCCGGCCCCGGGCCCCGGCCCAGCCCGACCCGGCGGCGCGGTGGCCGCGTCGGGTGTATGCTCCATCAGATTTAACGGCGCCCGCCCGCCGTTTACAGACCATCAAATTCGCGCCATTTTCAATTTTTATATACACTTCCACCTTCCCTTCTGGCCCCTGCTCGCTCGCGCACTTGTGCGGCTCCGATACGCGCATTCTCCGGTCGCGCTCTGTTTTATCGGGCGTGGTCCAGCAGCCGCGGGTATTGAAATGCGCGGCCCGCCCCTGCACGACCGGTCCCGCTGTGCTGTATCTCTGCCGACGCCGAGCACGCCGATGATGCTGCTGTTTCTGCCCCACGGCCGTGCTGATGATGACGTACCCCTTCTACCTCCCCCGCGAGCCGCCGCCCCTCCGTCGTCGATGCGGAGGACGCCGATCTGCATACGTACTGCTTCCCGCCATTCGTCGCAGCCGTCGCACCGTCCTCAAGACACGCTGTCCCCACCGCGGGGCGCACGCGCAGCCACGGAGTGGGGCGGCGGCGGCAAGGGGGAAACAACGCTGAATTTTGTTGTACATTTTTTTTTAAAATTTTCGGTTGAGTTTTTCCTAGAATCCAGAGAGTTTTAGTGATTTTTTGGTGAATTTTCCTGATTTCTTTATGAATTTTTCTGATTTTTTTTAAATTTTCCTGAATTTTTCTGAATTACGGGGTGTACTAAAATTTCCGAGTTGTTTCCCCCTAGGGCGGCGGTGATCCGATCCCTGCACAGCGGAACCCGGCGGAACCTGACCGACGGACACAAAGGTTTCTGTCGCGCCAAC
>JAHWGI010000383.1:1812500-2055000 GCA_029379305.1 Frankliniella fusca | reverse complement strand
TGACCACCGCACTTCACTCGAACGCGTGTGTGTTCTTGACTTCGCCGTTTTGCTGCTTTTTGTTTTGCTTTGGTGCTCGTGCCCCGCCTCCCCTACCCCGGAAGGCGAGATTGCATCACGGTTCTCTCTCTCTTTCTCTCTCCTTCTCCCTCTCTTGATTTCCTCCTTTCCTCTCGCAGTCAAAACACAGATCGACGTTTCCTGCCCCTGCCGGAACCATACCAAAGCCGCAATCAAAGCTCGGAACGCCAAAAAGGATTTACGGGATTGCTCAATTTTGATATAAAGCACGAGCAATCGAGGTTGAGGTCACTTCAAAGAATCATTGTACGGCCCCAAAATAAAAATTACAAAAAATAAAAATAAATCAAAATAAAATGAAGCAGAAAAATCCGGATAATCGCGGGAACAAATAAACAAAACACCGAAATAAAATTTTTAAAAAATTCAGAAATGAGGGTAAAAGATTAAAATTTATCAAAAAGTGACGGAAATTTTACTTGAAAAATCAAAAGAAAAGTCAAAATAAAAAAAAATAAAAAATTGAAAATTGAAAGTAACAAAAAATCATTGTACACATTTTGTGTGAGTGATCTACCCCTCCCACGCACGGTTTGTACCAAAGTTTTTGAAGTTCTTGGTGGTTCATTTGAAGCATTTTCGTAATTCCAGTATATTTTGCTGTATTTTCTTCCGCCAGCCTCCCGGACTGCAACTCTCCCCACCGCGCTAGGCTGCGCACGTGTGTTTGTTTGCTGTGATTACGGTCGCTGTTTGTTTACGGCTGCGCAGCGCGCTGCCCGGTGACGTCGCCCTGACAGGTGAGAGAGACCTCCTCGCCTCCCCAGTTCTGAGATGAGGACTTCTCGCTGCTTCTTACCCCCTCAGGTTCGCCCCGGCCCGCCCCGGCCAGGGCATGCCCAACTTGCTGCATCGCAACTTTCTCGGAAGAGTGCAAGCAGGGTGACAACCCGTATGAGACGGAACTGTCTGCCGTGATACTTCATTTATCCACTCACACCAACACACACGCACACGCGCAAACATACACACTCACCAACTCGGCTCTGTTTCCATTCCGCTGGGAGCAGCAGAGAGTTGACTTTCTTTCCTCGTACCCCGGCCTCCTCCCCACCCCTCCTTCTGCCGCTGGAATTTAATTTTGTTGCGCGACGCGATGATTTGTCTTGACAAGTGTGACGCGCTGTGTGACTTTCCACGTACGCCCATCATTATTGCGAAGAGGAGATTGCTTCTAGAGAAACACTATGCTTGAAACGGTAAGTGACCTTTTTGTAAATTATTTTTTTAAAATTATTTTTATAACGGCAGTTGCAAATAACTTGGAAACACAGATGTGTATATTCGAATATTACGATGCTGAAGAGAAATGGAGTTTCCTCTGCTGAAGTGCAAGAGGACCTTCCTTCAGACTCGCCGCCGCTGTTCGCTGTTGTAGGTTGGAAAGGCGGAGCCTTTTTCGCAAGCGTCTTAAATGTCTCAATTAATTGTAATCAGTCGACGGAGGCCTCTCTCTGTCTGTCTCTCTCTCTCGCTCTCTCTCTTATCAGATCAAGGTATATGGCCTCCGTCCGCTGATCGGTGCGCGTCATTAGTCAGGACAAGAGTGACGCTGCTCGCTACTCCCAGTCGGGACTCAAATCCCCGACAAACGAAAGGCCGGGAAAAAAGAAAGAAAAAAAAATAATCAGGAAAAGAAAAAAGTATAAAACATCATAAAGCAAAATTGGCAAAGGGTAAGGTGGCAATCGCCTCACACGGTGCCTGAGTGCATTTCGGCCCCGGGCTGCGGCGGCGTGGCTCCGCGAAATGCGACAAAGAAGAAGGGAGATGAGCGAATCCCGGACGTGCGAACTAATATATCATTCATTGAGGAAGCGCCGGGGCAGGCCGGGCGGGAGCGGCGGCGCGCCGGGCCGGGCCGGGGCCATGTGGTCCTGTGTGCGCTCACACAAGCACGCACGCACGCACACTCTCACAGTAAATAAATGTCTTAACGACAAACGGTTAAATTGGTCCCGCTGTCTCGGTGGGTGGCCCCCGGTGGCCCCCGTG
Organism: Frankliniella fusca; assembly: GCA_029379305.1. Classification (NCBI taxonomy): domain Eukaryota; kingdom Metazoa; phylum Arthropoda; class Insecta; order Thysanoptera; family Thripidae; genus Frankliniella; species Frankliniella fusca. The sequence continues at coordinate 2,052,924 of JAHWGI010000383.1, read as the reverse complement.
GCTACCCGAGGCCCCGCCGCGCCCCGCCGCCGGTGCGCGCGCTGCCGGGCCCGCCCCGCCCCACCCCGCCTCGCGCGATTCACTTTACAGCGTGTTAGCGGAATGCCGTCGTCCTAGGCGAGCGAGCTCGTCACTCCGACGCGATCGATAGTGGAGTGGCCTCGGGTAATTAATTGTTGTCGTTTGGGCTTAAGTACTCTGGGGGGCGGGCGGCTGCAGCGTGGCCTGGCGGCTCGCCGGGACAAACTAGCCGTACCGCGACACACGTAGTGTCGGTGAGGAGATGTGTGAGCAGCGGTTGGTAATCCTTTATCCGACCGTTGCCTCACCATTCTGACCCCTGTCACCCCTCACCCCGACTGAGCGAACATGAGAGGAGCGAGTAGGGAAGGGGGAAGGGGGGGCTCTCATGCTGATCTTTGCCCCCTCTCCCCCTCCCCCCGTCCGTTACCCGCCCTGATTCGCTTCCTCTGTCGGCCATATCCAATTAATACAACAGTAAATCAAGCGCAATGACTGCGGAGTGAATAACGCTGGCGCCCCTTGCGCAATGTGTTCTGTTTCAAGAGTGACTGGTGGTATGACGGTTATCATTTATTTTATTTTACGTTTTGAATAAAAAATGTGCGAGGAAAATTAGAAGTATCCACGAAGCTAATTTTCGCACTTAGAAGCTTCCATAATATTGTATTGATTCTCTAGAAATACAAAAATTAAAGGAAAATAAATTGCCGAAAAATAATTTTTATCGCACCCAATTGGTTCTCGTTTCTAAACATAAAAATCTAGTGCCTCTTTTATTTTTTTTTTTTTTTTATTTTTTTTTTTTTTGCAGAGCAAGTGGTCGAACTGGCTGCAGGCCTAACTACTCGTACGGGGCCGGGGCGTGGCGAGGCGTGGTGAGGCGAGCCCGTGGGTAGGCTGGGTGTTTAGTGGGCGGTTAACGAGCCCCAAGTGAGCCGCGTTATGATGTGACATTCGATCCGCAGCCTTTGAGCCGGCCGAGTGAGTGCGTTACTGTTTTGCGCCGTTATGTTGGCTTTGAGGACGGCGGCACGGTGCACATGCGTTGCACCCGACTCGAAACGATTAAAGCCATTTGAACGACTCGCACGCCGGCCATTTTGCCGCAAAGAGTCTTCTTATTTCTAGGCTCTTTTTTTTTCTTTTCTAAAAATATGTTTGTGAGTATTATGCATATGCTGCTTTTAAGATATGCCTCAGAGACGATGTAGAGGGAACTAAACAAAGCACCGTGTAACGTAACATGTAATTATGCATGTTTTATTATTATTGATATCACTGGACTTTGTACAATCCGATGTCTTTCTAACATGTCCCTTAAAACGATTTAGAAATCTTACATATCATATGCCTTTTTTCGTTCCATCGTTTTTAGCCATGTCTCTTTTGTACACTGTACATTTGGTTTTGCTTCTCTAAAATTGTAGAATTATACAGGATTTCTTTAATATCTTAAAGGTAATTCATCTATTGCGTTATATACACCGATAACTCGAATAAGGTTAATTATATTTCCTTCCACAGTAATATATATATTTATTTTTTAATATAGAATCAAAGATATCACACAATTACGAAATGTACGCTCTGCAGTCAGTAATAAATTAAGTTTGGCACGTCAATAAACGATCTTACAATATTAAAGCCACAACGTGTCTGATAATTTTTACATAAATACTAAATAACATTTATCTTTGGTAAAACTCAGGACTCTATTCTCACACGTCCTGTTGCACCGAAAACACGGCACTTACGCTCTTTGATCACACAAACGCTACACAAAAGTACTCTTTAGCTTTAAAATCTAATAAACTATAACACGTTCTAAAATAACCGCAATGACACGTTAATTAGAAAGAAATAAAGATCAGCCTTGAATTTTTTATACATAAATTGTGTCACTGGTCGGTGACGGTAGTTTTTCCGTGGATGACACTTGCACTTGAACACAAACTCACAACTTCCGCCAACAAGAACAAATCAGAAGTTGCTACGCCCGGGTGGGTTTAACTTTAAGTCGCGGTCCGCGGCACGCTCGAGGTTACTCTGAGGCGAGCTCACACATCGTCCTCGTCCACCGAGATGCACTACATGGCCTGCTGCTGCTGCTGTTGCCGCTGCTGCGCCGCCAGGATCATGGCGTTCTGGGCCTCCTCCTCCTCCTCGTCGATGGGCACGGTGGAGTGGTTGTACAGGCCCTGCGCCATGAGCTGCAGCGCCAGGGGGTTCTTGGAGCCCGACGCCTTCTTGATCTTGGCCCGCTTGTTCTGGAACCAGATCTTGATCTGCGCCTCGTTGAGGCCCAGCTCGCGCGCCAGCTCGGTGCGCCGCCGCTCGGTCAGGTAGCGGTTCTCGGCGAACTCGTGCCGCAGTCTGGCCAGCTGCTCCCCACTGAACGCCGTCCGCGGCCGCTTCTCCTCCGGGGCGGTCTTCTCCTTGCGCTTCAGCCTCCGCGATCGGGGACCTAGACAGGCAGAAGAAAAGCAAACGGTGAGGACTAGATTCAACCTTATTTTGCGTATATTTTTTTTCTTCAAATTTTACAAAGGAAAACAAAAATTACTGTTGGCAAGTGTGTGCGCAACTTTAACACTTTCGCAGGCCCTTTCGACACGCACACAAACAACGGCCCTATAAATTTTTACAGCCCCGGCAGTAATGCCCCACCAGTGCGGGACGGTGTTCGGGACGAAAATGACTCCCTCGGCAGCAGGTTCGATTCCCATGAGCAAAGGCAAGCGGAGCCGGGCAGGCCGCGCCCGCATAACCTTCTTGGCCTAATGTTTGTCGCGGGCGTGGCGCGGCGTGGCGTGGCGCGGCGTAGCGCGGCGGCTGCTCACACACTTAGCAGCCGGCCTGCCTGCGCCCGCCCCGCCTGCCTCATTTGTATATCTGGGACCGTCAAACGACTTCCCCACCGCCGCGCCGTCCCACCAGGCCGCGCGCTTGTTAGAAGCCATAAACCCCCTCCGCCACCCCCTCACTAGAACACCCCGCTGCCCGGAGGGGGGTAGGCACACACCAGTCAATCAGAACACATTGTCCAATGGCTGCTGCTGGCTGTTTAGCCGCGGCCAGGCGCGCGGCGGGGCGGGGCGCGGGCGCGCACGGGGCCACAAAACAAACCATAACATAATCATAGCCCCATTCAGCCGGCAGCACCAATGCTGCACAAATCACGAATAATGGTCGCCAGGCTGCGATTGCGTTATTATTATTATTGGTCGTCCCAGTCGCTCGCGCAGCGCAGGCCCCGCCCCGGACCCCAGGGAAAGTAGGACTAATGGGCCAGTCATGATAGGCGGAGCCGCATATATGCGCCGTATGGGCTGCATGTGGCCGCCGGTCAGGCATCGGACGGCCTGTCCGGTACGACCGCGGCCGTGGCCGGGCTGCAGGTCAGTCTGCCCCGCCAGGCGCTCCCTCGCCACGCCCCGCCACTCTCCACTACGCCTAAACGCCCCTTGGCGGATTAGCAAGCTATTCAATAACATTTGCTGGCGCCACGCCGCACGCCGCCCTCCACGGAGGGGTGCGCTTCATACACAGCGTGTACTTGTTGCGGTCGTGTTCATTGATAGCCGCCCCCGCAGCCTCCCCTCTGCGGGGGTGGCGCGACAAGCTCCTGCAGCAGCGAGATCTCGCGGCCCTCCCCCGACACTGGGATCGCCTTGTATAGAAGTGCATCTCAGGAATGCGTTTTTGCGTCAGCAGTGAGGGAAGAGAGAGAGCGAGTGAATGAGTATGGCGGGATTGCAGGAGGGAGAGAGAAAGAGACGGATAGGAATTCCAGGCCGCGGGTAAACTGCGGAGGGCGGCCGTCGGCATGCCTCAGAGCGGGGCAGTCCTTGTCATTTCTTAACACGTACTCCTTGCGACCACCCACGGGATGCACACACACACACACACACACACACACACACACACAGCCACACACGCTCGCAGAGCGCGGGGCGCGGGACCCTTCATTCATTCCAGGACGCGTGTGAGCCGCGCAAATCGCCCCCAATATCGCCCAACAAAAACGACGAACGGAAAGGAAATGACGCTCGCTTCCGCTTTAACGGTTGGTGGAGCAAACAAACAATAATAATAATTTGCCTACGCCGCCTATTGGGGTGTCCATTACCAACCAGGCCATGCAGCGCCTGGTCGTGACCGGGCATGGCGCGCGGGGCTCTAGGGGGCGGCCGGAGGCGGCACGCGCGGCGCGACAGAGCTTTACGTCGCACGGGGGGCCTCTCTCTCTCTCCCTCCCCGTTCCTCTCTCCCTATCTCTCTCGCCGCCTCTCTCTCGCTCCTTTGCTCACTCTTTGTGGACCTTGTTCACATTCAAACGGATGGAAGGGTCGCCCACCCGTTGCGACGGGTCCGTCGTCTCGTCTCACCGCGGGCGACGCGACGGTCTGGAAATCTCTCGGCCGATCGGCTGTCGGGTACTGTACTGTAAGCGATAATGCGACGCGCACCGGTGAAAGAACATTGTCATCACGCTGTGCTGTGTGGTGACGTATGGTTCTGTAATTCACCAAAAATACAAACAAGAAGGGCCGCAATGTATCACATTTACCTCAAAAATGTTAATTATTTCGTTGATCTTTCTTTCTTTTTTCTTTCTTTTTAACCGGTATTGAGGCCATGCAATTTTTGTTTCAGGAGAAAGAAAAAAGAAAAAGGAAAGCCGTTGTCGGGCTCGGTTCGTTATGGCTGGACACTCGTTTGCGCCATGTTTGTAATTACACAATGCCCCCCACTCGCTCGCGGAGGCGTGGCCGGTATGTATGCGAACATGGCAGGCGGCGCGAGGGGGTGGCTGGCGGGGGATAGAGCAATACCATCCCCTTGCACACTCACACACATACACACACACACACACGCGCGCGCGCGCTCACAGTAGCCGCGTGTAAACACACCGCACATCACAACAAAAGATTATCTCCCTCCCCATTATTTATTGCCACATATCGCCCCGACGGCCTGAGGGGCACCCCTTTGCAGCTGTCTCGCTCGCTCCCACGACGCAGTGCTAATGAACGGTAGAGAGAGAGGGAGAGAGAGAGGGAATAGAAACAGAGAAAGAGAGGGAGGGAATAGAGGAGACGATGTCGGACGATTTTACTTGCCTGAGAGGGCCACGAATGGCCAGGAAATCTAAACCATCTCCAGGCACGTATGGGTTGCAGGATAAAAAGCTTGCGCATGAAACGGTTTTTTGTTCATTTTTTCTCCCATTAGGTTTACTCATCACGCTGCTCGTACTCGTAGCGCGAGGGTTATGACAATCGCAACATGACGCGAGATTGATTTTGATTGGGCGGCAGACTCTGGCGTGGCTGTGGGTGGCAGGTCACGGGGGAGGGGAGAGGGAGGGGCTGCGCTATCGTCGTTATTGTCACAGAGGCGTCGCCCGCATCGCGATGTCCTCTCCGCATGTTAATGGAGAGTTAATTACCCGAGCCATGATGATGCTAGTGGGGCGAGAGAGGGAAAGAGAGAGAGAGAGAGAGAGAGAGAGAGAGAGAGAGAGAGAGAGAGAGAGAGAGAGAGAGCGACAGAGAAAGGAAGAGAAGAATCAAAGGGAAAGAGAGAGAGAGAGAGGGCATGCTGCCACTCACATTATGATCGGCGCGCTCGGCCGGCAAAGTGATCCGCACAAAGGTCATGTTTCACTGTGAGGCGTTCACGCGCACCATAGGTAATGGCCACACCCCGCCCCGCCCCACCTCGCCACGCCACTCGGGCGCTATACGCCGCCGCCGTGTCGATATCTACCCCTTTTCCATAATTCCCCATCAATGTTTCAGGAGGAAATCGCCGGGTCGCGGTCACGGGCATCACCGCCCTGAATTTTTCATCCGCCGCGGAGCAGCACGCGAGCCCGCCAGGCGCGCAGGACACAAGGGGTTGGCGCTCCCCGCCCGGGCAGGATGAGGGGTTTTACGCGGCGTGTCTGCGCGCCCACGCCCCGCCACGCCACGCCACGCCACCGGACCAGCGACAAAAGAGGTACGCAGCTCCATTAGCGTGCTCGGTCCGCTGCCCCTGTGCCACCCGCTCGTTAAAATGGTGCTTTATTAGGCTTCGCGTGCGCTAAAGCGCAAAACGCGAAGCCTATAGACACGGGTTCTGTTTCTCGCCAAGATTTTCGTGTGCGCTACCTGCTCCCCTCTGGAGCGGACCCTGTCGCACCAACACACAAAAGAAAAAGGTTCGGGTCGGGGGCGGGGCCGGGGCCGGGGGTTCTTCCTTGCAGGGGTCCGCCCGGCCGCCCGACTCAGCTTGCGCATATATTATCGGCAGCGGACGAAAGGTGCAATGAATGAATAGAAAGTCTTGCCGCAAGTTTTCTCAAATTTTGAAACTAGCAACAAACAAAACAGAGTTTTGGATCAAGCATCAGCCTTTCACCCCTCTTTTTAAAAAAAGTCAGGTGCTTCTACGACAATTTTGACTGTCGAGGTGAAAAATCAGTTCAGATTTGTCTGACGTAAAATATTGGTGCGTGTTTGGATCGGCTGACCTCAAAAACCTCATATTTAAAAAAAAGTGGTTGACTTAAGACAATGTTGACCAACTGCGCATTCCGTGCGCTCTCCTCCGCGATTAAAAGTGCTAATATGTGTCTTAAATTCTACTCGTTTAAATTTAAGGGCTGCCGGCCTCTCTATCTCTCGTACCACTCCTACCCCTCTCTCCCTCTTCCCCCCTCTCCTTTATGAATCCGTCACTAAATCGAAATCAAACTCTTCCTCTCTCTCCTCTCCCTCTCTTACCCTCTCCTGGGTGAATATTTTGGATTCAAACTCAGCTGTTTTGACGCTGTTTGGACCGTCGGAGGAAACAGCAGGTGGTGGAAATGTGGAAATGAGAGGAGCGGCAGGCCTCGCAGTAGGTATCCGCTCAGCTTGTAATTTCTATGAACGTTTCTTGACCACTGCTTGATCAAAGATGCCGTTAATGTGTAAGTCAAGGGGTTGAGCTTGCCAGTGCCCACACCAAGCACGCGAAGCCTTTTTCGGCCACATTGGATAATGTGGACTTGACGGATTTTTATTTGTCTGCACTGCGAGCGCGCCACGCCCTACCACGCCGGGTCGTGTACCGTTGGCACGAGAGGAACCCCTGGCTGGCAGGCCACCGGCATTGCGCTGTGCGCGCCCCAGGCGAGGTGTGTGTGTGAGAGAGAGAGGGAGGGAGGGAGACAGAGAGAGAGAGAGAAAGAGAGAGAAGGCGGGGAAAACAATGATGAGAAAATTGGTCCCTGTGCGCTGCAGCGCGGAGCAGTGCCCACAAACAAATGTGTGCATTAAGTGCTATAAAAGCCGCGGCATGCAGCGCGCGGGAGAGGGAGAGAGAAAGGGAAACAGCGGGAGTGAGATGACGTATTACGGTGAATACTGCGGCCACACCCCTGCCAGCTTAACCCCACCCGTCCCCGTGGGCACTGCAAGTCTCTCCCCCCACCCTTCTCTCTCTCTCTCTCTCTCTCTCTCTCTCTCTCTCTCTCTCTCTCTCTCTCTCTCTCTCTCTCTCTCTCTCTCTCTCTCTCTCGAATTAGAGCAATCAGAGAGCAAGAAGCATAACGAGATGGATTATAATTCAGAGTCACGAATAGCCCAGCAAGTTTCCACGGTGTTAGCTAATTTGAATGCACCCCCTTCCCTACCCCTTTGCAGCCCTGGCCCTTTAACTTGGCACCCTTTTGCCTTGGAGAGAGGGAGGCGGTAGAGGGCATGCTGAAAGGAGAGAGAGAGAGAGAGAGAGACGGACGTAGGGAGAATGAGGGAGCGAGTGAAGTGACCAACGCAAAATGGCCGCTCCCTGTTAGGAGGGGCGTCCGCGTCCAGCCGGGACTGCGGCCGTGAAAATGGCAAGTCGTGTAGAAAATTAAAAAATCACGCCGCATTCTTCCTTCGGCTTTGGATCGCTCGGCTTCTTCTCGGCTCCCTCGCCTCTCGTCTGCCGGAGAGGAGGAGAAGATTCAAACAGATAGTGACGACAAGACTCGCATTGTGCATGTGTGCGTGCGTGTGTCTTTGTTGCTCCGATTAGCTTATTGGAATGAGAGAGAGAGAGAGAGAGGAGGGGGATATAGAGACGGAGAGAGGGTAACAGCCGTGTTTGCGTTGCGGGTCGTCGCCTGCAGCGCGCCAAAGGATAAACCGCGACTCGCTGTCTCTCTGTCTGGCTCTCCCCCCCCCCCCTCCTCCTCCATCCCCCACCACACCCGCGCCCTACTCGAAGCTGTCGTCTGAGATGTGCTCTTTGCCAGTCCCTCCGCGTTGACAACCACAAATCCCATCATTCGTCGCGGTTGGAAAATTTAATTACGGAGAAGGCGAATGTCAATACTCCGGATTGCGCGTCCAAACTGAACTATGAGATGGGTAAGAGCGAGAAAGTGTTTCCAGAGGCAGGAAACAACGACCTTAACAACTGTTTCTCGCCGAAACCTAACTCTAATTTTCAGCTGTTTTTATTGTTGGTTTGTTTGTTTTTCGTCTTGCGCTGCTGCCGATGACCCCGCGCGGCGCAGCGGCGACTCCTCGCGTGAGGCGCCTACCGCATGAGCTAAACGGCCCTCGCGATGATCGCCGCCGGCGGGGCAGAGACGGGCTGCGGGCTGATTCCGAAGAGCGCTCTCGTCCCTCCGTCCTTGTCGCACCTATGGCCGTGCTCAATGTCGGGGGTGTCAGGACCCCATGAGTGCGACAAGGACGGAGGCGCGAGAACGATCTTCGGAATCAGCCTGCTGAGCAGCTCGCGCTCTAGAAATAAATAAACGGGCTCCTGATTTATTTCTAATTGGCGAGCAGACAGCTAAGTCACAGCTAATTATGCTCAAAGCGAGGCGCGTGGCGTGGCGTGGCGCGGCGGCTTGCTGCACGGTAATAGCAGCAGCAGCATGCATCGTCGGGGGGTGTCGTATGAAGCGCTGCGGTGGGCCCCCTCTCCCTCCCCCCCCCCTCTTCTTCATCGCCACGCGAGGATTTCCTCTACTAAACGTCAAAGAGGCAGGCGGGATGCAGCAGAGGACCTCATGCCTCGACGACAGCGTCGAGCCAAAAAAAAAAAGGTGGGGTGGGGGGGAAGGTGTTTTGCACCCCCTCGTTAGCGACAAGGCCTCAAGGGATGGGCGCGCGATCAAACAACTGGGTTTTGACGCGGCAGTTTGCATCGGGGGGCCTGCTTGGCCGCCCTGGCCTGTCCCTGCGCCCTCCCCCACGTGCTCCTGCTATCGGCGCCCATCGGGGCCCAGATAAATAGGTGCCGTTAAGGCGGGCGCCCAGTCGAGGTGCTCGTCTGCTCGGCCTCGTTGGCCGGCTGAAGGATCGCCCGTCGTCTTTTTGACGAGGATGACGAGCTCCGTTTCCCTTTCAAATCAGACGAGTGGGAGAAGGACGAGGAAGTGCAGCAGCGCGCCGGGCGGGGCCCGGGGCCGGGCGTATCGCGGCGAGACATCGGTGCCCGGCGAGGACAGGGCCGTCTCGGAGCTCTCGAGGGCGGCCCGGGGGAGCTTGGTCCGCGTACAAAGCGGAGATGTGGGCGTTGTGTTGTCCGACGAGAGCGGATGCTCGAAAGCCACCCAAACGCACCCCGGCCAAGCCCGGGCCGGCGCAGTGCTGCGGCGGGAGTCGACACAAGCGACCAAAATAAGTCGCCCGAGCCGGACCGAGCCCGCCCAGCCCCCCGCCGGCGGCCCCGGCGGGGTGCAACAAAAGCCACATTCACATTGGCGCGCGGCACCGCGTTTGACACGGCATTGCGATTCGGGCCGGCGGGTCCGTGCGTCCCTTTATCAGCCGGAGGGTGCCGTATTGTGTGGGTGGCATGGACCTGCACAAAGGTGCGCACACACTGCCAAAATACATGCGACAGGTTTACAGTGCTCACCTGAGGATGGCCGGTCGGAGTAGCGGGTGCAGTAGACCCAGGCGGGCCACATGTTGTTCTTGTCCTCGCCGTCCTTGGAGGCGTCGTCGCCGCTGGTGGACGTCACGTCCGAGGCGATGCTCTTGGCCGGGCTGACGGCGGGGGCGGCCGTCGTGGGCGCCGGCGTGGTGATGGGTGCCGGTGGTGCCGGCCTGGGCTTCTTGACGGCCTTTGGGGCGGCAGCGGGCCGGGCGGGCGCGCCGGGCAGGCCGTTGGCGAGGCTGGACGGCGTCAGGACACCCGTTGAAGACAGCGGCGCATCCAGGACGTTCTTCCGCTTGACGGCGGTGCGGCCGAAGTCGGGCCGCAGGATGTTGTCGACGGAGAAGGGCAGCGGGGGCTCAGGCTGCAGCGGGCGCAGCAGGTCGAGCGGGGGCTGACTAGAGTGGAGCAGGGGCACGGGGTGGTACAGCTCCGGGTGCACGTACTGCAGCTGCTGCAGCGGGTGCAGGCCTAGGGGGGCGCCCAGGGGCGGACCCAGGGCCCCGGGGTGGTCAAGGAACGGCCGGTGGATGTGGCTGCCGGCCGGACCGCGGAGCAGCCGGTAGTCCAGGGCGTCCTGGAAGGGCGGTGGCAGGTACACGGCGGGGGCGGGCACGGCCGGCAGCGGCCGCGGGTGCGCGATCGTGCGCTCCTTGTGCATAATGGAGAAGGAGGCGCGCGGCGGCGAGGGGCTGCACGATGATCGCTCACCGTGCTCCATGATCTCGGTCTTGGGGACGACGACCGGCGAGGACGGCGACGTACATCCGGGGGATGTTGACGGCGAGGTGCAGGGCGACCGCTGCTGCTGCGCCGGCGAGGAGGGCAGGGCGGGCCGCTGGTGGTGGTTGCTGTTGGGCCCCGGGCTGGGGCTGGACGCGCTTGTCGCGCTGCTCGGGGAACACCTTTCCGTCTCCAGGGCCATGGTTCACTGCACTGCGATGCACTAGGATGCACTAGGGTTCACCGGTGCACTGCCGCCTCAGGCACACATGTTCACACTAACACCTCGCGACTCGGAGTGACGGACTGGCGGAGGAGGGAGTGACACTCGCCGAGGACACGTCTATATTAGCTGTCTGCTTGCTCTCAACTCAAACACGGCACAATCAGCCGGGCAGGCCTGGCCCCGGCTCGGACCCTGACTGTCGCTTCGCCCCGCCCAGTGCGCGCGCTCTCTCTCGCACCCGCGGCCCCGCGCGGCCCCCGCGACTCGCTGCGTCTCTCTCGGCCGCGTGCGCACTGGGTATAGCTCAATTCCCCCCCTCCAGGCGGCGCGGCCGGGCTGCGCCGGGCTGCGCAGGGCTCGGCGGTGCGCATGCGCGCGGGCGGGGCCGTCCCCACCATGCGCGCCGCCGAGGCGCGCCATTGGCTGAGAGGCGGGTCGGCGGCGGGGCGCGCCGGGGCGTGGCGGAGCGTGGCGGCACCGCCTCGAGACGCGAGTTGGGCCCCGGCCCGGCCGAGGCCCCGGCCGAGCTGGTCGTTTGATAAAGAGCTCGGTCCGGGTCGCACCTGGCCGCGACGGGGAGAGGAAAAGAGCGAGAGAGAGAGAGAGAGACGCGCTCTCGGGGGTGAGAGGGAGCAGGACGGCGGAAGCACGTCATCCCACAATTTATGATTATGCCCGGCGTCGGCCGGCATGTAAACGCGCGCAACGAGTGTGTGTGCGTGTTCGTGAGAGGAGTCGCGGATAAATAAAGAAAAGAAAAGCGCACTATTATTTGAAATGAACGACATATACTATCAAGTTATTCCGAGAAGGGTAATAAAACCTGATGAAATATTTAAATGTGCGCGCTTGTTAGTACTGCTGCTCCGACCACCCAGGGCAGTGCGCTTTGCGTCCCTCAATTAGCGGATCTCAGAGTGAGTGACGGGCGGGGCGGGCGCTGCGGGCAGGAGGCAGAGGCACCACCTGATACCTGATATCATAGAATCGTCCAGGGGTTGGGGGTGCCTTACTTCACTGCAACTCTGTGCCTTTGCGGTCTGTCGTGGAATTATTATTGCCTATATTTTTTGGTCGGTCTTGTTTCCCCCCTTTTTTAAATTTTCCTCTTTTTTTAAAAGTTTTTTTTTTTTTTTTTTTTTTTTTTTTTTTAATTTGCTGCTGGACCCGATGCGGTCGTCCACAGCGTATGTGTTGTGTGTGCATTAGCTCCGGCCTCCTCCTGCTCCTCCCGCGCCGGGTCCGCCGGGTCGGGCGACGGTCAAGCTTCGGTTGAATGGGGAGTAGGGACGCCTCTTCCCCGTGTTCCCCAGGGGCCTCCCGGGGGAAAGGTGAACAGGTAATGTTGACTTGCGGTGTCACAATAGAGGGACAAACTCAGGTAAACACATCCATCGCTCTCCTTGTCAATCCAAGTGTGGGAGGGTCCAGGGGGTGTGGCGCGCGAAATCGTACCTTTTTGCTGTGTGTGTGTGTGTGTGTGTGAGAGAGAGAGAGAGAGAGAGAGAGAGAGAGAGAGAGAGAGAGAGAGGGAGAGAGATAACGTGTTGCATATTGCACTCGGTGCCCGGTGCCTGCCTGCAGCGGAGAGCGAGAGAGACGGATATATCATAGTGCAGTCTTGTGTGACGTGAAGCGACGTTTACACCCGAGGGCCCACAACGCCCCCCTCCTCCCCCCCACTTTTATCAAAGCGTGTTACATACAAGCGTCGCTCAATGGTGTATTTATGTCCCATTGGACGGAGATTGTCCTCGGGGACTTTTGCGTGATGCCATGTGCCGGTATATTCCACGACATAACTTTGCCAAGAACATTGCCAGAAGAGAAGGCGTTGTATTTGTGTAAAATATTGTATCGGAGGAAGACGACGGAGGGCCCAGGGTGCTTGTTCAAGTCCACAAGTCCACGTAGTTGTTTGGATTTATTTGCGGGCCTCTGACTGCTGGTCGCAACCGTGAATGATTTGGCCACAACCAACACGACCCTCAGGGAAATTAATTAAAGGCGAAATCGTGAAGGACACTGGCCTCGCAGATGGACCTGTGCGCCACACACAGACTAAAAGAGATGCCGCCGCCGTTCTGTGCACCCCACAGTGGGCTCCCATAGTGAGCACACCGAGGCCCCTGCTGGGGTCAGCGACAAGGTGGCTCGCAGGGAGGACGGGCTCCAGGACATACTTGCAAACAAGCTTTAACGAAATTCACCATTTTCCACTAAACGTTTCAAAAATCGAAGTGATCCTCTTGACGTATGCAGTATGCACAGGATAAAAGTGTCTTTTTTTGTTGTTTTTGCTTTTTCACTTTTTTTACCTCTTCTTTCGCATTCCTGGGTTTGGCCGACAAAGAGTCAAATGTGATCCAGGTGGAGGGATGCAGCGCGGTCCGTGCGCGATTACGCATTCGAATGCGAAAAGTTTTGGATTCTGTGTGTGCAGATTACGGGGGAGCGTGTCTCACACCGCGCAGCACCGCGCCCCCTGAGGCCGTAATCCTATCGGTGATGAGTCATCGTGGAGTCGATAAAAATAAAATAATTACTTTTTGTCAAATGGGTGAGAAACATTTCATTAGCGTTTACGCGCCTTCAGGGGGGCTAAGCAATTTTTCAGATTGCCTCGCGTTGATTGTATTGCAAAGGCAGCTGTACCGGTCGACCCGCCGCAAGCTTGCACACTTTGCGGGCGAAAGTCAGCGGGGGACATTTCGACATTTTTATGCGTTTGGCTCTCGCATCCCTCCTCCTCCTTCCTACAACACGGGACTGCGGGGCGGGCAGGGCGCTGCGCCGCACTGTACCGGCCAAACCAAACCTAACGAAGGAGTCGTGCTGGGTCGGCGCCTTTGGTCGATACGTGTGGGTGGCGAGGGAGAGAGGAGAGGGAGGAAGGGAGACAGAGAAAAACGTGGTGATCTTCTCACCGGGGATGCAGGGCGGCATAGCCAATAGAAAGGAGAACGAATAGGAAGGCTTTCAAATTGGACGGTCAGTTCTACTCGCTCGGATTTGCTAGTCACTCGGCACCCACTGCTTCTCCAACTAAAATATTTTAACTTTTCTCTTTCTTTTAGTTTTATCGTTTTAGTTAAACATGCTCTACTTCGATGTAGGCAAAAGGTTCGAACGTGCCGTATCGATAATTCGTTTGGCCGCATCCCGCCGTTGAACACCATGAATGCATTCATGCCAATCTCCAAACTTCGGGTTTGTCTGCCTCACATTGATAACGCTTCAGCTGTTTTTTTATTGTTATTACTCGCCATGCCTTTGTGTGCCTCTCACTCTATCCACCCCCACCCCCCGCAAAAAAAATAAAAATGTATGTTTTAACCGGGTCGCGGTTTAGAATCACTGCAGCCACCCCTACAGCCAACCGCGTGCTCTCGCTTCGTCCTTGTCGCTCTGATTGCACCGTGGAATAGGAGTGAAAGAGATGGAGTAAGGGAGGGTAAGTGAAGGAGAGAGAGAGCCGAAGATCAGCGAACCACCGCGCGTCACAGTCATTGACTTGACGGCACGCACGCCGCGGAGTGACAGCTACACGGGCGGGAGATCGAATGCCCGACTGGTTTTGTTTTGTGGGCTTCCGCGCCGCGCACAGCCGCGCGAGCACAACACTCGAGTCTCGGCGGGAGAAACCAGCACACGACGTTGCCATGAAATTGAAATGTCAAATTTAGATTGAAAACGGTATGGATCTAGGTGTCCGAGAGGGAATCAACTCTGAATTTTGGAGTACATATACTGTGAATTTTCGAGAATTTTTTGTTAATTTTTTCTCAAATTTTACCCAAATTTGTTAAATTTCCTTAATTTTTGAAAATTTTGCCTTGTTATAATTATTTTCTTAATTTTTCTTAGTTTTTCTGAATTACTAGATGTACAAAAAATGTTGAGTTGTTTTATCTCTCGGGGTGTAGCTCTTTGTGGTTAAACTATTCAAAAAATGAAAAAGTTTGGAAAATGTATGAAAATGATTTTGAAATTTTTGGAATTTGGGATGGAAATGATGTAAATTACTCATAACACGCGGCGACCTTGAAGAGGCTCCACGAGAGCCGATCGTGTGATGGCCCCGGAGAGATATCGATACTGTCGATGGATGACCTGGGCAGGGCGGGCCGGGGCCGGGCGCTGCAAATACCCCTGCGCGTTGACACCGGAGGGTGCCCCGCATGCTCCCTCCGCCCGGACCACACAGAAGTCGGGCGGCGGCGGCACGGAGACACAGTCAGTGCCACCCTGCGCCACCTGCCGTGCGGTACGGGGTATTGAGGGCTGGATTCCGATAAGAGGCTTGAGCTTTCGCGTGAGAAGAGGTGCGTGCATGCTTGTGTGTGTGTGTGTGTGTGTGTGAGTGAGTGAGTGTGTGTGTGTGAGGGAGACTCATAGGCACAACAGCATCCCCCTCGTCAACCTGTGATGTCTGGTCCGGCGCACACCGCAGTAGGGTCTAGAACAAGGGTTGCCATAGAGGAAGCGAGGCTCCCTTAGGCGTGTGTGAGTTTATCTCTCGCTCTCTCCTTCTCGCTCCCTCGCTGGTGAGTCACCTGATTTATACCTCAGTCTATCAAGGAGCAGAGATAGCGTGCTGCTTGCTCCAGCGGCCCAGCCATCGACCACTAGCGCCGCGGCGGTAGCCAGCAGCGGGATATGGGTCTGGAGCTGAGAGAATGGGCGAATATGTGCTTTATAGCTAGGCCGGCCTCTTTCGGCTCACCTGTATATTGCTGTGGGGTTTCATGGTGGTGGCCCGCTGCCTGTATCTTGGTGGGAGGCCCATACAGTCTGTGGAGGTGTCGTACCTTTCAGAGGCGACCACGACTGCATCACCTATTGACTGACTGGTGGTCTGGTGGCGCCAAAATAAATAAGTCCATGTGACCCCCGCTGTCCGAGTCATTGACCTCACCTGGCGGATCTCTCACTGTCGGCCAGTAGGGGGTGCGGAAGGTGACGGAATAACTGAGAGGATTTGCAGGCGGGTAGCGGCCGAACACCCAGACGGAACGTCGTGTGTCGCTGCAGCGCCCGACGCTAAATTGACGCCATATAAAGCGGTTAAAAAAAAAGCTGGCGCTGAGGCAGGACGAGGCGAAGTAAGTCTTTGACGAAGCGGGGATTATATGGTGTTTGTTTAGTCGTTTATTGCAGACGCTATTGACTTGATTAGTTAACTCCAACTGCTCAATTAAGACTGGCCAAGACCCGCGTCACTCTGTGTTGAAGACGGGGCTCGCGAGATAAAGGAGTAGTGTATGTGGCCACCCCCCAGACAGGATGGTAAAAGTGTTCCTGTGATGGGTCGAGTTCGTATGCGAGGGGGGGGGGGGGAGGGGGGAGGGAGGATGACTTCGAAAAAACATTGTACGGCCCCCAAAAATCATTTAAAAAAGAACAAAAAATCAAAATAAAGTAAAGGAGATAGACACAGAAAAATCCGAAAATTCGAGAAAAAATTACCAGAAAACCGAAATAAAATTGGGAAAAAATTAGGGGGGTAAAGGATCAAAATTTATCGAAAAGTGACAGAAATTTTCCTTGATAAATAGAAAGAAAAATATTTATTAAGAAGAAAAAAAAAAACAAGTCACAAAAATCTTTGTACACATTATGTATGAGTGATTCCCCCCCCCCCCCCCCTCGTTCGTATGCGCATCTACGGCAATTCAGCGTGTGCATGACGGAAACACACACACAGATGCCTGAAAGCTGGAAGCGAGAGCATTCCAGCGACGGGTACGTGGACGGGGCCCCTCCTCAGTGCATGCGGGGACAGTTTGTGTCCGGTATAACGAAGCGCGCTACTCGTGATGATGCACTGCGTCACTGCATCGGGGAGACGGCCATCATGTCGCGGCCGCGGCGCAGGAAGGAGGAGAAAAACGTCCGCAGGCGCGTTGGCACAAACATGTCGGGTCGAGCGCGCGGGTGTCATGTGTGTGCCTCCGCATTGTCAGTTTTTGCACGCCTTGGGGGCCGCGCCGCCGCCGCCGCGCCGTCTGCCGCCGGTGTCCGCGCCCGTCTTTCGCACGTACGCGAATGTGTATGTGTGCCATTTTAGGAGTGTCATGTAGCGGCCGCTTGTTTACAGGAGCTCCTGACATAAGTGGGCTTGCCCCTGCAAGGTGCGTGCGCTGCCGCGCGCCTCCCGCCTCCCAGGGTGATTCCTAATTGATGAAACTCCCACACCGGCCCGGAGCGCGCCGCCGTAGCGAACCCCGGACAGCAGAGGTGCGGAGATGTCGCTGCTGCTTCGTGAAAAGCAAGAGCTATCGAGTGTTTTTGTTTGACTTGTGATCCACTTTTATTTCAGCCATTGGGGGGCTGGTGGTGGTAGCAGCCCTCCGCCGCGCCGCGCACAATGACGAATGCCAGAAGCAGGGACACAAAAGTCATACCACCGGACAATGCGGAGGCTCCATAAAGTCATTCCAGGAACAATGCCGGAGCTAATCAGCCTGCGTGCGCTTTTATAGCGCGGCCAGGCCCAGGCCCCGGAGAATGAGGCTATCGGCCGGTCATTGTCGACGCGCACTGTCCTGTGTGAGGTAAGACCTGATTGGCCCCCTTGGCATCTGGTTGACAAAGTGGTTTATTGCACCTGACCGCCTTTGTGTCGCCAAAGGGGGTGGCGGGGCGAGGCGAGGTGCGTTTTGGTTTTCAGGTTTCCTCGGCGCTGAACAGCAGGTGCGCGCCGCGCACCTTTTAGGTCCCCTCATTGTAAAAGAGGGGGCTCGCTGAGTGATTGCTCTATCAGTGCGTATAATGGATGGGCCCATGGGCCCTGTGTGATTGGTCACAAGTGCACTCCCGATGCCATGGAGCCGGCTAGCACGGGGTTTACGGCGGTCGCCGGCGACCCTTGACCCAGCTGCGGTGGCGGGTTCCCGCTGTACTGCAGGGCTGGCAGGGCCCCGGGCAGAGCGCTGCCGCAACGTCGGCCACTTCATCTCTCCGCCGGCCGCGGGCCCTCCCCGGCCCGGCCCGGCGCCGCTCAATCCCCGCTAATGCACATGCATTATTCATCGTCATCATGAGAGCGGTGCGCGGGTCATTCTCGCCGACAAATCTGTTTGCTGTTCTGCCGCGCCATGACTCTGCGGTGGCGCCGGGCCGGGCCGGCTCCTTGACACCCACCATATGCGATACTCTCACAGCGGTAGTGGCGTCTGCTCGGAGGGGGAAACAGCCCTGAAATTTTTGCACAGCTCATAATTCAGGAAAATTCATAAAAAATCGGAAAGATTCTCAAAAAATCAGAAAAATTCAGGAAAATTAAGGGAAAATTTGGAAAACACATATAAATTTAATTCTAAGTCAAGCGAAAATTCACCAAAAAAAATTTCCCGAAAATTAACAAAAATTCACAAAATGTGTACACCAAAATTCAGAGTTGTCTCCCCCTTGTGTCTGCTCTTGGCAATTCTGACGCCACCTCATCTCGCGAGAGAGTTCGCCTAAGAAAATGATGAAGTGAATGAACGGTGGTGTTGTCCTGCTCCGCTCCACTCTGCACCACGCACACACCCTGTGTGGCAGCGCGCGATGGTGGTCGCGCGCGACATTGGCCCCAATTCAGCCGTGCCGCCTGATTGAGAAGTCATAACGGGGCGATACTATCGCCGAGTGGCAATAACGAGACAATAACCCGTCTGCGAGCCGCCGCCAACAGTACGGCCGGCAAAGCGGCTGCTGGCGGGCTAGTCATTTTCTTTTTCAATTTCTAGCCTCCGAGATTTATTTTTCAAATCATATTGGATAGTTCCGCAACGCGCTAGATTGAACGAGCGGTTGTTTTCTTGTGGCAGCAAACAAAGTGTTCCTCCCCCGCTGGTCTGTGTTGAAAGGTTGATTTACAATGGCAAAGTTTTACGCGCCCTCATTCAGCACGGCTACCGTGAAGCACTTGTTTTGGTAGCAGTGTCTCCCATTGTTTCTCTCTTTGTTGGCGCTACTCCTCGCATTCTCATTGTTGCTCGACCTGGTGCTGCTGCTCCTGGACCAGGTAAACTCCCTCATAGACTCGCATCTCCTTCGTGGTAAAGGCAAATTATTATTTTTTGATGGAATCGGCATGCTGCCTTTGTACACAGCGCCTTACTGCACCTCAGCGCGCAGCCTTTTCCTCTCATTTCATCTGTATAATCTCCGTCGTGTAGTTTTAGTCACTGATATGAGAACGTTTTGCCGAGCGTGCCTCTTTGGTCACGAGGAGAAAAGTAAGCAGCACGGCGCAGCAGGTATAGGTAATTGGGCGCATGCAAGAGCTTCTCGGAAGTTACGCTCACGGTGCATTTACACCACAAGACTCGCCCCCCACGAGTCTGCCAGACCAATGCTTGAAACAGAAAATATGTGCCCTGCTCTGCTTTTTACCCCCCATCCCCCTCCTCCCCCTGCATTCCTCTCTTTTGTGCCCATAGTATTCCTTGTTTGCGTGTAGGCCGCGGCGCCGAGCAGTTTGCATGTCGAGCCAACTGGGTGCTACCGAGCTGATTTTGCAGAGAAAGGCTTTGAGGAAAATAATCGGACCTGAAGCATGTCACGCTCCATTTGCAAATATGTTCTCTTTTCTTTTGCTCCCCTCGGACTGACACGATAATAATCAGTCCACCGCGACACATAATAAAATTCAAATTGTTGCGTAAAGCTCACCGCGAGATTCTATGCACGCTCTAAGATTCACCGGAATTTTGTTTTCTTCGTAACATTACTCTTTTGCTTCTTGTCGGTTTGTCCATCGGCCAGACAACACACACGGACACTTTCGCCCACACACGTATTCGGTGGGCATTTACATTCCCTTTATCGCCAGCCAATCAATTAAAATAGCTGGCGCAAGCGCGCGACCCTATCGGCCGTGTCGGTGACAATCTCTCCCCCTCCCCAAAGGAGATTCCTCACCCGCTCCGGGTGCCGGCGGCACCAGCCAGCGGTGCACTGCTCTCTCTCTCTCTCTCTCTCTCTCTCTCTCTCTCTCTCTCTCCCCCCCCCCTCCCTCCTTCCCTCTCCCTCTTCTCGTAACCTATAAGTCCACTCGGCGCGGCCACCCTTCAGGTGCGCCTCCCAATAACACATCTCCGACACCACCGAGGAATGTCCGGCGCGCTACCGAACCACCCAGGTTGGCATATAATCCCCATTCATTTAGACTAATCAGGGCAGCCTGGCCCGGCCCTGCTGGCCCGGTGTGCGCGGCGCGGCGCGCCGGCCAAAGAGCACGATGACACGGTCTGGCCGGAGCGGAGCGGACCGCGAGCACCACGGCGGCGCGGCCCGGCCCGGCCACCTAACCTCTCAGATAATCAGCGCGGATCTCATTCCTCCCAAACAGGCCGCGATGCACCTTCCCGCCGGCCCAGCCCGGCCCGATAAGTTTTGCGCCGGCCTGTAATTAATTAGCGCGCCGGGACCCGCGCACACCGCCAAGGGGCTCCCTGTAATTGTTGTTTGCTTTATTTTTCGCGCGCGGGCTCCTCCTTGGCCGTTGTTGTGCTGCCCAACTTCCTATACAAAAGTTAAATTATTATCTCGTGGGGCCGACACGCTGTTATCTCTCTGAGCTCGCCTCACGCTGCCGACGATACTTTGCACGCCGACTGTTGGCCGCGAAAGTCCAAGTGTTTTAATTTTAATGATGAGTAAATTGAAACTAATCGGCGCGGTTCTGCTTTGCGCCTAGTCGCCCCCTTGGTCTGCTGCTGTGCGGTGCGGTGTTGAGATCGAGAGGACCACCCCTGGAGGCCACTGGGCATTACAGCCACCTCTCTCTCCTGCAATTAGAATACTCGACGTGTCTGTGTGCGGTGGCCCGGGGGCCCGGGCCGGGCCGGGAGCTGGCGAAGCGCGGCCGCAGATGGATGGTCCCGTGTCGTCTGTTTTATTCGACGGAATTCGACGGTTCTGGGTGACGGTGGACTCGCCTGCGCTGCGGCGGGTGACCGGGCGGTAATTAGTGACCCTCCCAGCGCCCATGTGTCTTCGGACCTGACGCTGCTACTGGTGTCTGCCGGTGGCGGGTGGAGGTTTCCGGGTGGTTCTCGCCCGATACTGCCTTTACAAACTTTGAATAATTTGAATTGGATAGTCATTGGTTAGCCAGTGGTGCTGGCCACCCCTGGGCTGCTGTGCGCGCCGCGCGTCGGCCACCGTGTCCCTGTAATGAGGCGTGTAGGTCCGCCGAGGCAGTGACCGCGCCGCGCCTCTGCGTGGGAAGGTGGCTGCCCACTATCTCAGGAGAGGAAGTATTCTGGAAGATGTGAACTCGATAAAAGGAAAAAAAAAGTCGCAGTTTCCGTTTCTATGATAGCAAAGTTTCCTTTTTTTTTAAAAAAAAAAAAAAAAATTATGCTGTACAAATTTGTGGTGCCACTGGAATAGCGGGATGACGGCGGTGACAATAAGTTTGAGGAGCGCGGGCACGGGGAGTGAAATACTCTTGACGCTCCGCACGCAACGCCGTAGCATGAAGGACATTAATTTTTTTTTTTGCCTCCCTCTGGTCTTGCTCGTTTCTATTTCATGTTTTTCTGCTGTATAGGGCGGTGACTCGTTGCCACATCCGTCACCAGGGGCGCTGTGCACACTCTACCGCCGCCGCCGCCCTGTCTCCTGCCCCTTCTGCAGACACCACTGAGAGGTACGTCCATCTCACGTTTCTCGGAATTTCCCTTATGAAACTGGAAATACATCGGTGGAATTCGCAAACAGGCGGTGTGCGCGCAAGACGCTCACGACGTTGAATCCGTATAACAAGGGCGTCAGTTACCGCGCCTTCGTCCTCTCGGGGGGTCGAACCGCGCGCGGCTGATCAATATAGTAGTACTGAGACGCTGACGAGGGGGGAATCACTCATACAAAATATGTACAGTAATTTTTGTAAACTTTTGATTTTCTAACATTTTTTCTTTATTTGACTTTTTGTTTTAATTTTCTTTTAATTTTGAAGGAAAATTTCAGTCAATTTCTGATACAATTGCAATCTTTTACCCTAATTTTTTAAAATTGTAAAATGTTTATTTCGTTTTTTCTCTCATTTCTTTTGTATGTTTCTCCTTTATTTTGATTTTGTAAATTTTAAAAAAGATTTTTGTTTGGAGCCTTACAATGATTTCTCGAAGTGACTCCCCCCTCGGACGGTGAATCACTCCCGTCCGCGTGGCGGTATTTTTCGACAAGTCTCTGTGTGGCGCTGCCGGCGCGCATGTAGTGACGGGGTGGCACTCTCTGCCCGGGGGACAAATGAGCTCGTCCAGTCGGCAGGTGGGGCCGCCGCGGCTCGCTCGGCCCAGCCCCCTGGACTCCAGGCGCGGCTCCAGGCAGCTCACCGTGCGCGGCCCTTACAAACGACTTGTCGCGCAGGCTGTCCAGGCAGGGCAGGGCAGGGCCGGGCAGGGCCGGCGCTGGTCGTGAGGTGATCCCTACACGGCCATACGGCCCGCGCGACCGTCCCGCCGCCGCGGTCCTTGCCTCATTTAGGTGTGCCTCCTCAGCTATCGGCCTATCGACCAGCCGTGTAACAGGGTTGAATTAGAGCGCGCTCGCCCTCGTGTGTGTGTGTGTGTGTGTGTGTGTGTGTGTGTGTGTGCGCGCGCGCATGTGTGAGTATTGGTGGGTGAAGTGCATGTGTGTGTGTGCTACCGCGCACGAGTTTAACGAACGTCCCGGGGGCGCGCGATAATGAGGCAACAGCACACCAAAAGCCAACGTTTCGTAAAGATAAAAAAATAAAAAAATAAATGAAAAACGAATACGGCCTCCGATCCTCTCATACCCAGGCAGCAGCATTAATTTTTTAGAGGGCACGCAGAGCGTCCATTTAGCGCTTTGCCCCATCCAGCGTTTTTTGAAATAAACGCTTTTGCGAAAACGCCGTCTTAATTTTGTTTGCACATACTGTTGTCTTTCTTCCCTTGGGGGGCCCACCACCCGCATAAGAACGCGTCCTGTGGACTCGGGCGCGGCGCGGCTTCGCCCCGTATACCGCTGGCGTGGGCTCCACACATTCAAGACCTGGATTACGCTACGAAGCACGCTCGCAAAAACGCCCCCATGCGCCGTGTTGGTGTGGCGGGGCGTGGTGGCGCCGGCACCGTGTGTCTGAGATACTGCCTCCGGTCACGAGAGGGCGTTGTTGGCCCAGCGAGTGAGATATTCGAGGGCAGGGTGATGCCTCATGTCGCGAGGGGGCGTGGCGTGGCGTGGAGAGTATGACGGGGTCGGTCGGTAGGCCCCCCGGTCTCGTCGCCTCTGCCCGATCCTCGCTCTGCCGCAGGTGCTCCTGCTGCCGATCCCCAGCCGTCTGATTTAGAAGAGCGCTTTCGTAACCCCGTCCGTGTTACACGCGTATGGGTCTATCGGCCACTAGGGGTGAGTGAGAGCGCACTATAAAACGATCTTCTGAATCTGGGGGGCCTGGGTATAAGCGAAATAACAAACTGTGCGAGGTACTCGGGCTGCGCTGGCCGAGGGGCCCTCTGGCAGTTAACCGCCCTGAAATCTCACTCAACCGGCAAGGAAATTGGGGGGCCGCACGGTGCCAAAGTGGAAGGGGGGCGGCGGGCGGCGGGCGGTGTGCGGGTCGAGCGATAGCGGCTGAAGGCCGGCAATGTAACGCCCTGGTGGGGCAGCGGGCCAGGGCAGGGTGGGGCCGGGCCGGGCGTGTGGAGAGGCAATCGCTTAGGTGTGAAACGACGGAGGCGAGGGGTAGTAGCGGGCCTAGGCGGGAGGGGCGGTGCGGGGCCGGGGCGGGGCCGGGGGTTAGGAGGGTGCGCGGGGTATTGATCCACTGCGGTTGTTCCCCGAGCTTATTGATTGCACATCAAGGGCGGGCTTAAGGCGGCGCGGCGCGGGGGCGGGCGGCCGGGAGTGCGCGCGGTGGGCGGCGGGGCGCTGCTGGCGGAGAAGGGGTCATGCGCGGCCGGCGCGTGGGGGTGTGGCCGGGCCGGGCCGGGGCGGCAGAGGGGCGGCAGGAGACCAGGCCCGCCGCACGTGGTGTGGTCGCGTTCAAAATTATGATTAGGTTATGAGCCGGTTCACACGCGGCGCGCGCGGGGACCTTATCCACTCACCCGCACCTGCCTGCGGCGCGCCTCACCGCCCTTCAACCCTTTTGCCCCGTGCGCCCTGCAGAGGGGCCGAGGCGCGGGGGAGGGGAGGGGAGGGGAGCGGGGCGCTGGTCAAGGGGGTGGAGCCGTCGAGTAATTATGGTGATTAGGCTGATTGTTTAATTGTCGTCTCGAAATGACCAAAACGCTGGGCGGGCTGCGCCGCGCGCCCACGGAGGAAGAGGCGGGCCCCGCCCCGCGCAGGGACCGTGCACCGCCTCCTCCGCGCGCCCAGCACCTTGCGTGTCACTGGCGGTGTCAAAGCCCTCTTGATGATAACGACGGAAAGGGAAGAGCAGAGAAAATCGGCCTGAAATCATTGTGGGAATCCTGAAAGTCGTTGACGGTTTTGCTCGTAGTAAATGTGACTCAGGCAAATGAAGGCGAGGGGGAGTTCACATATGCTGTGCACCGATTCCCTTACAGTTTTCCTAATCCAATTTTTCTGATCTATCGTATTACGCGGTAAAACTGAACCCGTTGTGTAATACTCGAAAACACAAGAATATGCCAAGGGTCTACCGCACCACTTCGATAAACGCTGTACAAGGATTATAATCACTGATGATTTCTGGTGATTAGAATTTGTACTGATTATATATTATTGATTTTTTGTGATCAGAAGATAATCACGGATTATCTGTGATTCTGGCTGATTATCACTGATTATCAATAACTATTGCTGATTATCGAATTATTATCCCTGATTTATGACTGATTATTCGTGATATCATTGATTAGCGTGATTATTTTTTTTTGTGATTATCTCGATTATCTTGTTATTATGATTATGAAATCATTATCAATGATTATGAAATAATTATCGACGTGGTGTTCGAGGATTATCGAAGCCGTAGACCCTTGGAACATGCCTTTCTTAGTGAATGTACTATCTTTGAATGTAATGAATGTATCTTTGAATGTAATAACGGTACCGTTGTAGCCTGTAGAATATTTCCCGATGAGAATATTCCCCCTCGTACAAAGGCTTCTCGTGCAGGACCATGCAGCTCTCGTTCGAAGCCCCCGCCGCGCGCTCTGGTGGCCTGATGAGTGTGTTTGCACTCAGGTCCGGGCCGGGCCGGGGTCGGTCTCGGTGACCGCATGCGCTGGGCTGGGCCGGTGGAGCCAGCAGCAGCAGCGCTGCTACAACCACCGCAGCGCGCTGCAGCGTCGCGCTGATGGACGCTATTTGTTCTGTCGTCGGAGGCACTCAGCGTAAACCAGCAGCATCACTCAGGGGCCGCGCCAGAGGACGGCTGTCGAGAATGTCGGCGATGGCACTTCCTCCCTCACCCCCCCCCCTCTCTCTCTCTCTCTCTCTCTCTCTCTCTCTCTCTCTCTCTCTCTCTCTCTCTCTCTCTTTCCCTCTCCCTCTATCCGTGCTCACCGCGCTTCTCCCCTTCATGGTTTGACCGATACTCGTTTGGCGGCGGGGAGAGAGAGAGAGAGAGAGAGAGAGAGAGAGAGAGAGAGAGGGGGTGGCGGCCTCACCAGCACGGCGGCGAGTTAGTTGACACGAGTGATGTCGAAGCGTCCACATGGGCGGGTAGGAGAGGGATTGACCGTCATCAGAAGTAGGGGTGAAGGTATTTCTCCCCCGCCGAGAGAATTTCTGGTCCTAAATCAGGCGACGTTAAAGGTTGTAGTCAACGACAAGGGAGGGGCGGGAGGGGGAGGGGGGGGGGCTGCCGTGACTGGGTATTAACTGTTTTTAAGGGTTGTTGTATATATAGTCTTTTTGCAGTCATCGAAAACCAAACTACTTTGAACCGAACCTCATGCCGAAAGGGAAACAACTCTGAAATTTTTGTACACGTCGCACTTAAGAAAAATTCAGAAAATTCAGATTAATTCCTAAAACTTTAGAAAAAATCCGAACAAATCAGAATAATTCAGAAAAGTTTACCAAAACGCAAATAAATTCTAGCAAAACTTAACAAAAAATTAGAAAAGTTCACAAAAAATCACAAATTCCCTAAACTTCACAAAAATTTACAAAATTTGTACACCAAAATTCAGAGTTGTTTCCCCCCTCGCCATCTCTCAGCAGGTCTAGGCTGGCACGACACGTCCCCGTTTTCAAAGAAGGAAAAGGCGTAATTTGGATGTCTGCATGCATTGCTGGAGCGGCGGGCAGACCTTGCGGCTAATTGCCTTCGTCTGTCTGCGCACGTCGCGCTCAAAGGAACGTCGCGAGCGACGCGCGCAATTTCATCATGTCAATTGCGTCTCTATGCGTCTAATTATTGTTGAATATCCTTTCTGAGCGAGCGGCAGCATGCGGGGCAGTGAGAGAGACGGAAAATGAGACGGTGAGATAGAGAGAGGTGTGAACCGAGTCTGGAGCAGGCGGAATGTCATCTCCGCCGCCGCCTTGTCGCTCCTAGGAAAAAAAAGAAAAATGGTGTTACTCCTCCTCTCCTCCCCCACCCTTCTCGACGTTGTGTCGCTCTTCGACCTTTCCAACACACACAAACTCTCTCACACACCCACTTACACACACACACACACTTTGTTAAATTTCTCATATCACAGCTTACCGTTCTAACGAGAATGCCGACACGTCTTCGCTGTATTGTGCGAAACGTCTAATTATATTAAGCACGTGAAGCAGCCGGCAGCGAGGCCTCCTCCAAGGGAGGCGAGGGAAAGAGACGGGGAGCAGGGCTGCGACTCATTCTGTCGAAAAGTGACGGCGAAACTGACGCAGCGACTTGGCTTGTTGTAGTAATTGCTCTAGTCAGGGGAACGGTTCTCTCTCCTTCTCTAAACCCCAAAGCGGAGTTAGTTTGAGTGAGTTTTGCACTCACCCCTTCCCCCCTCCCCTCCGCCCTCCCCCCTTCATTCCGTCTCTTTCCGACTGGTCGCGGGGTAGTTTGCGCCCCGCAACCACTTTGGTGTCTCGCAAACTTCTACCAGACCAAATGCATATCCCTTTGTAATTGTTTGCGGAACTCTGTGAGCACGAATTCTATTGAGACAAAGATCGAAAAAAAAACTCAGGTTTTTTTTTCTTTTTTTTCGACCTTACTGCTCGGGGGGACATTTCAACTTTGCCTGGAGTTCGCTGCAGCGAGTTTCATCCAATTGAGAGTCAAGGACCATCGGAGTCACAAGTCACCCTGTTGGGCCGGGCTCTCCCGCTCCACCCCACCCCACCCCGGCCCGCCGATCTCGACCCGGACCCTGATGGTATAACTTTTGTATGCACAAGATAGCAGAATCATTCAGTCCGAGGCTGGTCCATACCCCAGCGAATAAGGCTGCCTCTTTTACATACTCGGTCTGTTACTCTCTGGCTATGCTGCTGGGGGTCCCACTGGCCGCCCGGCCATCAGGCGAGAGAGCTGGAGGGGAGGGAGGGGGAGAGAGCGAGAGGGTGAGAGGAAGGGGGTTGGGATGAGTGGGAGAGCGAGAGGAAAGGAGACAGAGAGTGGCGGAATCAATTACGTAAGCTCGCCCTTAGTGTTAGATTACCCGGCTGAATTACTCAGAGCCGATGATTCGTAAACCGACGCTGCAACCTCCCCCTCCCTCTGTCTCTCATCACTTTAACGCACGCGCTCTCTCTGTCTCTCTCCCTCTTTTCGATCCCTCTCTTTCTCACTTTCCCGCCGGACTCAATATTGAATTCGCAGTAGTAGACGCCCTGAAATTGAAAGAGAGGCCAGCGATAGCTCGACGACGGGGTTTGGAGGAGGCTAGTTCCTGCCATGAGCTGTGGGCCTCGCCGACGGAAGCTGTCAAAGTCCTTTTGCGCCCGACCCGACGGGGCCAGGCCGGGCAGGCCCTCCGGCAGCTCGCCTCTGACGTCAAAGAGCCGGAGAGGACCAGAGAGATGTTTGGCCGGAGGAGATCAACACGTTACACGGTGCAGCACAATGAAATGAAATACCGAGTCGGAGGGCGCGAAGCGACGGTCCGTCTCCGGGAGGGGTGATAACACACAACGAAAAACAGCGCGCGACTTTTTAATTTAGCCGGCGGGGAAACAAGTGCCAAGTGTTTGTGTCGCATTCCTCAGGTCACGTGGGCGGTGGAGGAGGGGAGAGAGGGTGGCACCAGAGGGTAGTAAAAGCGAAACAGGAGACAGCGCGAATCGTTTTCGTTTCATCCTCACCCGCGAGCGCGCCTCCTATCCTCATGCTCAAGTTTGAGTTCCCTTTTTTTAATGTCGTGTTTTTCTTTTATTCCGAGTGGAAAACGTTTGGCGCGAAGTGAAAGTATTATTTGAAGACGCATCCTTCCAGAAGCCGTGACAACTTATCTTGACCCAGCGCGGGTGTATCAGTCGGGTTGGTGCATTTCGTCGTATTGCCCCTGGCCCACTCGGTCCCGTTATTCGTTATTCGATTCTTAACTTTTAAATGAATGTATAACGGCAGGATCGAGCAGCACGAGTGTATTTGGTCATTTGAGACTAGAAAAATTGTACCAATTTCTTCGGAACTCTATTATTTTAACGCCGTTGGTTTAACTGCTGCCGTTATTGATTATAACTCGGTAATTGACAGTTCGACTCGAATGATTTAAAATTCGTCAATGAATTAATTTTCGATATGATTGTTTAATAGGTTGTTGCGCGTTGAAAATTACTGCAGCAATAAGACTTACAGAAATTTATCAAGAGCATGCAGACCTTTTCACTGTTAGAAGAAAGATAAGATATCCAACCTTAAAAGGCACGAACGCATCAAAGGCATTACAGTTTCTGGTTTTTTCAAAATATTTCCTTCCTATGAAATAAAATTGAATTCTAAGACTTCTTTTCGTAATCTTCACAAAATTCCGCTTAAAATGACCTAAGTGATGGGGGCTCAGTTCAAAAACGGCATAAATTAGTAACATTTTTTTTTAACGTTTTCACTTGCGTTTCATTTGCTGACAACTTATCAGAACCCTATCACATATAGGCTCGTTTGACGCGGAATTTTGCGAGGAATGCGATAGTATATCCTTAAATGTCATTGGTTCCCTCATATAGAAAATATTTAGAAAAAACTGAAAATGTACACTTTGAGCAACCCTAAAACGAGTTAGCACCCCTGGAAAGGTAGGACATTATTGCTCCTTTGTTTTTCCAGTTGTTTTTTTCTTTTTTTTTTTCTTTTTTCTAGAATCCTCGTCTGAGCTCGTCCTCGATACATGCCCGACCCTTCCTCCCCCAGCTAGTGTGGCTCTTGAGCGGAAGGGAACATTACGTCTTTCATGTTTTCGAGCCGCAGCACCTTCCTCCCCACGCTGGCCCCAGATAAGTTGTCACAACCTCCAGCGCGGATGGGACCGCACATTACATGGCGCCGGCGAGCTTCCGCCGCCGGACGTGTGGTCGTCGCCCGCGCGGGGCTGCGGCAGCCCCCAGTAAATGGAGCGGCAAGGCGGGGCGGGGCGGGGCGGGGCGGGGCGGGGCGGGGCGGGGCGGAGCCAGGCTGGCGCCGCTGTCCGTGCTCAATGGGCGCGCCTTATGCCGCCGCACCGCAGCTCGAAGCGGATCGCGAATAAACACCGAGCACGTGGCGCGTGCGCGCGTGCGGGCCCGGCCCGGCCATGGGGTTCGCGTGCGGTTATCACGCCCCATGTGGCGCGCACAGGGGAAGGAGGAATTCACTCAACAAGAGATTTTTGCGGCGGAAAATGCCCCCCCCCCTCCCCCAAAAGAAGAACGATTTTTTTTTATTTAAAGTAATAAATATGAAGAGGAGAAACAAGTGCTAAAAGTTTTTGGATCTCTGCAGTCTGCAGGAGATAGATAGAAATAAACAGGAGGAATTTAGTGTTCCCCACGCGTATCGGTGATTTCGCGTGGGGGTGAAATCAGCGAGGCTCGCGCTGCTCGCGCTGCTCGCGCCGTGCGGGCGGGCTGACGCCTGGCCTCCGCTCCAACCCCTCGTTGTGCATGCTCTTCACACGGCTCCGACCCGCGCCGAGCCCGGCGGAGCCTCTCCCCACCCTTTCACACATTCACACCGTGTCAATCACAGCTGCAGAGCTTCCCTGCCTCCCTCCCCGTCACGCGCGCGCACGCCACACAGGGAGCGAGAGAGAGGGCAAGAGCATGTCAATAAACGACTGCTCTTACGGTATTCGGACGTGTTGATGACATGTCAAGTCGGTGCTCCTGGTCCGGCCACTAAAGTAGACAAACAAAAGCCTATAGAGAACATACGACTAGTGGAGCGTTGCCAAGGGGGAAACAACTCTGAATTTTGATGTACAAATTTAGTTTCCTTATTTTTTTCTGATTTTTGTCTGAATTCAGAGGTGTACTACAATTTCAGAGTTGTTTTCTCCTAGGGCGTCGCCTTTGAGGTGGGCCAGCGACTTGCACGCGTAATCCTGAGGGTTGGTAGGTTGCTGCTGCTGCTGCTGCTCCTGGCGCCACCCGGGCTACGATCGTCACGTTGTACTTCGGCCCTGCTGCAGTGGCGCCATGCCGGTCCAGAGCGCCGCTGGGGGCTGCTGCCGGCTACCGCCACCCAGTGTGCCTACAAGGGCCTACCGAGCGAAATGGTCGATAGGTGGCGGTTACCATGGAAACGGCACGCACACTCAATTCTTTTATTTTATCTCCTCCCGCGTCTCTCTCTCTCTCTCTCTCTCTCTCTCTCTCTCTCTCTCTCTCTCTCGCTCTCGCTCTCGCTCTCGCTCTTACTCTCCATCTCTGTCTCCCTCTCTCCAGCCTGAGCAGCACCGTGCCGTCTGCCTGCCTCAGCACGCACTTTGCCCCTCCCCCCCATCTCTCTCTCTCTCTCTCTCTCTCTCTCTCTCTCTCTCTCTCTCTCTCTCTCTCTCTCTCTCTCTCTCTCATACTTACCTTACTCGCCTCTTCTTTATTCTTATTATTTCGCCGAGTCTGGCCTCGGCGCTTTTGACTTTCCTCGTCCCTGCGGGAGAGTCTCTCAGCCCTCTCTCTCTCTCTCTCTCTCTCTCTCTCTCTCTCTCTCTCTCTCTCTCTCTCCCTCCCTCCCTCTCTCTCCCTCAGTCGCCCCGCCCCGCCCGCCTCTGAGTGGGCCGTCAGTCTCTATCACCGAGCCACGCCCCTCGCGTGATATCAATATCCGACGCTATTCGATATCGGAGGCTCAAGCGCTCAAGCGCGCCCGTCTTGTCACGCCCCTATGACCCCCTTCCCCTCTCCGCCCCTTTCACACGTCTTCCTCCCTCCCTCCGCGCCCCCTCGATCCCTCTCTTCTCCCTTCCCTTCCCTCCATTTTCGCGTCCAATTTCGCAGCTGCCGCAGTGAGTACCACACAGCTCGCTCCGGGAGGCCCCTGCTTCCCTCCTTAACCCCCTCCCCCTCTTCCCCTCACCAACCAGTGTACTTCGCCTTCCACCAATTTGCGGTATCGTATTAAACCAACTCAATAAAACAGCCCCCCGCCGCAGCCCGGCCCCCGCCATGCCCCTCGTCCCCGCGGCGGGCTGGGCCACCTGCTGCCATGATGACGCCTGGCGCCAGCCGTCTGATTCCGCGAAGATCGCTC
Source organism: Frankliniella fusca (assembly GCA_029379305.1). Lineage (NCBI taxonomy): Eukaryota > Metazoa > Arthropoda > Insecta > Thysanoptera > Thripidae > Frankliniella > Frankliniella fusca. Next base: position 2,021,434 of record JAHWGI010000383.1, on the reverse strand, counting down.
TCGAACGCCCGTCCTAGTCGCACCCATGGCGGTGACCTGTGTTGGGGATGGCGGGGCCACATTAGTGCGACAAGGACGGAGGCGCGGGAGCGATCTTCGGAATAAGACGGTATAGAGCGGCCGTCCCGCGGACCATATCCCCGTCAGCCGACGGCGAGACGCGGGCAGCACGGGCATCCCGCCGGTCGCGCCCTCTGGGCTCGCTAGGCCCCTTTCGCGCATAACACGTTAAACACTTTATTTCTAGAATCATAAACGCCTCTCGCACGCAGAGACAGATAGAGGGCAATTTGCACGGCGGGACCGGCGCCGGCGGCCAAGGTGTGCTGGGAGATAGGGCGCAAGGGCGCTTTGCTAGGGGTGGGGGTGTGGGCGGGAAGGCGTGCGCGCGAGAGAGATGGGGGAGGGGGGAGAGAAAGGGAGAGAGCCATTACGGCCGAAAATGGAGAGAAGTAGAGAGGGGTTGTCCCGCCCCCGCCATCATCCACCGCGCCTATTACCCCCGTCTGCTAACACGCTTGCTCCTGCGGGTCTCGCTCCCTCTCTCCAAACCAAACTACTCTCTCTCCCTCCCCCCTTGCCTCTGCTTGCGTTTCGCCGCAACGCTGTGCATAAATTTCCGCCTCATTTTCACCCGCAAAGTCATTATTCCCAGGGGTAAAATTCGTGACTGGAGGTAGTTCTGATGGGGTGGTCGCCCGCCCCAACGGCCCGGCCCGGCCCCCGCCTCGCCACCACGCCCATGCCACCACCCACCTCGAACAAGTTATACCGGGGGCGCCCCAGTGCCCTGTGGTCAAATGAATAACAGTTAAGTGCTCCAGACTTTAGACTTCCCACTCCTCAAGCCTCCACGTCCACTGTACAAGGTCTACTCTAGGTAATTGAGCCGAAATGGGGATATTAAGTTGACCCCACATTAAACGTGTCCGTCGTGTCCGGTCTGTCCCTTTGATATTTTTAGAATATTATTTTGGCAGGCAAGCGCATATGCATGGCTTGTAATTCATTTGCTCATATTTTTTGAGTTCTTGAATCACAAGACCTGTCCCTGCAGATACCACGGGAATCCAGAGACTGGTTCAGTGTGGTGGGACCACCTTTCAATGACAAGTAATGCCCGAAATTTGACAAATTTTCTTTTCTCATGAACATCATGGTAACAAATATAGACTCCTCTTTTTCTTTGCAGTGCATAAAAAAAAGGCTTTAATGGCATTTGTTCTATGTATGTGCTGGCCGCTGAGATAGCGCGAACCGTTTTGTTTGTTCTGTTAACAAGATGTGGACTATTAGATGGAATTAATCCAAGAGCGAGTGAGAAGGGGTTGAAGCTGGGGGAGGGAGGGAGAGAGAGGTGGAGAGAGAATGGAAGGCACCCCTATTCTGCCACTCTGCTACGCGCCGCCACGCCCCCAGCAGGACAGCCCCTGTCGCTGCGGCACCCAGATAGGAGGCAATTTGAGCCGCCACAGGAAGGGTTGGGGAGGGAGGGAGGCTGCCTGCCGAGCTGCCGAGGGCGGGAGTGAGAGAGAGAGAGAGAGAGAGAGAGAGAGAGAGGAACAAGAGGGACCGTGACGGCGGAGAAAGAGAGACAAACACGCGGACACGGACCGCCCCAGATTGGGAGGGGTGGGTTGTGGTGCTCTACTACTTGTTCACAAACACGATCATGCGGCAGTGTGCCCTCGAAAACTCAGGAGACCTAGCTTGCTATCTTTCCCTCTGTTCTTCTTTCTGTACAGCTCCATCTTTCTGTAATTCGCTGCAGGAAAAGTCATTGTCATTATTATTATTATTATTATTATTATTATTATTATTATTATTATTATTATTATTATTATTATTATTATTATTATTATTTTGGTTGAGGGGGGGGGGTAGAGGACACCAACAATAGACCCTTTCAGCATTAGCGAAGTACACGGCGAAGAAAAACAGACCGGAACCAGTTGCTTTTCATAACCCAAACGTTCATGAGAATTTTAATAAAATGTAAACAATATCAAAACGATAATACCTACATTTTATTCAAGTGTTTTGGGCACGTTTGGGTGATACAAAGCAGCTGTTTCCGGTCTTTTGTTCTTCACCTTGTTCTTCACTTCGCTAATTCTGGAAGGGTCTATTACTTTGAGCTGTTTTGAAAGATGTTGGTTGCGTGGTAAATCTCTTATTCTCTTTGGATTCTTGGATTCGCTCGCTGCCCGGAGCCACCAGTATCAATGAACCCATTGGAGTGGTACTTAGCCATGAGTGTGTGTGTGTGTACGTGCTTCTCTGTGTGTGCGTGTGTGTGTTATTCTGCTAACAAGCCTTGCATAGCAGCTCTGCACGCACTCAGGCGCCGCTGTTACCACCCTTATTACGGGTACTATTATCATTATACCGTACTTATTAAAATATTTGCGTAGGGACTTCTACTTCTTAGTGGCCGGTCGCGGACGTGCGCAGACCTTCAGTTTAGTTAACTCCCCGATCTTTGTCTTGGTCGCCAAAAAAAAGCAGCGCCAAAATACCATCGTGCCATTCCTTCTTCCGGCCCAAGAACAGCATGTCTGCAAACCGTAAATGATAAAGACTTCTCACCGAGCTTTACCAGCGTGTTCCTCTGCATGCTAGCGCTTCTCCTCGCCTCAGCCCGCTCCCTTAACATTCTTCTCCATTTTAATTATTCAAATTGAAAAAGTTAATTGGCTGGAAAAGGAATTAAGCGGAATAACGTGTCGCCGAGCTGGGGGTGGTGGCGCGCCATGGCGGCGGTGCTGAGGGGGACGAGGAATGTGCCCCGGCATTTCAGTTTATTATCGACGCCAACGTGAGACAATCTGTGATGCAAGCAGCTCTGACGGGCTCATCCCGAGGAGACTCGCGCCCGGCCCGCGCCTCAGCCTGTCGATGAGGGGAAAAGGAAGAGGAGCAGTCTGCGAGAAGTGTTTCTTCTTCTTCCTTCCCCCGCGGGTCCCCCGCCTACGTGTATCACATCACCCATAAGAGGCACGACACCAGCGCCTCCTTCCGGAGATGAAGTGAAAGTGTTTGCCCCGGCTCGCTGTCCAAGATTGGCCTCATTTGTTGGCGTGAACAAGAAGAGCACGGCGCAAAGTTTCTGGTAAAGCCCGCAGCGGCTGACGGCAGGAGAGCAGCGGCCCGGGCGGGCAGGCGGGCATGCCGGCGAGGAGGAGGAGGAGGAGGGGGAGGCTGAGGTAGTTCCGCGCGGGCCGCTGGGGGCAGCACGTGCAGCGTAGGCCTCTGGCCGCCTCCCGCACCGCCGTGCCATCTCGCGGCGACGCTCTGAACTCCGGAAGAAAACAACATGATCGCCTTTTTCTCCCCGCCCCGTCTGGTACCCTGGACTCCCCCCCTCCCCTTTCCCGACTCACTCTCTCTCTCTCTCTCTCTCTCTCTCTCTCTCTCTCTCTCTCTCTCTCTCTCTCTCTCTCTCTCTCTCTCTCTCTCTCTCTCTCTCTCTCTCTCTCTCCCTTTAAATTCTTGTGCGTCTCCGCGTCCGACGCCGTCTTAATATCTGCCTCTCTCTCTCTCGAGCTGCGCCCTCCTGGAGAAGTTGTTGCACCTGAACCAGAGAGGTAGTACAGAGGAGAGGTGAACGCGTGCTGCCTGCCTCCGAGGGGGACACATCTCGAAAGGTTTTGTACACCTCGTAATTCTGAAGAAATTTATTAAAATTTAGGTAACACTCAAGCTCAAATTCAGAAGAAGCCACTAAAATTTGAAAGAAAAAAATCACAAAAATTTCCGAAAATTTTCAAAAATGCACAAAATTTGTGCGGCAAAATTCAGAGTCGTTTTCCCCTCGGATCTCCCTCTCGTAGGCTCTCTCTCTAGGAGGGCGGCGCGGCAGCCGTGTCCCGCCGTCGTCCGCCAGTGAGGTCCCTGCTCAACTACTACCGGCTGGCTTTGGCTCGGGCAGCGCAGCACAGCAGACTGCTGCACGGGGACTGCATTATTCATTTGCTGCCAATTAGACTGCGGGGGGCCCAGGCCCAACCCGAGCCCAGCTCTCTGGCGATCATCCCGGCATAAGTTACCGGCCGCCCCTACCGGCGGCCCGTTCGCGGCCGAGTGTTTCCTGTGCACCAGCGACACCGCCTCCGCTGCGCTTTGTTTTCCTTTTTTGCGTGTCTTTATTTTTCTTTCCCCTTTGTATGCGTCCGTGTGTGTGCGCGCGCGCGCTCTTGATGAAGATACGCGCAGGTGAGATATCGCCCGGCGCTGAAGTCATAATGACTGGGATCGCATTGCATCAACAAGGATTCTCTCCCATGCGCGATCCGCGCGCCTGCCGTCTGGTTGACGACGCGAGTAAAGGCGTGCTTAATCCGAAATCTCCCCCGTCCATTGTTTGAATAAAATATTCACATTGCGAAAACGGTGAAAAACGAGGATGTGCGGCGCAAAGCGAAGGAAATAAGGGGAATACGAACACGAAGAGGCGGGGAAAAAAAAAGGGTGTGTCGCATGCTGGTGTAACAATTAGAAGCTCTGACGTGTGAGCGGCCGGCCCTTAGGGTCGTCCTGACAGCTCAATGGCCCCGCCTCGCGAAGGAGACAACGAGGAGGGAAATCCAACGTTCCCCGTCCCCCTGGTCCCTCTGGCCTTCCTCCCGCGACCCCTTTTGTTTTCGTGTGCGTATGCTCGCGACATTCTGCCGATCTCGGTGCCCTCGTATAGTGCGCCGCCGATTCTGAAGAGCGCTTCCGTATCTCCGTTCTTGTCGCACGGAATGGATCTCGGCCACTAGGAGTGAGTGAGAGGGCACTACAAAATGATCCTCTGAATCTGGGGGGCCGAGACTCGAGTGAGATGGCTGCTCATCGCACGAACGCTGAACGGCACGGAAACTTGGATGAGCAGGGAAGTGACGCAACTTTTCGGGGCGTGCGGTGCGGATGGCGCGCGAAAAGGAAAGTCAAGCGGGCAACAGGCGAGGGATAAGAAGAAGGAAAAGGAGAGGAACAATAAGTTCCTAATTGCGGCGGAAAGGAAAGAGCCAGAGAAGAAGCGCGGTCGTGGGCCTGTGAGCGCCGCGCTGGCCGGGGTCAAGGTCAAGGTCAGCGCTAGCGCTGTGCATCTACCTCCTCAGCCCACGGCACTTTAGGACGCTCCGCTTCACCGGGCCGGCGCGCCGGCGGATCTAACCGCCCGAACGAGCGACGGCCTCTGTCTGCCTTTTTTCGTGCTGGACGCCTTCGAAGTGACATCTATCAGAAGACCCCTCCCCCTCGAGACTCATTACAAGTGTATCGTTTTCGCAAAAATTAATCGAAGGGAATTAAAATATTCCAAAGTCCGTCGGATTTGGGCAGCGCTACTCGAGACCGGGCGGGCCGGGCCCGGCAGCGGGTGCCGCCGCCACGCCGGGCCGCGCCGCTCCTCCACCAAAATGGCCGCCACCTGTCCCTGGCTGGCCCTCCGGTTCCCTCCGCTTCCCCCCGGTCGGGCCCGTCGCCTCCCCCTCACGGCCCTTGTACCGGGCTGGCCGTGCCGAGCCGAGCCGAGCCGGCAGCCGGGCCGGGCGGAGCACACAGCCCGCGCAACCGGGTAGGGCCGCCCAGCCCAGCCGGGCCCTTCCGAGAAAACCCTGATCGCGGACGTAAGGCGCCGCCGCCAGCTGAGACCGATATATTTTTATTCATGGACTCAGAAGAAGAAGAAGAAGAAGAAGAAGAAGAAGAAGAAGAAGAAGAGGGGGGTGTAGGAGAGGAAGGAGAGGTACGTGAGCATAAAGGGATTGGGTGGGCAACTCTGCCAGGTGAATCAGTATTCTCGGCGAGCAGAAATTGTTGCCGTGTTTCACCCGCTTTACTGGACGCAGTGAATCGTTTACTCGAGTGCGTGTGGTTTGAAAAGTAAAGAAGACAATGCCGGAGAGCAGCACAGCGCCTGTGTCCACCCTGCGTCACGCGGTGCTCGCGCGTGCGCCGGCGGCCGGCACCCTGTGGACACCTTGTAGAAATCGCAGCTGCACACCTCACCTGGCCCCCGGCCTGGCTCGCCATCGGCTGCCGGCACCCCGCCCCGCCCAGCGCCTAGTGCGTCTGTGGTCACAAAAGCTGTGAACACGCTTCGGACACGCAAGCGGTACAATGGTCCCGCGCGCGCGCAACATGTGCTACACCGCCAGAAACAACGCGTCGGCGGCGGCGTTTGTTCCTGATCCCGGGCAAGTTGACGGAGTGGTCGTCGTCGAGGTGGCCGTTGATGGCGTCCAGGCGGCCGGCGCGCCGATAAGGCCATATGCCTCTTACTATGCAGGAATGTTACGGGCCTTTTGCGTGCGGACCGGCGGCGGCGGCAGCCCCGCGCGGGAGAGACGCTTTGGAATCGACGACATTTTCCCGCGCGCTTTCTTCAGTGGTCTGCATCTCAAGGGCTTTTGTGTTTCTACGACCAGGGAGCGCCCGTGACTGTTATAAATATGCATATACGCCGCCGCGGACTCCGCCGAAAAATAACCCTTCGGCTTTGCGGCGCGCTGGCGCGCTGCTGGTCCGGCTCTACGGCTAATCGAAACGGCTGCTGCTGATGGTACTGCGCGACAAACGACCATGCTTTATCTGCGGCTTTGTGGTCCCGGCTGATGCGCCTGGCTGATGCGCCTGTCACACGGGCCGGCCACATCCTCCCCTGCGGTGCAGGCCGGCCGGCCCTGGGCTGGGCTGGGCTGGGCTGGACTGGGCTGGATGCCCTATGGCTCCGCTCACCGGGCTCATCAGGGCCCCCTCACCACCGCGACCACCAGCCGTCTGATTCAGAAGAGCGCGCTCTTCTCTCTGTCTCTCTCGCACCTGAACGGCGAAGCCCATGGGTGTGAGAAAGACAAGGGCGAGGGAAGCAAGCGCTCTTCGGAATAAGTCGACAGGACCTGAGGGGGTAACAACTCTGAAATATTTGTGCACTTCGTAATTCATGAAAATTCAGAAAGAAACAGAAAAATTCAGGAAAAATCACAAAAATTTCGGTAAAATTCCTGTGAAAATTCACAAAAATTCTCGAATATTCACAAAAATTCTCACCAAAAATTCACTAAATGTGTACACCAAAATACAGTGTTGTTTCCTACTCGGCAGGCCCTCACGGGCCCGCTCACCAGCTCATTGTCACGGCTCGCCACGCCGCATGAAGCGCCTGTCTGTCGCCCGCCGGCCAAAAATGATGCAGTCCGCTCCTCACCGTCCTCCTCCTCCTCCTGAACTGAGGCGTCGACTGGCCCGACGTCCAGCAGACCCACCGCACACCGCAGCTGATTGTCCGTGATGGTTGTGCGTATTTTTTTTTCCCCCGCTCTGAAACGGTGGTTTACCAGGGTTTTTATTCAGTGCTTTTTTTTTTTAGGCAACGGAGTTGCCTTCTAAAATCGCTGGAAAACGTGCGTGTTTTGTTTCATATGGCCCCTTACGACAGAAAAAAATCTGCTGAAGGGAATTCGATAATATTAAGCATACATTTAGAATGTAATCTAGTACATTCGATTCTGAAGTCTAGTTGAAATCTGTATTGCAGAAATTTTGTAAATTTGAATTGAAATTCGAGTTTCTATGGTAATGCTCGACTCGTCAGGCAAAATGAACAGGGGAAGGGGATATTTTTTCGTGGAGGGGGTAGGCCGAGGCGAGCCAACACGGAGCGAAAGAGAAACCTCTAAAGTCTGCGTTCAAACAAAGCCAGCCTTTAGTTTCGAGCGCAAGAATGAGATAACACTACTGAAATTCGCACGTGACCACCGTACTGCCTTCTTTAAAACTACTTCAGTTTTACTGAAACTTGCCCCGGTTCTGCCAACTAAATGTGTGCCTCAAAGAATGAGTTCCAATCGTAACGTTATGAGAGCAGTGATTTTTTTTCATTTTATTTGGTTGGCATGTTGTGTCAACAACGCGAAAGCAGGCCAAGCATGTCCGCCATTGCCGGTGGCTGATGTGCCCACCTCGCGACTTTAAATCATTTTTTAAAGTTATCGAAACGTTGACAAGGCGAACTGAATGCGTAAACAGTAGTTTTATACCTGCGGAAAACGGTTTGGTAAGTTTGACTTCGATCTGGTGAGCAGAATTCTTGAAATGATGTACATTTACGTGTACCATTTTGTGTAAACAACGCCTTAACTCCGCGTTTTCCCAATAGATAGCGCACCCCCGTCGCGGCCGCGGCGCGCTTGCCCGCTGGTCCTTCGCGTACCAGCGGTATTAGGTAGGGCCCCGGTTCTCCCCTCCCGTGCGCCCGGTGGAGGGGAGGTTATTGTTGTCGTTCCTTTCCGGCCGTGACCTCGCCGCCCAATTTTTGCCGTCAGAAGGAGAGCTCTGCTCTTATCTCCTGCTCCTGTCGATTAAATGTCGGCCGAACTTTCGGAGAGTATTCATTACTTGAAACCCGCCTTATCAATTCAAACTTAGAATTATTTAGCCACTATCTTGACTATCGTAAACTAAACAAAACCAGTCGGTTTTCTTACAGTCTTATTCAACACTCACAATATTTTATTTTAGTTATAGAAACTCCGTTGTCTACCAGGATTTCGTGAAATCGTATTTTTTCGCCTTAGTCGAGGTCCGCGAGTTACGAACCCATGATGCCTGCTCATGCCATGCCGCGCCGCGCCGTGCTGACCACGCGCGCCGCACTGCGGCTGGGGCTATTTGCTGTACGCCCCTCCGAGACACGTCGCCTCTCCTTGTTTGGAGCGATGCTCCGCGGCGACCGCGCCGGCCCGCAGCTCCATCAGAGAGATTGGACCAGGGCAGCGCCTGGCCGCGCCACGCCGCGCATCAACCCTGAGCGGAGGCGTCCGTATGCACCCCAACAACATCCACCACCTTGCCGCGCGCAATAAATAAAACTAGCCGCGCGCCGTCTAGCTTTCATTCGGTTAAGAGTATCTTCCACTACATCAATCACTGAATGGAAATTTTGGGGTACCAAACGTGTTATTGTCTATTGTACACATACATGTATGTGAGCTGCTCGCGGCCGCGCAAGGAAAAGATGAACAAAAGTATGGCTGTGTTCCGAGATTTGGCGAAGGTGCACTCATAAGAGAGCGCCTGATCTTGTGTGTGCGAGAGCGGTGTGTGCTGTTCCCTAAAGGGGGTGCCAACTGCTAGTCACGTCATGGAATTATTCGCAGACACCGCTGGTGAGTCTGTGAGAGCCAGAGGCACCGGCAGGTCTTCGGTTTGAGTCCCGCCCGCCGGAAACAACTCTCAAATTTATGTGCACCTGGTAATTCAGAATAATTCAGAAAAGGTTAGAAAAATTTATATAGATTCACAAAATTTTAGGAAACTTCACAAAATTTTAGGTAAAACTCAATTCAAAATTCACAATAAAAATTCGCAAAATTCAAAGAGAAAACCACACAAAATTCACAAAAATTCTCAATACGTGTACACCAAAATTAAGAGCGGGTGGTCCTTTTTGAACTTTCTCGTCCGACGTAAATTACGGAAGACCCCTCTCTCGTGACTTCCGGACGGTTCACTGAGTCCGCGCGCCTGGCGGTCGGTAGCCAACCCACTGCCCAGAAGTTTACCATCGAGTTGTTGGACCCCTCAATGTGTTCTCGTGTGTGCTAATACGCCCTGCCGCGGCACGTGTCCACGCGTCATCCAGCCGTGCCGTGCCGAGTCCTGCCGTGCCGTGCCACCCGCGCGACGCGTTCGAAACATTTTCCGCTTCGGCAGAGCAGAACGGCGGAGCGTTGCTCGACGGCGTGCGGGGCGGGGCAGGGCAGGGCGGGGTGAGGCGCTGCCAGCTGTTATGATAATGTGTCAATCCGCCCCGATCATGTTGTGCGCATGCGCCGCAGCGCCGAGGCGCGGCGCGCACAGCCTCTAGGCCTCCGCGATGATGACGGTCATGATAATAATAATAGTAATAATAATAATCCCCGGTCGGTCGGCGGGCCCGGCCGGGGCGTTTTGCGTACCGCGTCATGGCGTCGGTAATAACTCTGTTTATAATATGGCACGGCGCCATGGCGGCATGCGGGTAATTATTATTATGAAAGTGCCGCGAGCAGGAGGAAAAGGGGGGGGGGAGTCCTCGGGGGTGAACGTGACGCCGTCATTTTGCTCGGTGTAGCCATCGCATCACTTTTCGAACTTTGGACCGGTTTTATATGAATGTTCGCAGTGGGAAGCTGAGGATTAATATCCCTCGCAGGCGCGATCGCCGAGTATCAGTAAGTATGTATTAAAATTTATGTCTGCAATGGAAGCATTTTTGTGGCTGTGTGTGTAGTGGGCTTTATCTTCTGTGCTGAGGCGCTCTCCCGCCGTGAAATGCTATCGCTCGTCTATTGGAATGTAGTGAGCGCGTGGCGTCGCAATAGAGCTGCCTAGGACAGTTCCTATTTACATTTTTTCCTACTGGGGCCTGAAGAGACTATCAGCGGGAGCTGCAAAACGCGCGTTGTAGCGTCTTCTTCACTTCCCCTCTTTTTTTTTACCATCATTTCTCCAGATTGCTTTCTTTCTGAACAAGGCCCCAACGCGGTCAGTGGCTTGCTGTCCGCGCCGCCGCCGGGCTCGTGCAGCACTACAGACCACAGCCCCAGCGGGGGCCTCGCTGGGCCCCGTGTGGGGATGTGTCTGCTCTGCACTGTAAGACTCGCGCGCGCGCGCCGTGCCCCGGAACATTGTTCTCTCTCTCTCTCTCTCTCTGTCCTTCTCCCTCGCCGCGGCCGGCCGGCCGTGGCAGCGAGAGAGACGGAGAGCGCGCTGCGGCCGCGGGCTGTCAGCACTGCCTGTCAACATGAAATAGAGCCAGTCGCCGTAGCTCTTGGCTGATTTATCTGGGCCGCCTCCCGACCGCCTGCCGACCCCAACTCCTCTCTCCGATTTGGATCACACAGTCACGCCTCGTATTCGAACGCGCCCCGGCCCAGCCGTCCCGATCGAACGGGGCGCTCGCTCGCGCTGCTGCCGCGGCCGGGCGGCTGGAAATAAACAGGGGGCGTTATGTGCAGAAAAGTTCGATATGTTTCTGAAATTATTCTAAGACACAAAATACTGTATGAGGAAAGTTTAGTTTAAAGCACTGGCGACAACACACGAGAGTGGCAGATAAAGTTCTAGACTTGTTGATAATAATAATATTAATATTACAAATATTAAGTATGATTCAAGTGTGCTGTGGTATCTTCAAAGAACGAGCTCACTGCACACATTGGTGGCTATGTTTGTGACACAAGAAAATGCTACCTAAGCTGTTCCGCGAGCTGTCCTCAACTTACTCGTCACTCCTCAAAATTTTCAAATGTATTGGAAGAGCTCAGATTATTTTGTATCGATTATAAATTTAAAACACTTTGCAAGAAATTAAAATAATTTGGAATTATGTGCTCCTTTTCAATGCAATTATTAAAATGTTTTGGATCTGGTATGCGTATATTTTTGTATCCTATCTCTTTGTACTGCGGAAGTTTTTAGTTAGCATTTTTTTTTTGAACAAACTCTTTACAAGAGAGTGAATAGAAAGTTTTAATATATTTCAATCACAGAATATAGGCTTGTGATCTCAAATGCCCAGCGCCTGCAGTCATGATGGCAAAACAGAGGTGGGGGAGGTGGGGGCAGACACGGCCAGTCAGTCGATTATGATATTAAGAGGCGGGCTGGGCGCCGCTGCTGGGCGGAGCTGGTATGTGGCTTACCCCACCCCGCCGCCGGCCCGCGCCGCGCCACTCCCCGTCGGACTCATGGCCGCGCGCTACGCTCCGCCACGTACACCCTAGTAGTACAATATCGCAGGCACGCTCACGCGCGCGCACGCGCACGCACGATGGCAATCGCGTATAGAGCCTGCAGCAGCAGCCTGGAATTAAAAGGACCGAAGGGAAGTCAGCCCGCCGCGATTGAATTGAAAAATAATCTCTGCTGCCGGAGCGCCGCTGACGAAGAGCCGTTTGAGACGTCACCGCGCCCCTTTGGCGTGTCAGATACGCATTAGGATATCGCCTCGCAGCCCGCGCGCGCGGCCCGTCTCTGCTCTCTGCTTGTGTGCGCGTGTGTTCGCGCGTGTCTGTCCACGTGTCTGCGGCCGAGACGTTGATGTGCTTTGAGCGAAAGCGGTACTTAAATTCGAAAATCAAAGGTACAATGTCCTAAAGGGATGCTGAACCCGTTTTAGAGGTGCTGCTAAAGTGTATATTTCAAGTTTTTAGCAGATGATGCGAATGTATCAGCCTGCTTGTACTTAAAAAAGAAAAAAATCCTTTCTGAGAAAACCAAGGACATTAATTTTAAGATACATTATCGCATTCCACGCCAACTTCTGCGTCAAACGAGCCTACATGTGATAGGGTTTTTGATAGACAAGCGGTCAGCAAATGCAAGTATTAAAAAAGTACAAAAATGCAATTAGTTTTTCCCATTTTTTAACAGAACCCCATCACATGTAGGTTCGGTAGAAGCGGAATTTTGCGTAGATTACGATGATGAGAAGTATTAAAATTCAGTTTTATCCCATGGAGAGGAAATGTTTCGAAACAAGAAAAAAACTTTAACTGTTTTTTCCTTTGGAGCTTTAGTGTCTTTTAAAAGATGCATATCCTACCTTTGTTTTACCAGTGTTTCCAACCTCTATAAATGCTGCCAGAATTTAAAGACGCGTGAGAACGTCAGTCAGTGGTCCAGAATGATCATTGTGAATTTCTCGAGTCGGAGCAGGTCCAGGTGGTCACGTGGTACGGATGCAGCCGATGGCTCCGGGTCGGCCAGAGAGCCGGCGGCCAACATTTCGACCGCCACAATGGAGCGAGTGTAACAGCGCTTGCCTCATTGTTCGGCTCGGGAGGTTCGGCCATTACATATATCCTTACATTTGCACTGGTTATTTTACGTACACGGCGCGGGTTTGAGTTCGTCCTGCGTAATAAAGTCGGCTGGCCGGAGAGGGCAAGAAGCGAATGGCGTCGGGCAGGGATGCCGAAAATGCGCGCGGCTGGTACTGGCGAGGGGATTATCATCATGGGGCTTCTCTCCTCTCCGCCCTTCCATCAGCCGAAGGAGATAAGGCGGCCATTAAAGCGGGGTGCAAAATATAATCTGCAGCGGGGTTACCGATGCGACGCTGTAAACCCGTCCAGGGACTTTAATTGTGGACCTCCCCGCTAAAGTACTCAAACCGGATTAAATTTCCCAAGGAGCCAAACTTGATAGTCTATCTCCACGTGAGCGTGCGTGGTATATTTATATGTATGTGTGTGTGTATAACCTGCCTGCAGGAGGGTCCCGCAGATGTACTCCTGGCAGACGGCCATATAGCCAAGTACAGAGCCTTGGTCTTACGATGATGTCCGTAGTCAATTTACCCTGGGAGGGGGGGGGGGGGGGAGATTCCGGCGGAGAGGAAGAACGTTATGCGCGTGGCCCCGTGCGCGGCGGTCGCTTCTGCAGCACCAAGAGCCCTTAGTCGGCCGGCTGCGCGGACGTGGAGAAGCAGTCTAATTTCGACGCTCGTTTGTTGATTGTCACCCTCGTCTGACTGGCAGGCGCGCCCTTGCTCGCGCAGACGTGTTATTAAGTTGTTCGTCTTCATTACCCGCTCTGCAGCCAGCTACCCACACCTACCCGCCCCCACCAGAACAACAATGGCCACTGCGCGGGAGATTTGAACGCACGGTGGTGCCCGGCCTGCAAATAATGTCATTATCTCGACGTGCGCATAATCGGAGAGAGGGGAGCAGGGGGATTATTCACCCGCTTCGGGTAATTAAAACGTTGCGCGAAAATACCTTCGGGAGCGACCAGCAGCCGGTGGCGCGAAAAACAGTCGTCTCTCTCTCTCTCTCTCTCTCTCTCTCTCTCTCTCTCTCTCTCTCTCTCTCTCTCTCTCTCTCTCTCTCTCTCTCTCACACACACACACACACACACACACACACACACACACACACACACACACACACATCTGTGGGGAAGTGAGAAAGATACGGCAAACTTATGAGAAGTGCGCTGGCAGAACGAGGCGGCGGCTGGGCTCCGAGAGAGGAAGGTTAGTCGGCCATATTGGCCGCGCCCCTCCCGCCCCCTAACTACATTATTATTCAATATAATGGCTGAGTGCCCGGCGGGGCGTTCGACTACCACCTGGCTCTGGGGGTGGCGTAAGAAAAGAGACGTCTTTCCAGCCTGAGGTAGAGAGAGAGAGAGAGAGAGAGAGAGAGAGAGAGAGAGAGAGAGACAGAGAGAGAGAGGAGAGTAGTGAGAAGAGAAGCGGATTCGGTCGGGTTGCTGCCGCTCGTCGGGGGGAAGGGGAGGGGCGATCTGATCCTTCGCGGGTTCGCATATTGGAGTCACTGGTTGCTGCTGTCTTCGTTGAAATCGGCTGGTTTATCTTTATCCGCTTGGATGGTTCGAGTTTGAGAGTGGGCGCCTCATCTCTTGGACTTTGAACGTTACCGCCTCGCGTTGACGACCGCAGCGAGAAGGGACTTTTCCAGTTTGTGTACCAGGATCAGGCAACTGGGCGTCCACGACACGCAAAGTCATTTCCTTACTTCATTGGTTTGTAATCGTTCCAAATTCTTATAATTTGAATTTCAGACTAATAAAAAATATTATTTTCTAAAATCAGTACATTTTTTCAGCGTTTCTTTTTAATTTTATTTTAATTATCCTTTTTGGACGGAGTCTTCGAGAGTCTCTCAGGTAGAAGTTGGGTCTGGGTGGATGCAATTCGCTGTGATTGTCTTTCGTTCCACATGGAAACAAAAAGCAGCCTCTGCCTTTTGCCGTACTTTTAATGTGTTCGGCGCTGCCTGCCGCTACGACCTACGGGCAGCAGGCTTGGGGCATTTTTTTACCCGCGCATAGCGCTGAGCCCTGATGATGATGGCTTACAACATGGTGGAGAGAAGCGTGATGGAGCACATTTCGTTGTGTAGGCCTCACGAATTCTTGCTTGTCACTCCATGGCGTTAGAGTGTATTCACTGTATTCACCCCCGTGCATTCATCTGGCCTTGGGGCCTTGTGGTCACCCCTACACCGCGAAGAGATTTCGGAAAACGTGAAAAATAATTAATGTGGGACTTTATTTGAATACTATGGGCCTTCGTGCATGAAGTCAAAACTCTAGAACCCGCGTTAAATTGATTTGACAGGTAGACTCAGGCAGCAGGGTCGGCGAGAGAGGACAAATGGGCGTGGAACTGGTTTAAGATTGAGACGAGGAAGAGAGCGGGTGTCTCATAGGTGGATGGAAGTTTGGGTGGGAGAAGAGAGGGAAGCGGACTTGTATTTTTGAGCAGCCTTTAGTTTTATTATTAAAACCGAGCGAGTCCTCGCCTTAACACGAAACTCAATTTTGGATCGATAAAATTCGAGATTTTTACGGTTGGGCCGGACACATCACGCTGTTTTAAACCCCCGCACCGCACGCCATAACGACCCTGCCTCCTTTAAGTATCTCGTCCGTCGTACGGTTGGCCCTGCGATCGTTAACGAGCAGGATTTCTCTAGACGAGCGGGCGGGCAGGCGGCCATTTTGGAATAGTGATATTGGCGCGCGGAATGTAAATTTCCGGCCGTAATCGCTTCCCCGAAGTGCGCGCCACGGGGCGTTACCGACGCTCTGCCCGACTTTATTGACTTACCGGTACTTGTTCGACTTATACGACCCAGGTCATCATACACGGCCATAGATCACACACCATGCCCTTCGTTTTTCCTATACTTTGTTTTCCGTTTACAGCTAACCCTAAGTGGAACGTACTTTAAAAAAATAAAAAAAAAAAATACGATTTCACGAAATCCTGGTAGACAACGGAGTTTCTATAACTAAAATAAAATATTGTGAGTGTTGAATAAGACTGTAAGAAAACCGACTGGTTTTGTTTAGTTTACGATAGTCAAGATAGTGGCTAAATAATTCTAAGTTTGAATTGATAAGGCGGGTTTCAAGTAATGAATACTCTCCGAAAGTTCGGCCGACATTTAATCGACAGGAGCAGGAGATAAGAGCAGAGCTCTCCTTCTGACGGCAAAAATTGGGCGGCGAGGTCACGGCCGGAAAGGAACGACAACAATAACCTCCCCTCCACCGGGCGCACGGGAGGGGAGAACCGGGGCCCTACCTAATACCGCTGGTACGCGAAGGACCAGCGGGCAAGCGCGCCGCGGCCGCGACGGGGGTGCGCTATCTATTGGGAAAACGCGGAGTTAAGGCGTTGTTTACACAAAATGGTACACGTAAATGTACATCATTTCAAGAATTCTGCTCACCAGATCGAAGTCAAACTTACCAAACCGTTTTCCGCAGGTATAAAACTACTGTTTACGCATTCAGTTCGCCTTGTCAACGTTTCGATAACTTTAAAAAATGATTTAAAGTCGCGAGGTGGGCACATCAGCCACCGGCAATGGCGGACATGCTTGGCCTGCTTTCGCGTTGTTGACACAACATGCCAACCAAATAAAATGAAAAAAAATCACTGCTCTCATAACGTTACGATTGGAACTCATTCTTTGAGGCACACATTTAGTTGGCAGAACCGGGGCAAGTTTCAGTAAAACTGAAGTAGTTTTAAAGAAGGCAGTACGGTGGTCACGTGCGAATTTCAGTAGTGTTATCTCATTCTTGCGCTCGAAACTAAAGGCTGGCTTTGTTTGAACGCAGACTTTAGAGGTTTCTCTTTCGCTCCGTGTTGGCTCGCCTCGGCCTACCCCCTCCACGAAAAAATATCCCCTTCCCCTGTTCATTTTGCCTGACGAGTCGAGCATTACCATAGAAACTCGAATTTCAATTCAAATTTACAAAATTTCTGCAATACAGATTTCAACTAGACTTCAGAATCGAATGTACTAGATTACATTCTAAATGTATGCTTAATATTATCGAATTCCCTTCAGCAGATTTTTTTCTGTCGTAAGGGGCCATATGAAACAAAACACGCACGTTTTCCAGCGATTTTAGAAGGCAACTCCGTTGCCTAAAAAATAAAATACAAAATAGCTCCGCGTTGTGTAAGCTACGCCGTTTACGGAATAGCCTGAAAAAGTAATTATTGCTTCACTCCTGAGGTAGTCAAAATAAATAGTACTTCTCTATTATTGGTATCTGTTTTGGTTGTCAGATGATCCGACATGATTCACGACATCTCTCAGGAAAGCGGAGGAGGGGATCACGCTCATTAGTGACGAGCTCCTCATTAACTATAAGGCCCTGCGGTCCGGGCGGTCCAGCCCGGCGCATATAACGATCGCAAATAACTTTCGACGTCCTACACTTAAGGACCAGTTCTAATTAGAGCCTAAACCCTAATTGCGCGAGCGTCTGCGTGTGTTGCCCGTGTGCCTTTTGTGTCCGTTGGGAAATGAACGATGTACTGCAGGGCCGTACTCGTAAAGTATAAAACCCGAAGCAAAATATCCATTGTTACAGCGAGAGCCAATAATAGCATTAAAACGGGTGTGTTTAGGTTGCTTTTCCGAAGAGGTCAGAGACCTCTGCGTTCCACTACCTCCATCCTGCACAGTGGTGTGTGGCTTACGCCGCTGAAGAAGATGGGAATGATTACTCGTGTTTTCGCTGTTTTGAAAACCGATTCCCGCATGGAAAAGGGGGGAGGGGGGCTGTCGGTGCTTTACGTTCTAGGAATCTACCGTGTTTGGTTGATAGTTCTGCAGTGGTGCTAACGCTGTCTGAGTATTGCCGCAACCTGCAGTACTGGCCTAGTCCTCGCGGCTCTTTCATGTGGACGTGACCCTGCGGCAGCGGGGAGAACAGCGCTGAAAATAATACCATCGGAAATGGGAGGGGATCTCTCTGAGAGGGAGATTCAAACGCACTCCTCAAAAGCAAATGTGAAAATAATCCTGAAAAGCCCTACGATTTCATCGCTCGTCCCGAAATATGACATAAACAATATTTTCGAGTACTTATTTTGATTTCTTGTGTGTTGGGCACGCCGCGCCGTCCACCTCTCTCCTCCCTGATGTCTATAGGCCTCGCCACGTCACTGTGTATGAAGTGAGAAGTCACGCTGCGCGCGCCACCTGTGTTGATGACCCTTTATACCGTAGCTAGACAGTGGGGGAGAAATTGCGTTGGCCGGCCAGTCTTGTGATTCGATCCCTCGAGGCGGAGGCCGCCCTTAATGAGCAGTAGATTTGAAAACAAAAGCAACAAAATGAACTGCGTGGAACGCAAAGTTTTGAAAAATATTCCCCATCCGTTACTTTACGCCCCTCGGAGGAAGAGCGCCTTCATGGGAAGGGTGCGGTTTTGGTCGCTGAGCACCGCCCGCGAAAGCGCTATTTGTTATGATTGTACTCGGGAAGTTAATCTTCCTCTCTAAGTCAATATGAATGAGTTATAAGGGCACGCCCACGCCCACCCCCGGCCCTGCCGACCGGCGCGACGGACAACATATTTTATCGGCGGCCGTCATGATGTGCCGCCATCTTGGCCCCTCGCGCGCTCTCCCACCACCACCATCTTGTCCGTCTCTCTCTCTCTCTCTCTCTCTCACCTCACTCCTACACTCCTGCTCTCTCACTCACTCCCTCTCTATCCCCTTCTCTCAATGACCAACATGCATGCGTCCCCATGTCCGATAACACACTCCCCCCCCCTCCTTTCGGTCTCTCTCTTTTATTATGGTCATATTTGTAAGAGGAGAGAGATATACGTGCTCTTGCTGCGCCGCTGCAGTGCTGCAGTGCTCCGTGCGCGTGCGGCTGCCTACCCGCCCAGGGGGTCCGAGCGCCTCGGGCCTCGCGGACGTGAACGAGGCCGTCTGCGGCGCTGATTGCCCCCGCGGCTCTCGCGGTGGAGTGGAGTGGGGTGGCGCGGCCTCCCGCGATCACGTGGGAGGCGGTACGGTGGTGATGCTACCGTGTGAGCCTGTCAACGTGGTGCTCCTCCGCCCCGCCTCGCGCCATTTGCGGTGCAAACTCCATCAGCCGAGCGCGACGACGCCCCCGGTGCACTAGTCGGGGCGCGGCGGGGCGAGGCGGGGGGCGGGGCGGTAAGGCCACCGCAGAAGGGGTTGCCGATGCGCTTCTGCAGCTGTGGGAGCCGCGCCCGGAGCCCGGAGCTGCACACCCGGAGCCTGGGCCGCGGTGCCGACGACGTGCTTGCCTCTCTGCTGGGTCCCCCCGCGGCTCTCGGCTCACGGAGGGAGTGTTTTCTCTTCGGACGCGGGAGGCGGTGCAGCGGAGGGAAGCGGAAAGCTCTCACCACCGCGCGGTGTAGCGTACTTTGCTTTTGCAGGGAGGGAATATTAACCACCGAGCAAGTCTTTATGGCGCGGCAGCACGACCTTCGGCAGAGAGGCGGCTCTCTTCGCGCGTGACGGGGAAAATATTGGACGCGAGGACGCGACAATAACGGGGGTGTGACGAAGACGTCGTGACGGACGGCGCGGGGCAGGGCGGGGTGGGGCGGGGCGGGGGGCGCGGCCGCTGTGCGGGGCGCGGCGCGCGGCGGCGGCGGCCTGCGTTAGCGCCTCAAACAATTTGCCGCCTGTCACCGCGCGATACGTCTGTGTGGCCCGTCGCGCGCGCGTGACGCCCGCGTGACGCTCGTGTGACACCTGCGTGACGCCTGCGTGACGCGGCGGTGTCACAATTGTGATGCACCGCCGATATTCCTATGGACTCTCGGCGTCGTGCCGCGTGCCGCGTCGTGCTTCGTTGGCCGTTGGCCTCGTGGCAAATCCCTGGTTGGTGGCCGAATATCCGCACGACGCGTCGCCGAGGGTCGCTTCGCTTCTCGTTGGAAGCCTCACTGTGTTCCTTTATTTTTTTGGCCCTTCCTCTTCGTTGCGCTCGCTCGCTTACTGTGTATATATCTTTCTCTCCTCACAGTCCTTATCAGTCACGCCACGCCTTCTTTCGCGTTCAGCATTTTATCCGCGTCCCCCGACACGAATGAAGACTCTCGCAGTGTGGAGTCTCGGCGAGGAACAGACTCGCCCTTCCCTCCTTCGCGAAATACAGAAAGGTGTTTTTCCGGCCAGCAGAGCCGCCCGGCTTAGCGTGGCCTCCCGTTAGTCGGCCACCTGTTGGAGTGACATTTATATGCACATCGCCTGCCTCATCTGGTATCCGGGCGCAACCGGGCGCGCAGCCGGGCGCGCAGGAGGGGTGTGTAGTGCCTACCCACGACACTGCCCCCGCTGCACCAGGACACAAGGGACGACAAGACATCCTATAAACCTGAAAAGGGTAATACATATAAATGGGAGTCAAAATTTAGGCGCATGTTGTAGTCGGGGGCTCCATTATGGTGGGTTATCTCCTATCAGGCCAGCAGGGCCTCGGCAGCGAACACATCGCGTACGAGGGCCCCTGCCAGCCCGGGCCCGGGCCCCGGGGTCGGGACGGACGGAAAAGAAACGTAAATCACGAGACAAGATGGCGCTGGCCCGACGGCGACCCTTTCTAAAACCCTTGTAATGACCGGGCGTTACAAGCAGGGCCGTCGGCTCAAGGCGACAAGTCCGCCCGGGGGGACAAATTCGATAGGGCAATGCGGCCCGGCCTGGGCCGATGAATATGAGTTTTTTTTCTTTAAATTTTTTTTATTTGTATTAATTTTAAGGGACGTGGTGGATTGCCTGGTGGATTTGTTTCTGAAGCGGAGTCCACCTCTCATCCCCATATTCCCATCGTATCTGCACAATCATAAAAGGTCAAAGACGTAGCCGAAATTGTTGTGGAAATTGGTAGACTTGTCTTCTCTTAACGGAAGAGATAAGGATGATGTGCGGCCATTCTTCATCTTGTGACCTATGGAAATGGAAAATAGGCGTATTTTTCAGGCCGTAGCAGAGGAATAACACAGCGGACACACCTCACGGTTTCGAATTCCGTCATCGCACGGGGGAGAAATCGGTCCTCATAGCGGCGAGGTGACAACATAAAACGTGACAGCGGAGTTAAAACTCTTGATCTGACGACTGCCATCATCAAATCACACCACATCACACCGCCGCCGCGGAGTGGAGTGGGCCTCACTGCGGTCAGGCCGTGTCCGGGTCCCGTCCGGATCGACAGCCGCTGCCTGCGCTGCCGCAGTTTTGTGTCGGGCGAGGCGAGGGTCCCGATGCGGACATCAGATAAGCACCACTATAGGGTGTCACCCGTTTAACACGGTCACCAGCAGGAGCCGGGCAGAGCAGGGCCCAACCCGAGGGGGAGGGGGAGGGCGAGAGGTTAGGGGGGAGGTGAGATGGAGGTCTCTATGGGAATCAGGCTGCTCGGTTTGTCTATCTAATTAAAGAGGATCATTATGGTGAGATGGGATGTGGCAGAGTGCAGGCGTAGTAGCGGTGGTGGTAATGACTCCACGGGAACTGAAAGGGTGACAAGCAGACTAGCGGAAATGTTGATGTACCAGAAGAAACAGATAATATTCTATTTAATTTGAAATTACAGTAGGGTGCCTGTTTCGGAGAGCAGGCTGCCTAGAAAAAAAAAACTATGGTATTTTAAAATAAATGAAGCTTTTTTTTTGTCCTTGAAATATTTTGCTTTCCCGAGGGGTGGGGGGAAGGGGGCAGGTGGCGAGAACTTCAAGGAAAGACTGCCGAGACAAAAATGTTAAAAGGGGAAGGCAGGATAGGAGGAGGGGCGTTGAGATGTTGCCGCGCAACGCCGGCGACCAGAACTTGTGAAGACGACATGTGTGTTGCGACCGAGACTGGCGCGCCCAGGTTTCATGCATTACCGACAACCAATTAATCTATTAAACCCCTCGCCGCGGCCGGTACGGCGGGACATTCGCAGGAGGGAGCCAGGGGCAATCAACTTTGACATTTTTGTACACCTTGTAAATCAAAAACATTCACAAAAATTCACAAAAATTCAGGAAAATTCTATAAAAATCCACCAAAATTCTCAACACTTGACAAAATGTGTACATTAAAATTCAGAGTTATTTCCCCCTCGGTCGCGTCTCGTATTCGCACGCAGAGACGCCTCCTGGGAACCAAAAGAAAGGCGCAAACAACATCCCGTACCGATGTGATGGTGGCAGAGCCTACCCGACAGTTCTGTTGTGTGCGTACACGGAAATAATTGAGTTCGAAGCGGAAAGCCATCAGCCTGAGGACGGGCGAACAAGCCGGGCCGAGCAGGGCAGGGCAGCGCAGCGAGGGCGGACGGCGGCCGGCCTGACCTGGCCAGTCCAGTCCAGCCGCGCCTGCCGGCGAACCTCGCGATGGATGGCTGTCGGTTCTGTCCGGACTGAATGCGGGGCGGGGCGGGGCAGTCATGTGTGTACACTGCCGGGGGAGAAAGCACTTTTCTTATAACACAAATGTCGATCACCGAGGCGGGGCCGGCCCGGCCGCTCCCCGGGGCGCTGTATGACCCTTTCCGAACTTTGCTCTGGACATGACGGGTTCGGTCCGACCCGTCCCGGGACCCCGACGCTTCTCACGCGCCTATGGCCGGCCGGGATTATGTTTTCGCCTCTTCCGCCCTCCTTACCTCGCCTCCCCCCGTTTTACACCCCACTACCTTTCTGCCCGCATGGTGTGCGCCGCCCTTGTCTCCTCCCGTGACGAGCAAACGAGCGCTGCTGCTGCTTGTCGGAGCCCCAGGTGTCGTCGGACAAACGCATATATCCATCATTCAGGATGCGCGCTGTCGGGGCTGGCAAAACTCTGTCGTATAAAACAAGCCAAACCCCGGTGAAAGAGAAAAAAAGGAGAGAAAGAAAGAAAAAAAAGCCTGATGATCGCAAGCGTGACCGGGCTGCATGCACCTGCCCAGCGGGTGGTAGCCGGGTCACCGGAGCCCCTGGGCGATAGGCAGCGCCGCCACACACCGCTGGGCGCGCACGGCCTACCCGCTCGGCTCCGTGGCGGCGGCGCGGCAGCAGCAGCGGTGTAGAGCCGCGGGGATGGGATCACCTCGACTCTTTGGTAATTTCTCATAATTAGCGGATACTCTCTCGCCCCGCGCGCTCCGCCGCGACACCGTTGCCCGGTGATGATACCTGTTTTAGGTTGGGGTAGGTTAGTTTGTCCCCGCCTGCCGCTGCTCTTCCAGAGACGGCGCGCTGCCCTTGTACGAAGAGGAATTACCTCTCCGGCCGCTGCGCCGTGTGCGGTTTTACTGTTGGGTTTGGGGAGACTGTTCTCAGCGGTGTGAGGGGAGCAAAGTGGCTGGAACAGGGCGGCGACAACGTGGCGCAGGATGACACGACCAGGGCCGTCGAGGAGGAGCCCTCTTAGTCCTCGACTACAAGCCCGACGATCATTGTCGCCAGCATCAGCCCCCGAGGGGGCTCCCCTCTGCGGCTCGACCCCCTCCCTCTGCTCCTACCGGTGGTGTGCCCTCGTGGCGGTCCGTCTCTGTCGGACCCGAGGCGTCCCGCCGGCCGGTGCGTGCGCAAGAGCGAGAGCGAGAGAGGAGGGGCTTGTTCGGACGTACAGGGCGCACCCGTTCCCTCGGGCCGACCGAGACCACCCAAGCAGATAGGAATGCTGACCGTAATAAATACGCAATAAAACATAAAAAACACAAAAGTCAAAACAGAGGAGCGGCGGTGTGGTGGTACAAGGAAGGGGAAGAAAGAGAGAGAGAGGGGGGGGGGGAGAAAGGGAGAGGGGGGGGGGGAAGGGAAGAACAGTGGAAATGGAGTGGCGAGAGCGACTCAAAGATAGAGTTAGAAGGGGAGACAATCGAAGCGCACGATGTTTTTTATTTTATTTTTTTAAAATTAAAATACACACAGAAAGAAGAAAAATGCATTAATGTCATTCCATCAAATGGTGCTTTGGCTAATATCAAACAAAAACAGTTGTCTCCTCCTGATCTTCCCAAAAATACTTCCCAAGTATGAGAGACATAAAGTACTATACAAATGACTAAACTTAATTTTCATTATAATAACTTTTTAATGCTTCCATCCACAGAGCCATCTTCCAAAACCCAATTTAGACAAAAGACATGAACAAATGCCATCTTCTTCCAAAGGACCATACAAACAAAAAATAATATCAGTGAAACGAAGTCAAAAGACTAACTTGGTTTGTAACATTCTTTATTTCTTTATGCTTTCAGTTTGTCTTACTTATTTTAACACTAATATTAAGTTTTATCACTCATTTCTCCTTTTTAGGCAACGGAGTTGCCTTCTAAAATCGCTTTGAAACGTCTGTCAATTGTTTTATATGGGCCCCTTACGGGAGGAAAAAATCCGCTCCAACGATATTTATAATATTACCTACAGTTATACACTGGTGTGCAAAATTAGCGGTCCACTTTTTTCTCCGCTTATAATTTTTTAAAAAATAGAGCTAGAAACTTGAAATTTGGAGGAGAGATGGTCCAAAGTGTTGTTGAAACGTCCCTAAAGTCACAACAATCAAATCCACCCCCTTCATTTTTTTCCACCCCTCGCGTAAGACACTGTCAATTTTTGACACTTTCGCCGGGGCAAAAGTGTCCTTCCAGGTGTCACAGGGGTTTGAAACTCTCATAGCCGACTCAGTTTTGACTCCTCTTTCGATTGATACCGGCGCCACCCCAGTCGGACGAACCGTTCCGGAGCCACAAAAAAAACCACCCCTAAGTAGGGGTGATTTTTTCGGATTTTTTTCCAGAGTTAGGCGCGGTAGCAGGAGGTCCCCTGGACACGACAAAAGTGTCCCCATGTCCGTCGCACCTCCCAGGGGGTGTCCAGCCCCGAAACACTGGCACCCCAAATCTTGATTTTTCACTACAATCACCAAAAATGACCAAAAAATGGTCAAAAATCACGTTGCACA
Source organism: Frankliniella fusca (assembly GCA_029379305.1). Classification (NCBI taxonomy): domain Eukaryota; kingdom Metazoa; phylum Arthropoda; class Insecta; order Thysanoptera; family Thripidae; genus Frankliniella; species Frankliniella fusca. The sequence continues at coordinate 1,996,686 of JAHWGI010000383.1, read as the reverse complement.
GTTGATTTTAGCCGTCTGGATCGACAACCGGAGTGACAAACTGCAGACCAGACGGTAAAGCCGTTTTCGTGGGGGTTGCAACCCCTAACTTTCCAACCCCTAGCGCAGGGGATGGAGGGGCGGAGGCGGGTCGCCGCGGTCACGGTACGATGTGTGATCCCCTCAGGCACCTTCACACCAATTTTGAAGTGATTCGGTCCATTCGTTACCTTCCAGGATCAAAAAAACGCAAAATCGTGTAAATTTCAACCCCTAAGTTTGCACCCCTTTTTCTCCTCAGCCAGGAGGGGCACAACATCCGCTCAGGTGCGCGAAGGAGCGCACATTCAACCTCTACCAGGGTGCAAACGCGCAAACCCCTGCGATCATCGTGTCGGCCGCTGAGACGATTCGGACGCCACCGGAAGTCCGCTACTGACAAGTAAACACCTACCGACATGTTTTCGGGTACGCTGAATGCGATGGCAGAGTCGAAATTTACCTCCGGCGAGTACTTTTCGAGCCACACAGTGAAATCATAGAGAAAACGTCAAACTACCCCTGAAAGATAGGCAACCGCCAGTCTACGGCCCCTGCAATGGTTCCCACCGTGGCTACCGATCTTAAAAGTAAGGTATGGGTATGAAGAACACTCATGCCAAGTGGCATCGCTTAATCATTTTTTGCAAGGTGGTTGCCGCTTAGCCTCCGGACTAATAGTGAAGGTACCCCCACAATGGACCACGCAAAAGCTACCCATCACGCCTATAACCCAACATTCTTCAACTAAGCGTATTTAGGGGCAGGTTTTTAATCCATGTAAAACCGAGAAACCTCCATACATGTGTTAATCAATATTCATCCAAAATCTAAATCCACGCAAGTCAACCATTTCCTGCAATGTAATATCGAATTTATCACCCCCTCTTTATTTGTGAAATGACATTCATCCACATCATGTTTAAAAGGCACAATAAAACTTAACTGATAGTCATACCACTACAGTTTCTAAGCAAAGGATTAAATCAACAAAACATAATATTGAGTAGCTTCATTATATTCCTCACTAATCTACGTTGTATGTGCTTGAAGATATAGTAGAGCTGTAATCTGATTGAATACAAATTAGACAAGTTGAACATATCTGTGATTAAATCAACAAAACATAGTATTGAGTAGCTTCAATATATTCCTCACTAATCTACGTTGTATATGTTTGAAGTAATAGTACAGCTGTAAACTGATTCAATACAAATTAGACAAGTTGAACATATCTGTGATTTCATAAGTTAGCCACTAACCACCTGCTTTCTAAGAAAATAGATAGCTTTATTATTAGTTTTCAATATTACTGCATAAATAATAAAGGATAAATTACTAAGGCATGAAAATAAATATTGAAATTAAATTAAAATTTTAAGCTTTCTTTAAGTAGCAGAAAATTCTAGCTCAAGCTCAATGTGAGCAGCAGTAACGGTGAGGCCATCTAGCTACACTGCCACAGTGTCATTTTCGAATGATGATGCTATGAGACAGATACTTCTTTTATCCATTGCTGTCTAATTGTGCCATTTCCTTCAAACTCCTGAGCAAAAAGGTAAGAAATTTAATGAAAAAGAATTCAAATCCTTAATGGTCATTTCATAAATAAAAATAATAAAGATTATGGACCATGATAGATTTCTACAAAGTGATTTTCAAATTCAAATTCAAACAAAATAAAAAAAAACTTTTCACAGATCTAAACTTCAAGAGACTTATAGCATGGAAATTGTAGATAGTTCATCAAAAGATGACAAACAAGAAGATAACTCTCTATCACAACCAAATGAACCAAAAAATAATAACAATTTCCTCTGAAGAAAGTGACAATCAGAATTTCAACTACATACCAACAGCTCAGTAAGTGTTTTCTTCAATTTTGTTTTCCTCCAATAAAATTTTTGTAAACTTCTAAAATTTTTGCTCATACAGGAAATTCCACTTAATACTGATTGGCAATATTTGCAATATTCTGAAAGCAGTTCCGAAACTTCTGATGATGAGAATTACAAAATTGGTACAGGCTTAAACAGCAACAAATTTCAAACTTCAACCTTCTTATTCAGTGCTGATGACCAGCAACCATCAACAAGTAAAACATGTAGAAAATTGTTGAATGTAAGTAGAAACCAACACCTTGAGCTACTAGCTTACAGTCTGCGAGTCTATTCTTGTTTCTGTCACATCTGTTCACAGAAACACACAAAATATGCTTCTGCTAAAAAAAGCAAAAAGAGTAACATGCACATCTAAGAAGATTACACAGATCAATCAACCTACAGATAAAAGATTGGTCACACAAGTATGTTCAGACTCGTCTGATGAAGTACCTATAACAGTCAATCAAAAGAAATAATAAAACGACTATCAACCATGGTTAGTTGCTTTACATATGTTTTAATGTCCTGCATAATTAAGAACTAAAACAATTTTGGCATAATTATTTACAAAAACAACAGATTCTGCAGAAGTAAGTTCAGGGGCTGGAACCATGGAATGGTTAATGGAGGTACGGCATAATTCTTCATGCAGTACTAACGTTTATACGTTTATAACGTTAACCCCATTACAAAACTCTTTGTCGGTCCCGAACGGTTACGTTAAAAGCTGGTTTAACTGTCTGTATCATAAGGTTTTGTTGTCAAAATGGTGATTTGTTGTGTGGTCGGTTGTCACCAGAAACCAGTGAAAGGTGGTCTTATTTTTTTCTAATACCAACAGTTAGAACCAATGAAAGTGAAGAGGTATTTCTGAAGTCACTTGAGAAAAGCCAACTATGGATCACAAGAATAAATAGAAAAGATCTTCAAGAAAAGGACATCAATTGCAATACACGTATCTGTGCTAGACACTTTGTTTCTGGTAAGCCAGCCTACCACATGATGGAGAATGATCCTGATTGGGCGCCAAGTCTTGAACTTGGTTACAATTATGCTTCTCCGAAGATTGTTCAACTCGCTCTTGAAAGATGTAAGAGAAGTGAAGGCAGGAGAAAAGTTCTCTCTAACATCACCAATTGTCAGCCTGAGCCTGAACCTGAACCAGAACCAGAACCAAGTTGTAAGGAGGCAAGCACTCAGACTTATTTAACTTCTCATGATGTCGAAGAGAGCACTTAGACTGATTTAACTTCCCATGATGTGGTGGCGTACCAAAGAATAGCTATGGCATCTACATTTACTGAGGAGTCTCTTAGTCTTGATGACTACAAAGTAAAATACTACACTGGTGTTCATTCGTTTCAATTGTTAAAAGTCGTGTTCAATATGGTTTCAAAATTCATTTCGCGTTCAGAAAGACGTACTTCTCTAAGTCATTTTCAAGAGTTTTGTCTAGTTCTGCCCAGGTGGCCCCACACTCAGCAGTCCCCTTTTGAAATATGCCACACTTTTGACTCTCTACAGTGCCTGGACGTTTATTTTGTCAATTTCTTTACGGCTCACACCCGGCCCTGTCGCCCTGTCTTACCAGCCAACCAGGCCAGCCAGGCCGGCCAGGCCAGGCCGGCCAGGCCAGCCCGGCCAGCTACGGTTGGTGCGCTGAGTGTGGGACCACCTTAAAGGTTACGGCTCAATCTTCAAGAAGAGGACTACTTGGGCTTTCGCTTCAATGTAGATCAGAGCACTGTCAGTAGAATAATTGATGCTTGGCTTCCAGCTATGTCACATGCCTTTGAGTGCCTAATCATATGGCCTGATCGTGAAACTTTAAAGAAAACTATGCCTGAGTGCTTTGAAGATGCCTTTGGTACTAGTGTCACAGTCATTATTGACTGTTTTGAAATCCATAGTGAGAATGCGTCTGCCCTGCTTTCAAAAGCTCAACTGTACTCTCATTACAAGCATTATAGCTCTTGTAAAGTATTAATTGGCATCACCCCCAAGGCACAGTGTGATTTGTGTCTCAGAGATGGGTTGGACGGTCGTCTGATCATTATATCACTACTTAGACCCTCAAAGTGGAGTTACACTTCTGACTTTTCTGATGAGGACTATGAAGTTGCAGTAGATGAAGGCCGTGACATTGACAAACCTGTGGAAAAACGCAAGTTCAAGTTGCAGGTAAAACTGGAAGAGCAGGGTATCAAACTGGATAAAAGGAAGCAACTGAGAGCACAGATTGCACAGCGAGAGAGAAACAAATTGAAATGGAAACCGTGTTACCAAAAAGGAATACAACTTCTCCGTACCATGAGCATGTGCCTGACAGGCAACAAACGTACCACTTCAAGAAGTCTGTGATAGAGCAGCCAGACTCGGATCTACTAGTAAACTTAGCGCAATCACTCATGCCGAAAGAGGAGGAGGACCCCCTTAATCTCTTCTTTTTATCATCGGCTGCTAGATGCAGAAGCCTGCCGCAAACAGAGATAGACAAAATTGTTCATGACTTGTGGAAGCGCATAAGTGATGCTCAGAATGTTTCAAAGAAAAGTCGACATCCAATACTTATCACACTTACACCTGAAATGCAGATTGGTTGGTTAACATACTAATTCCATTTCTTTCTTTTCCTTCTCAGAGTTAGTCACAATCTTTCTTTCAGCAAGTAATTGATGCCTCATTTGAGGTTGGGGATGATGATGTCATTGTACATTTCAATGGCCATTTCATCGTCTCTGTTCCGTTTCTACGTTTAACTGACGTGTCATTTCTGACTGGTAATCATATAACTGATAGGAGTCAAACCTCCGATATATCTTTGCCAATCATAACCCCGAAACCATTGACGTTTCATGCCGAGTCGCTGTACGAAGACGCACACTCAAAATGAAGTCGACTTTGCAATAAATTTTCCCGTGAGTACTTACTTCCACTTCGCTCATGATAGCAAGTCACACTCAACACCGACAAATAGACAAATATATTAGAGCTATCTCCGTCCTTCACTCTGCACTTCGCTTCTGCGCTCGCGATCGCATTTCACAGTGTTATCGTGTCGGCGCGAAGGATGACGACAGTGGTTGAATGGGTAGTAATTTATTGTTTTCAGTTCATTTTCAGTTCAAACAGGAGAAAAGACGCCCGTAAGACCTTTAAAATCGCGTAGTTCGGCATTGCAAGGCGACTTGCTAGTTTTACGAGTTTTACGATGTCGATAATCTCGCTGCTGGCGGTCTTATTTTTCCACATCTCTCTGTGTGGGCTGAGGCTGAGGGGAGAGCCAAGTTGCTGTTCTTGGTTGACTTTGCAGCAGCACCTACAGAATATGTCTGTTCTGCCTCCACTGTTACCATTGATTCCAGTATCGGCTGCAGCTCTACATAATAAGCCCATGGTCGGGGCCTCCCTGTCCAGTCCTATTCAACGCGTTCACATACAGTTTGAAATCTGATACAAGGCTCTCAATTTTGTTCTTGCATTGCTCAGGGGAGAAAATATGTCCCCTCAGTATCATCAGCGTAGATATTTTCTTGTAGAAAACAGCATCTTTATGGGCATTCCAATAGTCTTCCTTATGCAATCGCCACACATCAATTAAAGTGTGGACTTTATGTGGTTCCATTGTTTCTCCTGCACAAATAAAAATGGTGTAAGTACGAGTACCCAGTCACTTCATGTAACAGTCACAGAAACAGTTCATTAGTACCTTTGGTGGATTTGGCGATAGCCATCACATCATCTTCCAAGGAGTGAAATTCCTCTTCTTTTTCATCTGGGAATATAGGCAGTACTTGAATCTCATTTCTGAAGAATGCCCAATGCTTGCCCCATTAATGATGGGGAGCTCGCCTGTGATTTTCATCAATCCTCTTTATTTATTTATTTTTTTAGGTCGCCGTTAGGGGTGCCTATTGCTCACGCCCGTGAGTTTTTTTTTATTTATTATTTATTCTTGACGATGGCCCCTCATGAGCGCAGCCGATCCCGTCGAGCGAATCTTCACCAAATTCTACTAAAAAATACTACGCAAAATTAGAAAATTTTTGAGGTATGTCCGATGACGAGCTCTGTCAGTTTGTGTGAAACTCGTTTGCATCACGTGTTTCTATGGCAATTGCGAGGCTGACGTCACGGTCAGTCACCCAATCAGAGCACGATACCCCAAGTGACACAACCTACAGTAGGACCTTTCCCTGTGCCGATCCGGGTCGCTGTTGTTGGAGCTCGACGCCTCGGCGCACCGGGGAAGAGAGGCGTGGCTGGGGAGGGGGGGGGGGGGATTTAACTCATGCACATTAGTTCAAAAACTAAAATTTGGATGAACACGTTTGAGTAAAAATTTCAATGAAGTGTTCGACTGACCATTGCATAGTGAGCCTACAGTTCAAAAATCAAGCTGATCGGACATGTCTTAACTGAAAAGCAAATTTCTAAGTCGTTTGATCGACAAGGATGAAATTTGTCATGCTACTTAAACTAATGACACAGATCAAACACTGAGTCTAAAGATTTTGAGCTACTCAACCAAAAAGGTAAAAACTTTATAACTCAATATCTTCTACATAGACCAGCCGCGAAAATATTTTATGAAACCAAAACATTAATTGACTTCGAGCGTACCAGAATTTCCTAAAATGTCTTTTTTTTCCTAATTGTTAATTTGTTTCGCATATGTTTGGTTTTTATGGTGATTGCTTGCGGCGCGGCAGCGTTGTTGATAGCTGGTTTATTTTTATTCTTGACGATGGCCCCTTATGGCCGCGGCCGATCGTGCTGAGCCGATTCGTACAAAATTACATTGAAAAATACTACGAAAAATAAGATTTTTTTTGGAGATAGGTCTGATGTCAAGCTGTCTGCACGTTTTTGCATAAAATTAATCCGCATCATGTGTTTCTATGACAATAACAAGCCGAGTCGGGCTTGTTAGGGAGGGGAGGGGAGGGTATAGTACGGGGCGGGCTCCCGACTCCGCGTAGGCCGCTCGCTCGGCTCGTGCTCGGGGCTCGGGCCGCTCGGGTTCGGCCCCACGAGGCACGAAGATAACAAAACGTTTGAAGGCAAGGGCAAGGGCAAGGTTTCTCGTCGTTTGATCCAATTTTAAAATGGAAAACCACCGCGAATTTATAGGAGCATTGGCCGTCGTTGCTGCTGAGTTGATTGAGAAGGAAGAGGAAGATGAGGAAGTAAACTTGATGGAACAGGAAAGAGTTGCGGTGTTACTCATCATGGAAATGGAGGAGGGTGAAGAAGTTATAAGTACGACTTAATTCTTTGGGCCTCTGCAAATTTATTTCGGTATTCCTTTCCTGATGCAGACGTTTTTTTTATTCATCCCTCATCGTAGACGATCTTGACGGACCAGCCTGGGAACCAGTCACAGTGAATATTGATGATTATCATCGCATGAGTGACAGAGCATTTAAGCGACATTTCAGGATGTCAAGGATTGTATTTGAGGTATGTTTCTGCACTGAGCTTAAACTTTAGTGTGTTTTAATACTGGCACTTATTTCATCATTCTTTTTCAGAGAATCTGTCAAATTGTGTACAATCATCTTCATGCTAAGGGGAGAATCAGAAGGGTACGCAGAGATTTTGAGGATATAATGCTGATGGTCATCTGGTTTCTAGCAACACCAGACTCCTTTCGAAGTGTGGCATTGCGATTTGGTGTGGTGGAGTCTACTATCTACTATTTTTACACTTACGTAATAGAAGCTCTCCGAGAATTGGCTGCTGAGCTCATTGTGTGGCCTATGCCTCTGGATTTCCTGGTATTGTCGGAGCAATAGATTGTACCCACGTATACATCACTGCCCCATTGAGAGATCCCCAACAGTATGTAAATAGGCATCATTCATACAGCATAAATGTGCAGACTGTTAGACTGTTGTGGATGACACCTTGTGTGTAAGGCATGTTCATGTGGGAGAAGTCAGGAGTATGAATGACCGCAGAGTCTTTAGAAGAAGCAACCTCTACGAAAGTTTCTTAAGAGATGAGGAGCACCAGTTTCTAAGCAACTTTGAACATCTTGTTGGTGATGGTGGTTACACTCTGACTGAATTTGTAAGTGTTGTCTGCAGATGTGTGTTGGATTTTGGTCTATTGTTAGATCACAAGCTAATTGTACCTTTTCCGAAATTCTAGGTGATGATACCGTTTGCCAACCCAGGGAACCTTACTCCTCAGCAGCGTAATTTTAACAGGAGGCCCGTGTTCGAGTTGAGGAATCTCATGCCAGAGCCAAAGGCAAATGGCGTAGGCTAAAATTCCTGTGTGTCAAAAATGAGCAAAATGTTGTTGATCACATAACTGCCTGCTTTGTGTTACACAACATGACCATAAAATTTGGGGAGTGTCTGATAGATGTAAGTTAAAATCTCTGGTCTCTTTATCATGAGAAAATCTGGTTGAAATCTCATCAATAACATCTCTCTTCCAGGCTGAAGAACTTCGCCGACCAATCCACCAAAATGAAATTCTTGAAGGCCAAGAAAATGAAGATAATGATAATGCTGATGAATTGATTGGAGCTGCAGAAGCTTTAGGAATAGAGAAGAGAATAATGATTATGAATATTTTGCCTCCCTTGTAAGCTTTGCATTTCAATGTATTGTATTAATAGTTCTTTCATGCCTGTAAAGTTTTATTAAATCCTTACCATATGAAACTTGAGAGGTCAGCAAACTTAGAAGACTTGCTGCTAATAAATTCTGAACAATTTGTTGTAGTACCCAAAGTGATGTTTGTGAAATAAAATCAGATAAAAGTACATAAATTTTTAATTACATAAGAAAACTAAAGCAAACTTCACTTCAAATTATGTATCAAATTACACTGAAAGTATCAATAAAACAATACTGATCAAAATAATCATAGAAATGAACTATGAACTGTCTAAAAATAAAACTAGATGTTGAAAAACTGCAATCAACATTCATAAAGAAACATATTTAGATAAAACCTTGAACAAAGAAGTCAAACAATAATACTTAATGCTATGATAGGTGCCCAAAAACTTGCAGTCTACAGGCGCTCCCACAATGCACTCATAGCTCATAGCTCACCGCTCATAATGGGGGCCTGACAGGGATTCCAGGGTGTAGTAGGGGTGGGGTACGGACTTAATCGGTGTGAATCAGCTCTAGTCACAATATACAAGTGATTTCCCTCCCTGGATGGCAATATTTATCGAAATTTCCCCGAAAATGAGCCGATGAACAGCTCATAGTTCGTTCATTCTCGCTCATAATCGCTCATTCCGAGTCCCCGCAGCGTTCCCCGGGGGTGCGGTACGCTCTGAATCGTTAGGAAACACTTTCAGGTACAATTTGAGACAGACTTCATCAAGCAACACTCACTATATCTTGTAATTTTCTCAATATATGAGTTGGCATGAGCGACAGGCGACGCGGAGGGACGCCAGAAAGTAGTTCCACACCAGAGCGCAGCGGGCCGGGCGATGTGCCGTTGTGTCTCGGGTTACCCGTTGCGAAGCAAATGGAAATGCTGATATTTATTATTTTTGAAAATGATGAACCCGATAAAGGCAGCATTTACCCCGCATGGGGCCTGCAAGGAGCTCATGCAAGGGGACTGCGCCGACGTAGTTCTCCTACCACCCGACAGATGGCGATGCTCCGGCCGTGTAAGAGCGCGGTGAACAAACGCCGTTTCAAATTGGCTGCTGTGTGTGTGAGAGTTCGTCTAACGTCCAACGGTCACATCTGACGTTACTCGTTAGTGCAAAAGCAGGTAAGTGTGAAATAACCAATATTTCCCAATATTTTCTTTTAGCCGTTGACGGATTTAGTCGCAATCCTAATTAATCTGACACGGGGGTTGGGGCCCACGGGGCTGAGTAGAGTTATTTACATCCCAGTTTTTGAATTTGCTGGATAGAGGTGAGGCGGCTTTGGGCATTTCAGATTCAAAGGGCATTTCAACTGCTTTTTATCGTCGATCGGACTCGAAAATTCGAAACGTCACATCAATCGAACGCTGTACTTCACGTCAAGTAGGCAAATGGACCTTTAAATTTCTCCCCCGCCGGCCATGACGCCACGCCCCCTCGATAACCTCAACATGTCGGATGTCGGCCACCAGCTGATGTTGACAAACACACAGATGCATGCCGTCTGCATCGCGGGTTCACTTTGGCAAACATGTTCAAGGGTTTCATTAGGTCTAACGCAGCTGTTAAATGCTCCAGCTCCAGTGCTAAGGTCCTAGGAACTGGATGCAGATAGAGATGAGTACAATCGTCGTTGGTGTTGTGTTGTGGGTTTGGTTTGGGGTGTTGCTTGTTCAAGTGTTTATGTTGTGAGGTGAGGGACAGGTTATCACATACTAATATCTCTCGACATTAGTGCACTCCTAAAACATAGCATCTGCATGAATGGCTTCCACAGGTTGTTGTTTCTATGAATTGTGGGTGGGGGGGTGGGACATTTCTTCTGAGTCTTTTTTGAAAGCATGTTGTTTGTGTACCAGTAAATTGGTAATTGGTGTGCCTAAGTGACATGCGTTTCACATTTCTTTAATAATTGGAAAGGAAGTTCCTTTGTTTTTCTTTTAGTCTACAGAAAGATTACAAGTCTCCGTAGGGAACCAATAGGACCAGGAACATGGATTTTCTTTTGTGAGTGTCTCACCATTTGACTTAAAAGATTTTATTATGATTTCCTTTTCATCATTCGTCCTCTAGTTGCTAAAAGTCTATTCCAAATAACACCATCGTTCCTACCTCATCCACTCGCGTCCATGTGCTCCTCTCTGGTTTGAGCTCTTCCTCGCCTTGCTCTAGTTCCAACCACCCAGTACGCCAAAGACCAATTTCCAATGCCACCCTTCAGACCCACCAGCCATTTGTTCTATGCACTATTTTCAATTTATTTATTTTTTTATTTTTTTTTTTTTTTTTTTTTTTTTTTTTGTATAGGTAAACATGGATTCTTCTGAGAGAATGAAAGCCTTTCTGCCACTGATCCTTGCCAGGAAAAGAAGGAGGCTCGGATATTCATCTCGTGGTTTGTTACTATTTTCTTTGCCTCCTGTTCTCAATTATTGTCCTCAGGCATGAAACTACTATTACTAATAATTTTTGATTTCAGGGAAGTTTATCTTGGCCATTGGATTACTCCACTGCCTAAGAAGGAAAAAAAATATGAGAGACCAAGAGAAGAAGGAGCGTAGGTGGTGGGTCAGGCCAATCTTTGCCGACCATGACACTCATGGAGCTTGGGCCACCCTTATCCCCTTGATGAGAGAAACTGATGAAGAGGTGTACTTCAGCTTCATGAGGATGAGGCCGGAGACTTTCGATAGGCTTCTAGCCCTGATCAGACCTTATATCCAAAAGTATTCTTGGAGAAAGCCTATTTCCCCTGGTGAAAGGCTAGCCATCACCCTGAGGTATATATACCTGTGGTCTTACTTTCTTGCCTGTCAACACATGAGTATAATTTGACACTGTCACCTCTAATCATTCTATAGATATCTTGCTAGTGGGGACTCTCAAACATCCTTGTCATTCCTTTTCCGAGTTTCGAGTCAAGCCATTTCTAAAATTGTCTTGGAAGTAACCACAGTTGTATATTGTGTTTTGAAAAAGAGGGTTTTCCCTAAGCTCGATGAGGAGCTGTGGTTAAAAACAGCTGCAGAATTTGAAGTGATGTGGAATATACCACATTGTCTTGGAGCGGTTGATGGCAAGCAAGTGTACATGAAGGTATGTTTCAACTTTTCATAACTGTGTCACAAGGGTAATATATCCTGCCCTCTGCTGTTTACCAGCCTAAGTCCGTCACTGGACATATTACCCCATTTTGTGTTTTGAGAAGTAACAAAATTTGGGGTTGTCAACATTTTGCTGCGTTTCAGGCTCTGCCCCATTCTGGCAGCAGATTTTTCGGCTGCAAAAAGAGGCACTGCTTCACTTTTATGGGGGTGTCCAATGCTAAGCACCAGTTTTTAGTTATTGAATCTGGCGCAAGTGGGAAAAGATCTGATTCTAACATCTTCTTCAAGAGTAATTTCTACCAAAAGATGCTCAAGGAAAAGCTCAACATTCCTCCACCATGCCCTGTCGAAGGTCTTGAAAACGATCTTCCATTTTTCTTTGTTGGGGATAACGCCTATCCATTGACTGGCACCTTCACAACACCATTTAGGGGTGACAACCTTGATGACGAAGAAATGGTGTATAATTATAGACTTTCAAGAGCCAGGCGCATTGTGGAAAATGCATTTGGCATCATGTGTGCAAGATTCCGAATTTTCTTCAGACCAATTGAGGGAAGCTCAAGTCTCATGAAGAGCATAATACTGTGTTGTTTGGCGTTGCACAACTTCCATCTACAAGATGAGGAGAGTGTGCCTCCGTCTTCAAGAAGGTACAGCCCTCACACTTATGCAGACTATGTGAGGGAAGACGGCAAGGTGATCTTCGGAAGATGGAGAAATGAGCAGCCGGAGTCAGAGAGGTGTCTCTTTAGGGACCTCATGCAGAAGGTAACGAAAGCAGAATTTAGTACTGTTCAAGGCAAGGATTTGAGAGAGATGCTAGTACGATATTTTGTTATTAAATCTGTCCCTTTGGCAGTGGGAGAAATCCCATCTCCTTCTGTGAAACTACAGATAAGTGGAAACAAGTTAATGAACTTGTGTTGTTGTGTCATACATATGTATACAAACCAAATGATTTGTATTGTATTTTGAATAGGCAAGAGATTTGTAAAATTGTTAGGTTTACTATGTATCATAGGTAAAAAGAAATAGAGGGTGAATATAGTTTATAAATTTATTAAGTATCTTGTGTATTATATGACCTTATCATCATATCAGTCTTCTATGTACTTATCTATAAGCAGCCTTCAAACAAAAATAAAACTGTTTTAATTACAGCTTGCTTTGACTACAGGCTTCATTAATTCATTCATCCTAAGGAAGTTTCACCTCAATGCTTCTCATCTAAATGAAATCGTACTATTTATAAAGTCATACATTTTTGTCAACAAATAAATTTAAAAAATGACTAAGCTGAACAAACAATAAATAAATATCTATCGAAGAATGCAAACAAATATACTAATTTTCAATCTAAATCACATTTGTGACTAACTGCTACCCATGGCACAAAGCACTACAATAAGATCACAGTTTGAAACTATAAACAACAGTGACGTAAAAGGAGACAGCTACCTAAAAACAACTAGCAAGATATCACAGTATGGAATTACAAAGACAATGTACTGTCAGGGTAAGGATAGTAGCTGCCCATGACAAATTTCATACACCATTCGTTTCCTAATGTGGGTGATGTCTGCTTGACTGAATGTTGACAAAGGTTTGCCAGCAGCTCTTAGGTTTGCAAACATACAAGCAAATACCCCACAATCATCAGAATTAAGCTGTTTTGGTTGATTTGGATTCTGAGGGAATAATAAGAAGGAGAAACTATAACAGTGCAATGAATTAAAGACTAAAACAGCAGTAATGTTTTAATGAAATTGGGTTTCTTTATTACATACCTCCTCTGTTTGCATTTTCCAGTCATTGCTCTCAGTTTGGTCAGATAGATACTTTCTGAGCCTGGCCTGACCTTCCTTGAATAGGCCGCCCATGCTGTCCATGTAAGATATAGATCTGGACTCAACACACACAAACATAGTGGCCCAATGTTTCGGTCGAAAAACTGGTACCACTAAGTATGGATATTGCAACAACTGGAATTTAAAAGAGAATAGTCAGATCATATTGCATACATTTCTTACTATACAAGCATCTCTATGGTGACAACTGCAAATGACATAATGCACTGTCCCTCTTCTTCTGGTCTGATACTGGTGAGTCAAGTTTGGTGAAAAAGAAGGAATCCATGAGCTTCCCATTCCCTCTGGTTGCAATCAAAGAAAAGTATGAGTTCCTAATCTGCAAAGCAAAAAAATGACCGTTTAAAGCAACATTGTTCTGTAGATTTTGCAAGCAAAGAAAGAAAGGAATAATCATGAGAAAGAAAAAAAAACATACCGTGTCATTGAGCCAACCTTCCTCCTTGAGTGTATGAAGGTCCCGCCCTCTTATCGAATAATCATTTATTACAACACACTGGCTGTTGGGATCCATACTTAAGGCAGTGTCTACTTCTCTCTAGAAACAGCAACAAACTCTCAATTTAAACAGAAGCTACCTTACGAATTGGTCAAGTAGCTGAAAAGTAAAGCCAAATAAAAGAGTTACAAACCAGCATTTCTGAAGACAGTTGAAAAGGTTTGGATTGATCTTCCTTCTTTTCTTCTGGTTCCTCAAAGGTTGTAACAAGCTGGAGTACTTGTAGCTGAAATTTCCTAAATCTAGATAGAGGTAATTTCCTCAACGGATCTTCAAGGGATGCAAGGAAAAGTGTGACTTCATCCTCTTTCTTGTCTAAGTGACATAGAAGAGCCTCTTCAAACGCACTTAAATCTTTAACTGGACGAGAGACAGTCTTTGTGAGGGTCATTTCCTTTTCCACCAACTTTTCTGTTTCCTCGACTTTTTGCTGAAGGAGTTTCCTAACATCCTCTCTTCTCGCATCTTTCTCCATCTTTACTTTGTCCTCACGACCGCACCCTTCTTTTTGCCAACAGTATTATCCTTAATTATTTTCTTTGGTGTCTTAGATGGTGTCTGAGGTGGTGTTTCACTTATTGGTTTCCTAGTTAGAACTGTGTTAATCTAAATTGAAGAAAAGATAAATACTGAAAAATTGAGATATGAACTAAAGACAAAGTTTTGTGGTTATCAGAACATTCATTACAATTACCTTAGGCTTCTTCTTTATCGGGGAAAATAGAGTAGATTTATTTGGATCAAAATTAAAATTTTGGACATCACACTTAAAAAGCTCCTTCCTCTTGTTGTTGAGGAAGCTCATGTTCTAAAACACAACAACAAAATCTAATGTCAGAAGACAAAATGCCACTTAAAAAAAGAACAATCGACTCCTTTAGAATCCTTACCGTGTTTGAAATGTCCTGTAAAGGCATAGCTTTTGAAAAAGGTGAAGGAGAAAGTCGTTTAATTCCAGACTCCTCAGTATTTAATACCTCTCCTTCAAAATTAAAAGTATGATTCAATTTTAAAGAAGAGTTTGTTAGGCATCCATAAATACTATCATCATCATCCTCTTCTCGTTCCTCCTCATCATCATTATCACCACTCTCATCTTTTCCATCTTCACCATCTTCAGAACTACCTTCAGAACCATTACTGATATCCTTGTTCTTAAGATCATTATCCACATTCCCTTCCATTTCATCAGTACCTCTGTATGTCAGGATGAATTTCATCAAGCGCTCATATTTGTATTCTTTGTACTGTACTCCCTTTGACCCACTGGAGCCATGTTTCCTTTCCCACAAATTTTTGTGGTTGCATAGAGCTTTCCTTCAATTGTCCCAAGTTTTTTTACAATCTTTGGCTGAAATAGAAAATGGGAATTTCAATTTTACAATTAGGCAGTGTTCTCTTAAATCGCACAACAATATACCAATTTCACTTACGGGACTTGCAATTTGCTGCCACATTGCACCTTTAAAGTCTCTATCAAAATAATGTTCATCGCCATCATCCCACAAAGCAGGTCTTTTGCGGACCTCTTCAATCAAGTCCTCAGTGGTCATATATTTTTTGAGGTTGTTTGACCTCTCGTTTAGAGCGTATCATTCTGAAAAAAATAAATGAAAAAATAAATTAGTGTAATACAAAACAGAAGGGTAAAGTAGGCACAAACGACAACCTGTGGAAGCCATTCATACAGATGCTATGATATCGTCGTTGGTGTTGTGTTGTGGGTTTGGTTTGGGATGTTGCTTGTTTAAATGTTTATGTTGTGAGGTGAGGGACAGGTTATCACATACTAATATCTCTGGACATCAGTGCACTGATGCCTCTTCATCATTTGCGCACCCAAATAAGCCTTTCACCTCTGCATTAACTAGATCAAAAAGAGATCCCTATGAAAAATGTGAACAAAGATTAGTAAAGTGATTGAGAAAAATAAATTGGAGCTGAGATCATATTGCGATACCTCTTTGAAATTTTTATTAGTAGTAATATTACTGAAATAAACTTAGTTTGATTTCTTGTTTGGCTTGAAATGGGCTTCCCCTTCTTCAAGATGCTGAACTTGAAGAGGTGAACCCCAAAATGTCAAGCTTGATATCTCACAAAAACTTGTGGCATAACCAACAGTTTGAAACTGCAAGTAAAGTTAAAATGCTATAAAAATCCTCAAAATTATTTTTATTTTTTTTACTAAAAAGATAAAACTGTAATTTTAAGCATACCACAAGTATGCAGGAATGTTTTCATGGTCTAGCTCTTTTACATCGAGTAAAATAACATCATCATCCTGAACATTGGGTACGTAGTCCCTCACCTCAGCCTCCACCCAATCGGTTAATGATTCCTGCAAGATCAGATAATCATGATATTAGCAACCACACCAATGCATTTGGTAACTGATACATAACCCAAGCTCAAACCTTCTTAATTTCTTGTTGGAAAGCCCGCATATGCTAACCCTATTTGTTTTCTTCAGAACAGAAGGGGTTTCCTCTTCTTCAAGCTGCTGAACTTGAAGAGGTGAACTCGAAAATGTCAAGTTTGGTATCTCACAAAAACTTGTGGCATAACCACCAGTTTGAAACTGCAATAAGTGAAGATAAATGCTATGAAGATGAAGATGCACAGCACAATAATTTTTTACTGCAAAGATAACGGCGAATTTTGAAACTTATAACGAGGGTGCAGGAATGCTCTTCATGGTTCAACTCTCTAACGTCCAGTAAAATACCATTATCATCTAGAACATTGGGAACGTAGTCCCTGACCTCTGCCTCGACCCAATCGGTTAATGATTCCTGCAAGATGAAATCAGATATCAGCAACAAACTACAAACTTTTGGCAAGCAGGAAATAACCCGCGGAAAAAGGATCATATATGTGCCATATATGACAGTCCATATATGGTTCATATTAATTCGTCATATATGTGACATATATGTGACATATATGCCCAATTTATATGAATCATATATAGATTTATATATGTACTTTCACATATATGAGCCGTGCTTCTTATATGATATATGGTGATGTTCATATATGAAGAACATGTGAAAAAAAAATCCTGATTAAACGTAGTATTTGAACTCAGTCGTCTTATGATACATCCCTTATGAGTACTTCAATCCTCTTACTCAACTTAACTCACATCACTTGTTCCGTTTCGTGGATGTTGATATAGAAATTCGAACCCAGGACCTCTGCATTACTAACCTGTTGCGTTGACCACTCGGCTATCGGCCCATAGCTGTTCACTACAAGTGTGAGTGACTCCTTAAGCAACGTAAGACGTCATATATGATTCATATATGATACATATATGATACATATATGTGGGCGTCTGCGGAACTCAGCACATTATCACACTGCATATATGATTAAGAACTCTGCATATATGTTCCTGTAAATATCATATATGACAGTAAGAAACTCATATATGTCACATATATGTAACTGGTTGGTGAAATGGACCATATATGATCCATTTTCCGCGGGAATTTAAATAGGTTCTATCTTCTTAAATTTCTTGCTCGGGAGCCCATAAATGCTGACACTGTTTGTCTTTCTCTTTGAGAAATTTGTATTTACTATTTTATTCTTGTTGTTGTTGGAGTCTTTAGAAAAAGAGGTTCGCAATAGCTGAAAGCTGGTGTTTAGGTTATGCAAATCTGCACTACTGCTATTGCTATCATGATTTTGAAATTCTTCCTCTATATCTGAGTCTAGCAGTGTAGCTTCAGCATAAAGGTTATCTGATTCAAATCTTCTGTTGAGGGTTCATTGTCAGGAATAGAAATCTTTTGCTCAATATTAATGGTATGATTCTGAAATCTAAATGTTTTAGACTTCTCCAGTTTTAGGATGGTATTGGCATCTGTTACCTGCAACAAGTGACGTGGTGATAACAGTATATAACCTCAAGAATGTAAACATTACAATGTTTAAATTTTAAACATTTACAGTTTACTTACTTCAATGACAGCAGTGTTTGATTTTTTATCATACTCTAAGTTTGAAATTGGGCCATAGTTTTCAAATACTTGTGACCTGAACGTCAACTAAATAAAAAGAAAAAAGATTTACGTAACAACTCCAAAATGTTAGACAACCTTAATACATACTGCATAAACCACTGACCTCCATGAAAGGTACGGGAATGTTCAAAAACTTGTACCGTTTAAAAGTTTTATCGGACGTAAGTTTCTTTTTAGAATTAAAATTAGGGCCGGCTGGAAGGGCTGGTGTAGACCTCCATAAACATTTAAACGCCTTAATCGTTTCCATTCTGCAACTTCTTTTCGCCAACGGCGACGACGGTGAATCACAAATGGATTCTGTCATTATTATTGATAATACTAATTACAACAAATAAACTAATTCGACGTGTGCGTGCAACAAGCTCCTATCATTTTCGGCTGTGACACGCACTCAGGAAAACGTTTCGTTCTCGAGAACCAGACACGGCACAGAAATGTGAAAATGTCGACTCGAAAGCTTAAGGTCTAGCAAATATTGGCTCGCTGCATGTTTGGGTCCAGGACGTCTCTCTATGCTGTAATGTACGCCGTGCAATTGGCCTGGACAAGTTTGAAACAGTGGCTGTATTTCTAAACGCCACTACATCTCCATAAAGCTTCATTGTCCCCGTATTTTTGCAGAATATTGTTCCTTGCTCTTTCCTCTTTCCAAAGATAAACGGGTCGATGTCCTTCCAATTTGTTTTTGGGAAGAAAAACGATAGTTTCCAACTCACCCCTCCGCTCCCGCAGCGCGTCGGCGCGCGTCCGCGGAATCCGTGTGGATCCGCGTCAAAACTGTCTTAACTGGACATGGACAACCTTTATATCTACGAGCTTTTCTATTCTTGATACATTCTCTTCTAGGGTGGAGTTGTTGGTGGCTCTACCAGCAGACTGGAATTTTGACAATATTGTAACCAGTTGCAACAACATTTAAATTTTATTACCAAGACTAACCTGCGCAGCTGGTGCTCGAGTTAAATTCGAATTCGGTTGAATTCGAATCTGGCCGATTCGATTCGATATCGAACGATTCGCACACCCCTGTAATTATTTGTACGGGAGGACTATGTCACTGTTTTCATAGTCACGTCGTTTTTCGTTTTTCTCACACTTTCCCCGTGTATATGTGCATCGCGGAGCGTATGTTCCACAGTCATTGCGAGACGATGCGCGGTACCATTTAGTGGTGGGGGAGTGACTGGCGGAGAGCAGCGCATACGTCGTATACATGTGCTGAACCCGTCAAGCGCGCGCGCTGCGCGGTCGCCGGTCGCCGCGCCGTTGTGCGCGCGCGCTTTTGCCTTGCGCTTTGTGTGTGTATGTGTGTGTGTGTGTGTGTGTGTGTGTGTGTGTGTGTGTGTGTGTGTGTGTGTGTGTTTGCAAATTTATTCCCTTTCAAACAAGAGGGCCGCAATGCTATACGTATAGCCGGCCGCGGCGAGCGCACGGAGCCGACCAGAGCGTCCCTGGCTCCGCCTCGCCACGCCCCGCACCGTCAACCCCTCCGCGAGCGAGCTCCTCCACATCCCGCTGGTATGTTGCAACTGTGTGACAGTAACAAGCAATTAGGGAACAATTGTCCAGAGCATTACTCTGGATATGCAGCAGCAGCAGCAGCATCCAAGCAAGCGGAATGCTTCGTCCGTAATAACGCCGAGGCTATTATGTACCGAAACCACAAGCGAGTCGCGGCGCTGCGGCAAGGCGGCGGTGCCCCACCGCACCCCGCCCCACCCCACCCCAACCCCACCCCACCACTCCACGCCACGAACGCCACTCCCCTACGTGCGCTCGGCCATCAGCCTCGTTCCTTCCGGTCGGAATGTCGTCTTGTCACGCCCACAAAACTAATCTCGGCTGGAAGAGGCTCTCTGCCGGCCCAGGGCTCGGCCGCTCCCAGCCCGGAGATAGAAAGGTGATCATCCCAGCAGCTGAAGCTCGTGTTTTAGGGAAGCTACTCTTAATAGCCCGGCAACTGCATGGGATTCTAAAGCTAAAAAAATAAATAAAAAATAAACACGTTTTCGTTTACTGTGATCGCCGGGTGGAGCAGGGCGGGGGGTCGGGGGTTGCTCGCCTCGGCCGCTGTGATGGCGACGCCGTCCAGTCAAATGAGCGGCGCTGTTGTATTTCATGGCTGAAATGACCCCGCTTCCCTTCCCGAGCCAAGCAGAGCCAAGCCGAGCCGAGCCCTGCTGCTTAACGATACCCTATCCTGATTGGTTGGATTAGGCGACCCGCCGGGGAAACCTGATCTCTTTATGTGCATTTCACGACCAGAGAGGAGTGGCACTCGACTGGTCCTGCTTGGGGGCCTCCACCTCCTCCTCCCGCTCGCGCAGACTCTCAAGGGGGCCTAACGTTTGGAAAGATTCTGCGATTGCGTGCGTGCGTGCTTGTCGCCGGGCTCGAGGCCGCTCTGGGCCTGGGCCGGGCGCTGCTGCCGCTGGCTGCGATCCTTGTTGATGGGTCACTTCTTCAACATTATCGCGAGCGCCGCCAGCGAGGGCCCCGCACGCCTCGACCTCAACGGCTTCTCATTGGTCGGGCCTCCATCAGCGCGCCTAAAGAGGGGAGATAAGGCCGCGCCAGTGGAGAGGGGAGTGCCGGCCTTTTGCTCGACAAACGTCTATATCTCTTAAATTCCTTTCCGGTTCTTTCCAGTCGTTTGGAAAATTCCCACTGTAGTTGTAGTAATGCTAAGACTATTTCATCGTAAGTCCTCTCGTGTTTTCGTGCTGCTGATAGAGTAACGGGATGCTGTTCTGCCTCACGACACGACATCTTTTGTCCGTTTGTAATAATTATCAGTCCCATGCAGGGGTCCTTGTCCCCGGAGCGGGCGGGCGGCGGACACGCCCCCGCCGGGACCCGCGCTCGCTCGGTCAGAGTCAATAAAAGGAAAACGCAATCCGAATGAACAAGCAGCAGACCAGTATCATAATTATTTGAGGGGAGATCGAAACCTTTTTGCCCATTCCTCCCTCGCCGCAATAAATTACCGCGCAAAGCAGCGCTAAACCAATAAGGGCGTCCGTTACGCCGAGTATATGTTTTATGCAATCTGCGGCCAATTATCTATACTCCGCTTCGGAATAGTTTTACACGATCGTGATCACGAGTGTGCGACGCCGTGGCGACAACGCCGCCGCTACACGCCGCGCGCCGCGACTCCTGCCTTTGCTCAGTGTTCCGTTTGAGGACAACTCCAACACAAATGTATAGAAAGTTGCATACCAATTGGTGTGCTTTTCAAATGTGCGAATTTCACACATTTCCTTACGTCGATCAAAACTCGACCTCAGGAAGTGCCCAATCTTTACACAGTTCGCAAACGTCTAGGCAACTGCACACAAAATGGTGTGCAACACGTGAAAAAAAAATTGCGTCTGAGCAAAACAAAAAAAAAATTAAAATTGGAGGTGTACTGATTTATTAGCCGCATAGGCGCAGCTAATTTTTAAGCAGCCTTGCTTATTTTCTAGCTACCCTGCTGTTTATTTTTTCTGCTGCTTTAAGTTTTTCGCCATAGAGCTAATTTTTCACATCTAATTCCAGCTTAGCGATTTTTTTATACGGTGAACTTTTTACCCTTGCTACACCGTTTCTTCCTATACTGTCACTAAGACCAATATGTAACCAAGTGTGCAATATTTGCACACTTAATAAGCGTTAAAATCTCGCTCATCAAGCAAGTGCGCAAAAATGTTCGACACCATGTTATGTGCAAAGTAGTAAAACCACACTTTAAGTGTGCAAAGTTCGCACATTTGTTTTATTAGTGCCGACATGAACTTTTGTCCTGTTAGTTATTTTCCACATTATTTTCCTCCCCAGAATCCTCATCAGCTCGCTGGTGTTTTTCAAGTCCTTTTCGGTGGGTGGAGGTGCGGGCGGCGCGGGCCTCTCCCGCCCGTACGCCGCCCGGATTGTCCTATAACTCAATCGCCGGCCATGCCCGGGCCACATCGGCCCTGCCGGCAGGCTCATTCAGGTAATAATCAGAGCCGTATAGTAATCGAAAATTTAATACGTGGCTCGCGCGCTTTCTCATTCCCCGCCCCACATGGACGGCGCTTATTGTTTGGGCTGAAGGCCTTCCTCCTCCTCTAGCAGGACGGCGTTCGGGGGTTCAAAAGAACGCACCACCAGAGAGGTGCATGGTGCATCAGATGAGGCGGTCTTTCGGACGTGCTCTCCTAGGGTACATTAGCTCGGGGGCAGTACGCTGTGTGCTCGCTCGTGTGTGCGTGTGTGTGTGTGTGTGAGAGAGAGAGAGAGAGAGAGAGAGAGAGAGAGAGAGAGAGAGAGAGAGAGAGAGAGAGGGCGGGGGGGAGAGAGAGAGAGAGAGGCGTAGTGTGTATGGCGGGCATGCAAGCCGTCAAGCTGCCAGCCCGAGACACGCATTCAAAATATAGATATATGGATCCACTTACTCTGCCTTTGGAGGAAGGGAGAAGGGTGAAAGAAGAGGTGAGAGAGGAGGAGGAGAGAAGAGCAAGAGGGACGAGGGAGAGAGGGAGACGTGTTCCTCTGAAATATAGGCAGCGGATGAAGATGGTGTGTGTGCTTGAAGGTATATGCGTATGTGAGTGAGAGAGAGGGAGGGAGGGAAAAAACGTACTAAAAAGGAACAGTAACGGAGAGGAGAGGGACGAGGAGGAATGTTTCGAGACGCGACGAATCGAGAGGAGGAAGAAGACAGAGCGATAGGGAAAAGAAGACGCGAGAGGGAGGTGAGACGTGGAGGTAGCGTGGCGCGGTGTAGAAGGAGAGCGAGCCATACGAGGACAGAGACGGAGATATGACAATAACATTATTTATTACGGCTGAACGAGCGACGGGGCTGGCGGGGCGGGGCCGGCCCGGCCCGGCACAGGATTGGTGGCTGCTAAGGGCCCCGGAGCGGGGCGTGGCGCGGCGTGGCGCGGTGCGGCGGGGCAGAGGCGGGATGGCCGTCCCTGTGTGGGTCCCGGGGAGAAGCAGGGAGGCGGGGCGGGGCGCGAGAGGAGAGGGCCGAACCCAAACCGCTCCAGCTCGGGCGGGACCGCTCCGCTCTGCCACATCCGCCCCGCCCCGCCACGCCGCGTGAAAACCCCGCGCCGCACTCCACCAGTATGTTTCCAGCAAATAAGCCGTCAGCTGTCGGCCAGATATATACTCGGCCGGGTTCATCAGCGGCGTGGCAGGGCCGGGTGGGTGTCGGACGGGTCTGGCCCGCATCGGCCGTTCTGTACGTGGACTCCACCCCAGGCGAGCCAGCCTCTCTCAAGAAGGGGTTCTGATTACCTGAAAGGAACCTATGCAATGCACTAATATTTCGTTCCCCGTTGTTGGTTCTGCTGCTTTTTTCTTTCCCCTTGGCGTAATACTTTCGAATGAAGAGTGATGTAAAAGAAAAACGAGGAAGAGAAAAGAAGGTAAGAGGAGGACTCGGTGGGACTCGAACCCTGGGCGTGTGGTCGTTATTCAGCGTGCACCTTACATGCGGCTAATTAACGGCGGGACTCCTGGCAGGTACATCGGCCCGTGCGTGTCGCTGCGGCCGGGCAGCGCACAGCACAGCCAACACTAGCAATAATTGGCAACCTTTTTTGGTTTGTTTAGTTTCCTTTCGGACATTTTTTAATTGCCGCCGTAAAATAAGCAGCGTATTATAATGAGGATGAGACTTACGACATGCCTCTCAATCTCAAAGTCATCCACGTAGCGAAATATTTTTGTATCAATAGGGTATTCCGCTGGAACGAAACCGGAACCTAAAGAAGAAAAGCACGACCGTCGGCTCTGTTTCCTCCTTCGCGCTCATTGGCTGATCGCTACAGTGACGTCACCGTTGACCAATCAGGGCCCTGGAGGAAACAGATTTGTCGGTCGTGCTTTTCTTATGTAGGTTCCGGTTTCGTTCCAGCGGAATACCGTATTATGAGTCACATTTTCTTTAAAAATAATAATGCGCCCTATCCATTACCGTCACGCTCGTAAGAGTGGTGATTTAAAAAAAGAATACTTTGTGTGTACAAGAAGTCCAAGGG
The DNA here is from genome assembly GCA_029379305.1 of Frankliniella fusca. Taxonomy (NCBI): domain Eukaryota; kingdom Metazoa; phylum Arthropoda; class Insecta; order Thysanoptera; family Thripidae; genus Frankliniella; species Frankliniella fusca. The sequence goes on along the minus strand of JAHWGI010000383.1, from coordinate 1,972,608 downwards.
TGTGTAGTGTGTACCCTGTTTGGACATAATGTGGCTATTTGCGGTGATGACGTGCTATATAGGGAAATATATGTATCATATGAAGTAACATAGTTCAGAAATTTTTCAATAGATTACTTTTGAGAGGTTTTAGAAAAATAAGGATGGTTGATTTGATTTGAGATGGCTATAGATTATTTTTGTGATCTCGCAGATTGATAATACTTTAATATTCTTTAATATTGACTCCACAATTTTCTTCATTCGGCTGTAAGGAACTTGACCATTCCGGTAAAGATTCTTTTAGATAAACCTACACTCTTTCTCCTGACAACTCCCCGCAGCCTTGCCAACGCTGCGGCAACGACGCTCTCGACCTCGGATATATGTCCAAGTCATGCAACGCTAGTGTTCCAGATTGGGAGGTCGTCATGGCGTGCTGGGGTCATGCCTATGCCAGCGCAGCGCTCATCCAGAAGGTCATTTTCCTCTTCTCCGCGTCGTTTGCGGCGGCGACGCCATCTTGTTTAAAGGCGCATGATTACCCCGAGCCAAGATCAGCACCGGCAGCTCCAGCCAGCCGGGGAGCGTGATGGTCGCTTATTGAATCTGCACGGCCGATCCGAACGGAGGGCGCGGTGACACCGGTAAGCTATGCGGCCAAACAAAGAGGGCGGAGGAGCAAGCAGCAGCAGCATGCAGCCTGGCCAAAAATAAGCAAACAAATAAACGAGCTCTCCAGCTGGATGCAGGCCGCAAGCGGGAGAGGGAGAAGGAGGGAGAGAGAGAGAGAGGAAGAGGAGGACTTGTTATGGCCCGCTACGGTACAAGACAGGCACAGACAGACAACCAGATAATTAGGAGAGAGCGAGGAGAGGGAGAGAGGCGGAGAGGGGGTGCACGAGGAACGAATAAGAGGAAGGGAGAGGAGAGAGACAAGAAGGGCGCGAGGAGGCAAAGGTACCGACGTGATCCAATTCCAAGTCCGTTTCCATAGGGTAATAGATGGACTACAATGGCGGATAGCTATGCCGCCAACTATCTGAATGTTATTGAACGGAACAGAACAGCGGCCTAAATAAAGGAAGCAATACAGAAAAGACCGCATCACTAAATTGGTCTGCCTCTTACTGTTAACGGTGACATATGACTTTTCTGCTGTTCGAGTGACTTTATTCTTTCTCTGTCCTATTCGAAGAAGCAATTGGATTATCAAAACTCCACGTTACTGCGCGCTAGACAAGAAATCCATACGCCTTACTCTTTCCCTCGGGCATCGAGCTCTCGGGGTTCATCCACCTAGTTGCGGCCGTAGCCACACTCTTCTCCCCACGGCACAGTCTGGGCACAGCTGACAATCACCACCGTGCCTCCCGTGTCTGCTCTCCCTTGGTGGTCTCCGTGACCCCCCTCGCTCTGTGGAGGGCTGGGGTCAGACCGCGAGAAGCCGGGCGGAGGGGAGGGGATTCAGGGTACCCGTGGTCTAATCAGCCGGGCCCCACCCCACCGGCAGTTGAGTATGTCGCGCTGAGCGGAGGAAGGGTTAGAGAGCGAGTGGTGGTCCTGCGGCAGGCATCTCAGACGTCTCTGCTGCTTTTATGAGCTACCTGCCGGCCTCGTAAACTTATTCGCAACCGGCTTTCGTCTTTTTAACTGACTATTTTTGGATTTTGTTCTTTTTTTATTACTCCTAATCCCTGCCATTTTACATAGGTATAATTTTACTGCCCGTTGGCCTACCTGAAAGTTGTGTCTATAATTTTCGAAATTGAGTATCTAGATAAGCCATATGTGTTGGTGGGTATTCTACCCCCGAGTATTTATCTTCCTATTATCGGCTGAGGCCCCTGCCGTGGCCCCGCTGGCCTCTCACCATTCCGACCTCTTTCAAAACGGGAGGCATCAGCCCTTGTCTTAGATGAGATAGTTCCCTTCACTATGTCCCAGCCAGAGGCGGTCTAATTATCGGCCGAAAGAGCAGGGGAGAGAGAATGGGAGAAAGAGATAGGGAGAGACCGAGGGAGAGACCTGAGTCATGCCTGTTCCAAACTGTAGCTCGTATTTCAGATCCAGACGGGCGGCCAATCACGAGCCCCGCTCTGCTCTGCTCCCTGCTGAGACCCTCGCCTGAAACCCTTCGGTCAGAACGGACCTATGGCATATAGCCTGCCAGGGCATCGCGGAGAGCACGTTATGCCAGTGTCGGAGTGAGGGAGAGACTGAGAAGGGCTGGAGAGTGGTGAGGAGAGAGAGGGAGCGAGAGAGAAGAGAGACGCTCGGCGCTGCTGCTTTCCCACGTCGACGGCGACGTCCTTTTATTTGTTTACGCCGCGTCTCATTCCCCTGGCTGCCATAATAGTCATGATGTGACCGCCCGTCCGAGAGGCTGCTGCCTGCCTGCCTGCATGTCTGTCTGTCTGCCTGCCCGCCTGCCCGCCCCGCCCCTGTCTCCCCCCCCCCCCCCCCCCCGTGATTACATCCGCCTGTCCCCGCCTCGGCCGCGCCATCATGGCCCTTGTGCCCCGCCACGCCCCGCAGCGCCACGCCCAACGGCGACCGGCATGATAAATAAGACTTCAACAAAGCCACAATTATAAACGAATTAGCGACGGGCGGCGGGGCGGGGCGGGACGGTGGGCAGCGGGGAGGAGGGGAGGGCTTGCCCCCATTTTCCCCGCGGGCGGAGCGCGGAGCGGCCCGCCGGCCGTTCATACGCCTTCTGCCGCAGCTGACACACCGGCTCTGGACCCGTATCGTGGCGCGGGGACCACTTTGGCCAAGTCCCAAGCGAATCGGAGCGCTCGGGTCTTTCAAGACTTACCCTATCGGCTGTCTGCTGGCGCCGGCGACCTCCTCCCCCTCCCCGCCGCCGCTCGCACCGTCTGCAGTCTATTGTCAACCCGGCCATCAATACAGAGTCATCGAGGGGGCGGTGGAGTGCAGCGAAGCATGTTAATTAAATTGCACCTGACGTGGGTGTCCACGGGGCCGTGCTTGGAAACGCGCCCGCCGCGCCGCCGGGCCCTTTTCTCTCTCTCTCTCTCGCTCACTCCTTGCTGTCACGGCGGTGAGTGCGAGAGAGAGGGGGTGCGCGCGCCTCCCACCGCGGTGATTTTTATTCCTTTATCCCCCTTTCTTCACTACCGCGCCGCGGCCGGCCTGGCGCGCCCTCGATAGAGCCGGGTCGGGCCAAAGATAATTTACAAACAATGCGCCCCCCGCGCGACCGTTTGTGTGGGCCAAAAGAGCGTCAGGAGGAGGAGTCTCGGTCAAACGCGCCGGAAAATAGTCATCACTCGAGCTAGCCTCCTGAGATAATACTCTGGAAAGGGGGCGGGAACTTGTACGCTCGTAGATGCGTGGGTGGCGGCGCGCGCGTCCACCGTGACCGAACCCAGTCGAGTGAAAGGCGAATGGCAATAAGTGGCTGAGCTCATAAACCGTTTAGCAATGAGGCTTGCCGCAAACACAATTGCAATATGTACAACCCGCGCAGTAGATTGCCCGCCGACCCGACCGAGGCTGCTCTTGGCTCGGCCCGGAAGAATCAATCGGCGGCAGTTGAACAGCAGAGCGCGTCTTTCAATCGGCCTGTTGGTCGAGCAGGGCTGCTGCCGTAGGTGTATCGCTCCGCGAGTCGTGATGGCCGCCTCTCCCGCAATAAGGCTGAGGGTGGGGCGTGGCGGGGCCGATGTGGTCGAGCTGGCTCGTCGCTCGGGACGGATAGAGACCAGAGTAAGCCAAGGAGCGAGTCTATCCTGCGGGGCCGGGGGGTCGTGCATGGGCGTGCATCATGGTGATGCGGAGAGTGGCGCAGGAGCGTGATGGCGAGAGGGATCATCGTGTCGGCAATAGTAGACCACGGCGACAGGCAAGCATTCTGCACGCTAAATTTATTCGTACGTCTCCGCCTAAATGTTTGTGCAAAGTTAAACCTGCTTTTCGTTTTTGATTCGCTCAAATGTGCGCAAAATCTCACGGTTTTGCACACAATTACGTACTAAAATATTCAAATGAACGCGCAAATATGTGCAAAAGCTTTGATTGTTTAACTTTGTACAAATAAAATATACAAATCTAGTTTTATGTTTGCTCGGGCTTGATCAGAGCCTGATCAGTGGAATAAGGAGCAGCCGACCGTGTGCCCCTTAGAGTGTAGGCAACCCTCCTGCATCGGTGCCTGTTATATATAACTACGAGGAGCGCTCCTTCCAAAATAGCCCGCCTGCCGACAGAAAAATTCACGGATACACCACCTATTGCAGTGGTTATTATTATCTTACTTTTTCCGATGATGCGACCCGAGGACGATACTCCAACTTCATCGATTATTCAGCTTAAAAAAGAAAGAAAAAAGACAGGAACGGCAGACGCTAGCCTTGGTTTAATTGAGTCCTGATGCGGTTGGAGGTCACTCACCGTGCGGATTAGCTCGTAAAGTGAGACGTTACTCACTGCCCTCTCACTCTCGCACAGACAAGCGGCAGACGCGAGCGAGCGCGCGCGCGTACACACACACACACACACACACACACACACACACACACACACACACACACACACACGGCATGCCAGCACGGCTGAAGTGCGCGGCACCGGAGGCTCTTGTACTGGAATGCCGAGTGTTTAGTTCCACAAGTTAACCATGCTCTCCGCGCCGGAGCTGTACAACTAACTAGCCAATTGCTCGACATCAGAAGACACACTACTACGACTATTGACGTAATGCGAACGAAATTTGCAATATGCATACTTTCACCAAAATTTAGTTTCTTCCATCTGACTGGGGATCGCCTGTTTGGGGCTCATCCACCACCAGGGGTGTTTGCTGAGGGAGGGGTTGCTTCGGGATGATACCACCCCTTACGTTCATGTCCAGCCTACATTCATCAAGAGTTTTTTTTTCCTCCTCCGTGCCAGGCCCACCCTACTCACATTATCATCAGGAAACTCTATTTTTCTCCCTCGAAGCAAGCTCCCTAATAATTACGATAAATAGCACCTATATTTTTAAGCGTACGACAGGATACTAGAAGATGGTTTTCCATCCATTCCCTAAAGCCAATCCTTTTTAGAACCTCAATAATATTTTCTTGTAGCCGAATTTCAACAGCGCTATCCCACACCTCTCACTTGGGCAGAGAAAATTTTACGTATTTATTTCCTCGTTATTGTCGTCATTCAACGTGTTCCCCTTTATGTCCTCGCAGCAACAGAAGCGCGCTTTGCTTTATTTTCTCCTGTTGGACACTCTGTTTCTGCGGCGGCATCATCGGAGTCATTGTTTTGTTTTAAGATTCTCGGTACGGCCGAGCGCAGCGGCTGCGCGCGCATACCCCGGGGAAAAGAAAATGGCGTCCTGTTCCACGTATAACCAACAGCGCCTGTCAAACAGCCTGCAAGAATAATGATGACATAAAAATGAGGCGCGTGGAATGGGCCGCGCTGCGTTATACCGCTAATGCATCGCGCTAGTGCTGCCCGTTCCATTTGATCGCGCCGCGCAGAAGAAGAGCACGCACAAGCCGTGTTCGTTTAACGGAGTGTCACTTCTTTTCAATTGTCTTTCTGAAAACGTAGGCTGAACGCTCTGGGGGAAAAAAACAAGTTCAGCTCTAGTCAGGGTCTTCATGGATCAGAAAAGTAATAGACCAAATATATTAATTTACTTTAGGCTACTAGCATCAGATCAATGTTTTTTATCGTGTGTGTGGTGACATCGAGGAGATCACTTCGAAATATCATTGCACAGCCTCCAAAAAAAAATATTTAAAAATTAAAAAAAAAATAAGAAGAAGGAGAAGAAGAAGAAGAAGAAGAAGAAGAAGAAGAAGAAGAAGAAGAAGAAGAAGAAGAAGATGAAGAAGAAGAAGAAGAAGAAGAAAAATTCGAAAAATCGAGGAAAAATGAACAAAAAAAAAACGAAGGAAAAACATCTATTATGGGGGTATAAGATGTTTGACAGAAATTTCCCTTGAAAAATAAAGATAAAAAAAAAGTTTATGAAACATAATTAAAAGTCAAAAAAATCACTGCACACATTTTGTATCCCTCAGGTGACATATTACAAAAACGTTTCAACACTTTTTGAAAGCTTTATATCTATAGCTCAACTGTATTCGATGAACTGTTATGCAAACCGTGGTAAGAATAAAGGGAATCACGAACATGACATGCCCTGCTCAAGCATAGAGATAGCCTATTCAAAGCGTGTACGCTGGGCGAGCGAGCCTTACTAGAGCGCTGACAGGCCTCAAGTGCCTTTCTCTCCAGCCACACTCGCCCGGGTGGGCTGGCATTTGGCGAACCACTAAATCACTTGCCATGATATGCGCCGAACGATTCCCATGAGTCGTGAGGAAGTTATTTATCCAATAACCTGGAGCGCCATGAAAATCTGCGGCAACAGGCTCTCTGCTCTGGACAGGAGCTCTACGATCCAGACCAACAATAACCTTTCCTCTTGTTATTGTTTAGTTACTCCCCACCTCATGGTGCGACATAACGAAGCCGAGGGATTTATGCATCTACCGATTGCTTTGCGCTATTTGGTCTACGTATTTTATCTTGCGATTGGCAAGTAAAAGGTTCCAGTAATTTATGAGGTGCCTCGCAAAAGGGAAACAGAAAGGAAACGCAATTTGTCTCGAAGCGTTGGCTGCGGGATTAGGTTCGAGGGCATTTCCATCGGAATCGGAATTGGAATGGAGGTTAACGGCCAGAGCATCATCATCGCGTTCCTCTCTCTCTCTCCCTCCAGCTCCCTCTCTCTTGCAGCAATCGACAAGCCACAGTGCTACCGCTCTCTCGCTGCCCCCGCAAGCAGCTTTTCGGCCGGTGTTAGCTTTTCTCTGTCACTCTGCTTGCCGTTTTACTGAGAGAAAAGCAAAGAGCGCGGAGTTTCGCACGCGGCCTGAGAGTCAGCAGCCTGTCCGCCCTTCTGTCGTGGACTCATTATTCATCCTGCTCGAATGATTTATTGTGGATTTTAATTACAAGTTTCGCTTGCGGGCTGGTTGTGGTGGAGGCCGTAGTGTTTGGTCCCGATGTCAAAGCAAAAGGTTACTGCAGGCCTGCAATTGTACTTTCTACTTCGCAAACTTCTTTTGTGCAGTTTTTGACACTGGTTCTTTCGTGTATAAGGCTTCGTATGGCGTCCTCTGATTTTGGCGTATATTTTTCTTCTTTTTGTCTTTCTGTAACAAGCAGCAGTAGATGGAAAGGGAGCTACAAACCACCTCCGCCTTTCTCCCACCCCTTCTCAGCAAAAACTTTTGCCTTCAGACGTTAGCTCAACTTGGAATGCATTGCTCTGATTTCAGTTTCGCGTGCGCTGTGGTCATACAATTTCAACATCAGTCGGGGTTCGCGCATGGGTAAGGAGGAAAAAAAACTGCGCGATACCTACAGGAGATAAGCGTTCGATCTCGAAACTGCGGCAGGGATTTTTGTGAACCGCTTGCCCCTGACGCTGGACTGCGAGATATGTGGTTTCAATGTCACCCCCCGCTGCCTTTCGCCCCCCAAAGATGGTAAATCCGATAAAGGAAAGGACCGTCAACACAGGCGAGCCCACAGACCTTGGGGAGACGACGCGCACAGGACACTCCCAGGGTGGTCCATCGGAGCGACAAAAGGTGAACATCAGTCGGCGGCAAAACACCACTTTGAGGTTATGGCGGAGTTCGATAAGTATTACAAGGCGGTGGCGGGATGGTCCGGTCAGTTTTCCGCTCCTTTTTGCCTTTCATTTGGGAGGGCGACACAAAAGGTCAAGCCTATGAAAAGGGACGAGCAGGGAGTAGGAGGAGCCGCGCTATGCAAGTGTGTGTGCGAGAGAGAGAGAGAGAGAGAGAGAGAGAGAGAGAGAGAGAGAGAGAGAGAGAGAGAGAGAGAGAGAGAGAGGTGACCAGGTAAGATAAACGATGCAGCCGCTGCGGAAACTTTGCAGCTCCCCAACGTAAAAGAACATGTTGGAGACCTGTATCGGATACGCGTCTCCAACGTGAAGGCACCGCGCAGCCGGCGCGGGAAATATGCAGCTCTCCAACGTAAAAGAATATGTTGGAGAACTGTATCGGATACGCGTCTCCAACATGAAGGCACCGCGCAGCCAGTGTGGAAACTGTGCAGTTTCGTAACATGAAAGAAGAGTGTACGGGGTTAAAGGTGGCACTCAAATAATATTTCTGTTCACACGAATTATTGCTCGGCATAGCCAGCGGCCTAAAACTTATTTGACGCTTTATGTTAAGTGCGATGCAAGAATTACTGGTGCTGTTTTATGTCATTTGAATCAGTACGTTATCAGCAACATGATAGTCTCGACAATTGTTAAAATTATTAATTTATTTGATCGGGTTCGTAAAATCTCATCAACTGCCTTGAAGTCGCTAGTCGCCTGTCATACCCTCGTCAATCCCGCCCGCCCGGGGCGATCTATTGTGACTTGTCACACGGCCCGTCCCTTTTCGGTCGCATCAACACATCAAACGGGCCGATCGCATACCAAAAGTCAAAACACCTTGTCCTGAGGTAGTGATTTCCTTTCCCTATTCTTCCCTTGCGGTTTGTGCCGGCATCCCACCCTCGCGTCCTTGCAAGGGGCGGGGCCGGCTGGCAACGGGCTGGATCGACCACACCAGCCGGACGCACCAACCTTTATTTGTTTATATTGTTGTTGTCTGTCTCCCTCATTAGCCTGACCTTCGGCCCCGACTACAACAATGCACTGCAAAAACTCAGCAGACTGCAAAGTGTCACCTCTTAGCTTGACTTTACAGTAGGAAAGGAAACGTTAAAACAACTCAAAATGAATGAAAACCCTTTTCACTTGTCCAAAGATTGCGTTGTTCTCACGATGAGACTAGCAGTCACAGCGGCAAAGATTCTAGCGAGGAGGGGATCACTTCGAAAAATCATTTTACGGCCCCCCAAAATATCATTTTAATAAAAATTAAAAAAAAATTGTCAGATCAAGGAAAACGAAACAGAAAAATCCGAAAGTTTGAGAATAAAATGAGGGAAAAAAAAAACTAAATAATATTGGGAAAAATTCAGAATTAGGGCTATGGCATCGGAATTTATCAATAAGTGACAGAAACTGTCCTTTAGAAACCATAAAGAATGTTTTTATTATTTTTTAAAGGTAAAAAAATTATTGTACACATTTTGTGAGAGATCTCTCCCCCCCCCCCCCCCCCCCACCTCGGATTCTGGGTAAGGTGCTCTTGCTTTGAGGTCATAAGACACGCGACAGGACGACACATATTCAGACACTAGACTTTACGCAGAGACAGCAGCGGAAAATACCTCAGTGAACGTGAGAGAATTCAATCCAGATTTTTACGTGGCTTCTCCGAGTGTCATTGGTTCAGTCATTTCCACCCATTCTGTTCCACTCGGAGGGCGTGAGGAATTGCCGAGACACTGCGGTTGGCTAGTGGTGGGGCCATCGGGTTTTTTTCCCTCCCCTTTTCTCAAGTTTACAACCTCAAAGGCGCGGTCTTTTAGCAAAGCGAGGTCTATTGTACCATTACCTGATTGCAGTCGTACGTTTACTGGAAGTGGGTACGTATCTGGTTCTGAAGAGGAAAAGTGGACATTCAAGTGCTGCTTCGACCGTCTCCAAAAGATTCTAAAGTTTTGGCAAGCCCTTTAATAATTTTCGTGTCAGAAGTGGGGCGCATCTTAATTATTAAAAGTTCTGAATTATTTTCCTCTGCGAACGCAGAAAAAATTCACGGCTGAGAAATATCATAACTTAAAAAACTAAAAGTTAAACTTCTAACCCTCAGGATGTAATTATTTGTCAAGAAACATTTTTATGGATGTGACAATGTCCTGGAAACGTATCATCTAAAGCAGGGATCGAGGAGTTTATTTTTTGCAGGCGAGCAATTATATTCGCGACATAGTGGGGCTGTCTTCACCATGCATGCGCGGCGTTGTTCTGAGGTCACGCGGCCGCTCTTGCAGTCACTCCATTGTCCAGCCCACGCAGCATCGATGATTAATAATGTAATTGCACAAACTGTTGAAGCGCACGAACGCGACCGCGTGGCGAGGGGAGGTTTAAAGTGCGCCATTTACGCTGTCATAAAATTCTGCAGTAATGTATATGTTTCTCGGCTGTCTTCGAGACTTAAATTTTTGCATACTCGTCATCTTCAAACAGTTAACTCGAGGAGCGTATTCTCTCTCTCTCTCTCTCTCTCTCTCTCTCTCTCTCTCTCTCTCTCTCTCTCTCTCTCTCTCTCTCTCTCTCTCTCTCTCTCTCTCTCTCCTTCCCACCCTTTGACGAGTAGATTACAATTTCCTAGTGGCTCGACAGGCCTATAGTCGGTGGGTGGGGCCGGGCTGGCCTGGCCTGGCCTCGGCCAACCATCGAGCGCCACCCATTGGAACAAATCGCGCCTCAGCTCGGCCGCGGGCCGCGGGCCGCCGGCCAGGCCCTCTGGTCTGGGGCCTACCGACGCTAGCCGCGCCAATGACTCTTTCAATCCCTGGCGATGACTCGAGGGGCTGCATCTAAAGTCCCGGGAGAAAGAGACAGGATGTACGTACGTGGCAGCGGCTCCTTCTCTCTCCTGTGCCTAGACCACGGGACACCGCGTCTTGGTTTCCAGGCAGTTTTGAAAAAGAAAACAAGCAGCTCTTATGGAGAAAATACACGGGTGTCCGGGGCTGCTTGAAAACCATGGTTTGCAGGACGGAGTTTATTCCGTGAAGCTCCCGAGGGAGTGAGGGCTGAGCGAAGGGGAAACAACTCTGAATTTTAGTGCACACGTTTTGTGAATGTTTGAGAATCTTCCGAAATTTTTCTTTTCTGAAGTTTTCTGAATTACTAGGATGAGTTCAAAAAATTTTAGAGTTGTTTCCTTCTGGGGCCTAAGCCCCATTGTCAGCAGAAAATCATACCACCTCCTTTACAAAAAGGTCTCATCCGGAAGCGCGATTTTCTGGATTCGCGCCGCAACAGTACGCGGTATGTGGAGAGCTTTTCGGGCGTGGCCCGTCCGTCTGCGTGTTATGGGCGGGTATAGCGGGCAGCCATAGATAACTTGATTTAGACACGCTGCGTGAAGAATGTAGGCTGAAGTCCTCGCCGCCGCCGCCGCTACTACCGCTCGCAGCCGACAACATTTTTAGCAGCGGTATAAAAAGAATTTCGGAGCTGAGAAAAATAAGATGTACTGATGTACCGATGTACTGAGACCAGCGAGCATTATTCACTAAGCGCTCGGCTGAACATCTCAGGATGTTCGTAGAGTTGCACAGTTTTGATCAGAGGGCTAAAGCCTTTGTTTGGAGGGAAAATAAGTAATGAAATAAAAAGAAGACAGAAAATGCGGAGCTTCCTGTTGGTCCGAAACCTGCGGCACTCTTTGAGTCGTCATCATTACAGACACGTCTCTCTCTCTCTCTCCCCTTTTCTCTTTCTTCTCTCTCTTTCTCTCCCTCTTCCTCGATAGGAAAGGCTCGTGATGTCTCTCGTTTTCACCCAGTGGGCGTCGTGGCTTCTGTTCTGATTAAAGCCCTACCAAGCCGCCGTTCCAGCCCACCCAAATGTCCCGCGCTGGCCTCTGACGCCATGTTTTTGTCTCTTAATTCTTTTTATATTTTCATTTTTGTTGTACTGAACTTCCAATCTTCCCCATTTTTCCTTCTTTTGCCTGAAAGTCTGAATCAGCGAATCCCTATTCACGCCCACCTCTTTGCGCATCGTTAATGTATGGGCTCGCACAAGTAGGGAGATGGGCGCGAGCAAGGTTTGCATCGCCTGCTCTGCGGCGTGGTGAAATGGACTCTGCGCGAAAATTGTTGTTATTCTCGCGCGCCATAAGCGTGTCCCGTTTTATGACGCGTTAACAAGATGTGATTGCGGGGATGCGTCCCGGGGGTTGTCCTAACGCCAGCCATCAACCGTGCGTTAAAATCGAGAGCGCTAGAGAACCTGCCCCCTCCCGCCTCCCCACGGCCTGTCCAGGTGGCCCAGCAGGAACTGGACTTGAATAACCACATGTTTCCCGGCCAGCCAATAAAATGTTGATATTTTACGAATGGCGGTAAAAGGCCGCGGCCCACACCTGAACACTTACTTCGGACTCGCGCCCGCGTGGTTTTCTTTCCAAATAACTTCTCGGGTACATAAACGTCAGGAGATTCATGATCAGTCAAAAGTCTCCCTCTACCCCTCCCCAGTTGTATCATATGCGGGGCCCCGGAACGGTCCTTCGTCATTGTTTATGGCGTTGATGCTGCTCTCGGAAATCATGGGGTTTGATTCCCAGGTCCGCTTGGATATATCGTTCGTAGGCCCGGCTGCCCTGTTCTCTCCCGGCCTCAGAGATGAACATTAGTTTCCACGTCGGGCCAATCAGAGCCGCGGCAGGACTTCGAGGCAGCAGTCTACGGGGGGCCGAGGCTGGGCACAGGGCCCAGGGCTGCCCTGTGTGTTTCGTGCCTCCACCTCTGCCTCCTCCTCCTCCTCCCAACCCCACGCCTCCCCCAATATCATCATGACACGAAGATGTTAGTTGATTGTTGATGGCTATTTTAAATGGAAATTCGATTCATGGTACACGTTTCTGTAACGTCTCTGAAAACATGTCTATAACTGAGTCTCCCCCTCCCCCCCTTCACCTTCTTTTCTCCTCATCACACATATCCTCTGTTTGCCTTGGGGGTCGAACGGGGAGACAAGTTTCTCTCACCATTCTCCATAAATAAATGAAAGAAATTAATTTTAACTGAATTGTTATGTTGACCCTTCAGAAGATGAAAAGGGCCGGAACTAAAATCTCGTTATCCAAATGAAAATTGTGTGGAAACTATCGAGTGCTATCTTTGCAGAATGCCGTAGGAAACCTCGAGTCACGACACTCGTTTTGCTCGCCACGGGCGAACTCTTAACTTTCTTCAAAAAAATTATTCGTAGAATACAAAGAATTCTGTGCAACCGTAATATACAATAAATTTTCTTGTATTACATAAAGTTTGTCATTGTACAAGGGAATTTTCTTTGTATTACAAAGAAAATTTTGCTTTGTATTGGCTTTGTATAACGGTTGCACAGAATTCTTTGTAATACAAGGAATTTTCTTTGTAAGAAGTTAAGAGTGCGGAAACAAGTCTCGAAATAGTAATTATGGTCGAGACACATTGCAGCCTCCCGAGACGCTCGGCTCGTCTTCGACAGAACAGACATGTTGTGATGGAGCCACCACATCAGCCGGGCCCGGGGCCGCAGGCCGCAGGAAACGACCATGATAAGTCCGCGTCCGAACAGCGTAGTCCTTTTTCATGTGCCTCGGGAGGCCGCGGGCCGTGTAGGGGGCGATCTCAGACGCACCCCTGCTAAGGGCGTGGGAGGCTGCCGCCCCTTCTACCTGGCCGCGCACCACCCGGCGGCGGCCACGCCCCCCCTGCGCCCCAGCCCCAGCGGGGCCCCGCCCCGCCCCTGCCGGGCCCAACCCCCAGGCCAGGCCCAGGTGTCCCGCATATCTGCTCGTTGTACAGGTTACGGCCGCCTTTTGCCCCGGCCAAGGAAAAATCTCACCTGGAAATCTTAATTAAAGCCACGCCTTTTTTGTCCTCTATTGTCCTCTTGCGGTGCGCTGCGGTGCCAGCACACACTCCCACACCACTTCACGGTAATAGCGCTCCGTGCAGCTGAATCAGAATGTTTATCGCAAACTGCGATGAAAACATGCAAAAAGAAAACGGCGTGGCCTAATCAATGTGTTGAGCATGCAGCGTCCCCAAAGAGTTCGTGGGTGGTCGAGGCGGGGCGGGGCGGGGCGGGGTGGGGCGAGGTGGGGCGGGGTGGCGGGGGCGCGTCACGGCGCGGCGGCTAACAGGCGGGGCGCAGCGCGATGGTGGAGGGGCTTTGCTTGTGTGTGTTTGTGTCGCTGATGCTTCCGAGGGTGATGTTTCGGACACATATCCTCTGTTATTATATTTGTACGTTCGGTCGGGAGGCGACGCGGGGGCCTAGTAATAACAAGCTGAAGCTAATAACAACGGCGACGTCACATGAGACACCCCCTGCCGAGCCCTTTTATTGGACGCAGCGCAATTCAACCTCGTGCTCAACAGAATTTGCTTCTTGACCTTTGTTGTGTCAGAGAGAGAGGGAGAGAGAGAGAGAGTACCACGCTCGCCTCGGGAGGAAAAGGGAGGGAGTGAGACAGAAAGGAGGATGGGATGCAAAAGCGAAGCTAAATCGAGCCGAAACGTCAGGGAGTCACTATATAGCGGCTCGGGTCTGTGGTGGCGGGGCCGGGGCGGGGCGGCGGCGCGGCCAAAGGGGACGCCCCACCTGGGAAGGAGTTTGTTTGTGTTGTCGCGTTGTCGCTGTTGGCTCAACATCACCCCTAGACCCGCCAGGGCCGGGCCGGGCTGGGCCGAGCCTGGCAGCACAACAGGCGACGCAGAGGGCTGCTGCACCCCCGGCCCAGCGGGCTGCCCGGCCCGGGGTGCGCGGGCCCGCACCATTATGAAGGGGGTCTTTAAGGGATTTTGGCGCAGACTAATAGCGGCCGCAGGTACACGGCACTGTCACGAGAGGGTATGCAGAGGGGCGTTGGAACGAGCGGCTGCCACCTTACCCAAGACTTTTCATCCCCCCCCCCTCCGAAAAATAAAAGGTCGAGCCTAACCATAGAAACGGAGATTTTAATTTCTCGAAGTTGGGAATGGCATTGCAGCAGTGAACTAAGCAGATTTAGTTCCATATCTCTGCCAACTTTCATCAAAATCATAAAGAGAATTTCGGTTTTACACAAGGGGCCGTGCTAATAAAATAAATAAAATAATACAAAAAAAATGCATCCGACCTAAAACCGCCTAAAACCTATAAGGCTACTTCGTGCCGTAAAAAATGAATTTCTCTGCTTCCTTCCCTGCCCAGACGACGTATGAAGTGATTTGCTTCAAGCGTTATGTGCGTACCCTTTCTTTTCTCCTAAAACAGATGTTCTATCAGATCTTGAACCGTCCATCTGTCCATTCGGTTCCGTTTGAAGGGTAGAGATTTCCGACCAGATTACATCTTTCAGCGCATAAGCAGACCTCTGCTCTACCTACTTTGATCGCAAGTAGCTCTGTTTTGTTGGACAGGTATGGGAAACCTGGTCCCATATCCGCGGAGGAGGGGGGGGGGCGGTTGTGGTCCAGCTGAGCGGAACGGGGATGGCATGTGCCAACAAAGGCGGGTGAGGAGGGCAGCGCAAGAGCCGCCCGCCAGGTGCCGCCAGGTGTCACAGCGGGAGCACAGCGAGGCGAGCGCAGCCGAGCGACCGTCCTGAGATTTGCCTCTCCGACGCCACAATGAACGGCGGCCAGTTCAAACACCGGATACTGACCGGCAAAATAGCGGCCAACTGTGTTTACCCGCGTGTAGTTTACAGGATGCGGGCATATATTTGTCCGCTTCCACAGGAAGCTTCCCGTCACACTCCTACTGTTTGCGAGGGTGTTGCGGCCGTGCAAAAATGAACGGCCAGACGTGTCATGTGTCACTTTTTCGTCCTCTCCTTTACACTGCGAAATGAAAACGACGCGCAGACGCCAGAGTATTTAAGTCACATTTTAGTGAGGCAAAATTTTCAGGTTCAACCGCTGCTGCGAGCCACTGGACCGTGTCGGGGTCTGGCCTCAGGACCGGTCTAATGGCGTGATTTTGCCGTGCGGCGACGTGAAAGCCAAGTTGTCGCGGCGGACAGACGGTTTTATGTCTTTTTCGTGAAGGCGAGCAGAGCAGGCGACGCACGTCCAGCGCGCAACAAACCACCTGCGAGGCACGGCTAACGTCCTCCTCCGACCTACATTATCGTCGAGCTGGAAGCGTTTCCTCCGCAAGATGGCGCTTTAATTTCGGAGTCCCCGAAGTAAGTGCATCGGTACTTTGCGCACGCTCGCTCCTCTGTCGTCCCTTGTGTACAAATTGTAGTAGGTGCTTGCAGCTCAGAAGTTTTCCCCATCTCACTTATTTTTCTTTTTTTCCCCCTCTCTCTTCCTCGAAAAAAAGGGAAGGAGGCGGGGATGAGCTGGACAAATGGCGCCTCTTTTTATCTCGTGTTGGTGCTGCTGGCCGAAGAAATGAAAATAATGCTCCGTCCGTGTAGGGAAAATTAGGAGGCGGCGGCGGCTGCAGCAGCGTGTCTACGCGGCGGGGTAATGTCGGGTCGTCGGGGGAGGGATAATATCAGGAAGGAAGCGGCCCAGCGGCGCCTCCGGTGTCATTGGCGCCATTTGTCCCCTCCGCGCGGGCTTGGCGTGGCGGGGCGGGGCGGGGCGTGGCAGGGCGGGGCGGGGCGGGGCGTGGCGGGGCGTGGCGGGGCGGGGCGGGGCGGGGCGGGTGTGCTCCACCCGCGCGCATGGCCGCGGGGCCCCGGCCGGGCCGGGCTGGACCCGACCGTGCAGGACCGGCGCGCCGCGGCCGCCCGCCGTTCGGTTCGCTGATATTCCATTGTTTTCTCATCCACTTCCACGAAACGCCCTGGAGTTATGCTTCCCATCCGCCGTGTCGCCGGCCTGGGTGAACAATGGTGATAATGATGATCACTGCTGCAGCGGCGGGGTGGGGCGGGGCGGTCTGGACCTCTGCCGCCAGCAGTGCAACACTGGCCGGGCAATCATGACTTTTGGGGAAAGCGCGCAAAGTTTTTTTTTCCTCCTCTCCCCTCGCGACGGGGAGGAGCAGGCGATTTTTACGATGGCGGCTGACAGATGTTGTCGTGCTGGGGAGGAGAGAGATGATGCTCTCGCCCCAAATGGACTTGCCCGCCACGCCCCGCGCGGTACCGGACCGCAATAAACCCGGTCGGGGGTGGCGGGGCGGGGCAAGGCTGGGCGGGGCGGGCCGGGGCGGGGCGCCCGGAGGTAAGTCCGCCGCCGGCGTGAGCGCGCGTGAGCGACACACGACGGCGTTTCTCCGGGCGCCGCGTACATCCCGTGTCCAACGCGCGCGGTGGTGGAAGGAGCAGCGGACCAGTAAACTTCCCATACCGGCCGCTTCCGGGCGTCCGGTCCGTTTCGAGTCCGTGTTTGTTTGACTATTCTCGCTCTGTTTCCGACCCCCATTGTCTGGCGAGCGGATAGGCGGCCGGAGGAGGAGGGTGGCGGCCGGGCTCCGGGCTCCGGGCTCCGAGCCCCCTCCGGCAGCGCAGCGTCTCGGCTCATCCCGCCCGTAATCACTTCCGTTTTCTCCAGAACCAAAATGGAGCCCGGCTGCCGCCCTGCCGACTGCAGTCCGACTTGTTGCCTCCTCCTTGTCGTTACGTCCCGAGCCCGGCCCGGCCCGACCCACGGCGACCGCCGCTGCTTTCTGGCTCCTCGTTTTCTTTCTGCGCCAACTGCCTTATAATAAGCCATTAAGGCCCCAAATTGAGGCTGAACATGACATCCAAAATGGCGCTGCCGCTTGTCCCATTATAAAAAGCTTTTATTTCGCTTGCTGCCAAGGGGAAATGACCCGGTCCCGGGCCGGGCCTGCCCAGGCGAAGCTCAGGCGAAGCCCTCCCGCTGTTCGAAAAACGTAGTAAAAGTTTCTGCGCCGCGGTTGCCGTTGGCCGCGCGATGACGAAGCAGTCCAGTGTTTTCGCAAGGCTTGCGTCCCTAACGCCCGCCCGCTGCGGGTGGGGCCGGCGGTGTAGCGGGAAGCCGTGTCAGGGTGAAATAAGAACAACGAAAGCAGAATGTAAATCAGTTCTAAAGTGCAGAGAGCCTCCCTCACAACACGCAGCTAGTGCCCCTCTCCACCTGGGTCACGAAAGAGGTGCGTGATGAGGCTGTGCCTTGTGTGTGTTTATCTGGCGTCTATATTTTAATTCCCTGAAGGAACTCTCTCATTGCCTTAATTGATCGGATCCAAAGGAGCTGTGGGCCTCCCAGGAAACGACAGGAAGAACAGAATGGGTCTGCCTGCAACGATGGGGTAGCTGCATCGTGCCCATGAGAAATAACTAAGTGTTTTCATAGACACCTCAAAGAGACGGAGTCATGTTTAACATGCTCCAAAGTGCAGTTTCATGTGTGGGAGACATCGAGGGGGGATCACTTCAAAAAATTCACTGTAAAGCAAAAAAAAAGAAAATAAAAATATAATAATGTTTATATGTAATTTAAAAAAAATTAAAAATAGAAAATTTAAAGAAGATCAAGAAGAAAGATTTAAAAAAAATAAAAAAAAACGAAAAATCGAGAACACCTTGTGAGACACTTTCATATGATTGATTTTTTTTTCTCTCTGGAGCTTCGTATGCGACATGATGATTCTTCACATGCACATTGCCGAGTGTTTGCAGTAAGGCGACAGTAGTTGAGCGCGGGTCGGTCGCGCTCTCGTCTCTCCCCACCATTCAGGTCGCGCCGCCACGCCACGCCGCTTCCTCGCCGTCCGTGTCGTGTCCATCTTTCATCTCTCATTCTCGCGCAACGTCGCCCCTCCCCTTCTCTGCCTTTTCCCTCCCGATGTACGATGTACCGTGCACAACAGATTCACACACACACACACACACACACACACACACACACACACAACACACACGGGCGCGCGAGCGCGTCGTAGGTACTGAAGCTGTCACGATTTGATTGCTAAACAACCTTCGGGGTGTAAATTAAGACCAACTTCTCCATACTCCGGGCCGGCCCAGGCCAGTCCGGTCTAAAGCGTGTTTCAAAATTACACTTTTATGATGCAAATGAGGTGATGGAGTCGGGGAGTAATGCCACTATTAGTCTGCTGCTGCCGCACTAGTCACGTGACACAGCTGCTCTTGAGCCCCCGCGTCCGGCTACTTATGCGACGTATGGCGAGTTCAGGGAGTTCAGGTTTATTGACCCTTCCCCATGACCATGTAGAATTTCATCATAAAAACAGTCTTTTATTCATAATTCGTCTGTATTATGAGAAATTTTTTTTTTGCTGGATTTTGCTTTTGCTGCGAATAGGTTGCTACCTGGTGGAGCAAAGTTGTTAGGGCGCCGTGTTTTACACCTTATAAGTTTAGGTCTTTTTCATTTTTGTTTATTTTTCCCAGTCTCTGCGCTGGAAATGTCTTTGCCTGAGGCGATCCGCTGAAAACACGCGATTCGCACTCGGACGACGATCGGGCCGCAATTAATGTCTTTATATAAATTACAGCCGTGTCAGAAATAAAGTTATTTGTGTGCTTTTGAGGCAGCAACGGCAGCAGCGCTGGGTTGGGGAGGAATGGGGCGGGGCCAGCGACCGAAAGGGAGGGAGGGGGAATGGGGCTGGCTGGCTGCGGCCGGGGCACGCCGGCACGCCAGGCCAGGCCTTCAGCCCTCTGGGTCTGGGGTCCTGTTCCGACTCTTGATTCTTTTTCATGTTCCTCTTATTTTTATCTCATACCGTGCTTTTCCTTTCCCGCCTTTTTTTTTCCTCCGTTGATTTGGTGGACGTGGAGTGTAATAAGCTTATCTAGCCCCGAGCAGGCTGAGTGCGCGAGAGGCATCCTGTCGCGTTGCTGTCGTTTGGTTGCTGTTGTTGGTGCGCGTTCACCGCAGTCTCTTATATGCCTCGTCTCCTCGGCCGTCGACGACGATAAGGCGGCGATGATACACCGGAATGATATCTGACGCATCGCGAGTCGTTCGCCCGGAAAATAAGGCCGACCGCCTCCGAAAAATGGGAAGCGTCGAAATAATAATAATATTACATATATGATGAAAAGGAGGAGCCCGCTGACGTGTGAGGGAGGAAGAGGCTTATTTCTTTTGGCGCGTGTTGTCGCGGCCGAGAGTAAGTCGGGCGTTACCGGCCGGGCCGACCCGACCCGACCCGACGACGTGGCCGACCGACCGCGCGACTTTCCTTTGTTGTGCGGTCGACCCGGGGCGGGGCGGTGCGTGCCGGGCCGGGCCGCACCCGCTCCCTGAATCACGATGTTCCGCGGCGCACTTTAATTTCCTTGTTTATATTAACGCACTGGGCGTGGCACTGGTCCCTGCCCGGCCCGCCCGGCCCTCCCGCTACCTTACGAGGCCCTGCTGCTCGGTCCGGCCGGGGCGTGTTTCGTGACAGCCGGGCCCAGCGAGCGAGGCACAGCCAGCAGAGAGCCCGGCCACCGGGCGAGGGCCCGCCCCTCCCCGCCCGGCAGTCCAGTTTGTTGCGTTACGAAAGTCCATCGACTTGCGCCTCCTCTCCCCTCCGTTCCGCGACTCTCCTCCTTGTTCCTCTTCTTATTTTATTTTTGTTCTCCTTATTCTGCCTGCTGCCGACTTTTCGTTCTTGTTCCGCGGCCGCACACATTCCCCGAGAGCCAATCCGTGATGAACTGTGTTTTTCAATTAGCTTATTTGGATTTCGTTTAACTGGCAACGGTGCTTTCGTGGCTTTCGCGCGGGCGAATGCAATAAGAAGAGAGAAGCATGCAGGCTAAAGGCTTATTTTACCTTCGTCGCGCACGCATATAAAACATCCCCAGGGGCTCACAAACTCTAAAGCTGATCTAAATAACTTGGTACGCCTGATTTCCGAATTGAAAAGATTTCACGAAAATTTTAAATGATTTGGAGGATTTTAACGAGATTTGCGGGCAGTCTGGATGGCGGGAGAAATATGGAGTGGGGCGGAACGCATATGCCACAAAAGTAAATTTATGCCTGTGGAACGACTCATCATTTCACAACCGATGGTATGCATTTTCAAAACAACAGCAATTACTTTTCATAGCACAACTGTTACTTTTCACAACATCGTTGTTATTAAATTTACAAACAATGCTTATGTTAATTATTCCAAATATTTTTATTATAATAAAGATTGACTTTTTATCAGTGTATGCTGTGATCCCCAATAATTCTGATGGGTGCCTGTAAGATTGACGAGAAGTGTAAAGGAAATTGCGGGCGAATTTTAGGGATTTTTTTTTTTAGAGATTTACAAAAGATTTCTCGGATTTCTACAAATTCCACACATTTTCATCTGGTCTCCACTAATTTCTTGGCGATTTTCGCCGGCTTGTGTACCTGAATTTCGAAGTTGCGGGCGGGCCCCTCGTGTCGCCCGGGGCGGGTCGCCTGCGCGCTTATACTGTACCGCGTGACAGCCGTGTCGAGCGGGTCTGCCTACCTAACGGCCCGCTCTGCCGAGCAGCCTCGCCCGCGGGGCGCCCGGCGGCCGAGGAGGCAACCCACCCACACACGCATGCGTGCAGAGCGGTGGTATCGCCTGCTGATGTAAGGTGACCTGATAAAATTATGTAAAAGAAGTGAAATTTGCATCGCGACGATGTAATATAAACATATCCACTTTTATTACCGTTGATTGCCGCAGGTGGGAAAGTGAAGGGGCGGCGATGCACTGCGCCGCAACGCGGCGCGACACGCGCCTTACACTGAGGCACAATGTGTTTGTGACGCTGGCCGCTGGCGCCGCCGACGCTGATTGACCTGTTTGGCTAATGAGTTGCGCCTCCTCGTCTCGCGTTCCTCTCGGATGTTTGCACTGCCACCCCTCCCCCTCCCCTTCGCCGCCACTCCCCTTCCCTGCCCTTCGCTCTCATCGACCCCTTTATAATGGATTCCTTCCCAGAACGAGCGAGAGAGTGAAAAAAATTCAATTTCCTGTCAAGCCGCAGCAGCAGCCCTCATTTTCAACAGAGTTTTTATATTTCTCTGCTCTCGTCTCTCTCTCTCTCTCTCTCTCTCTCTCTCTCTCTCTCTCTCTCTCTCTCTCTCTCTCTCTGTCTCTCTCTCTCTCTCTCTCTCTCTCTCTCTCTCTCTCTCTCTCTCTCTCTCTCTCTCTCTCGCTCGATCTGTCTCTCACTGCGTCACGGCTAATAGGTGAACAACAGAGGCGAGGCGCCGCGTTCTCGGAATCCTTCCTTCCCGCTAACAATACCAGACGTGGCGGCATCTATCGGGCAAAGGCAGGCCGGTCCGGCCCGGCAGGCTGGCCGTCCTGTCGGTCCTGTCGGCGCAATTGTCGCGAAAGGGCACGCGCGGTGAATGGAAACATCGCGGGCCGGTCAAGGGCAACTGTCAGCGGCTCAGCGCGGCCGCAGCGCCGCCAGGAATAACGATTTTCACGCTCGTGGGGCGTGGAG
Organism: Frankliniella fusca; assembly: GCA_029379305.1. Taxonomy (NCBI): domain Eukaryota; kingdom Metazoa; phylum Arthropoda; class Insecta; order Thysanoptera; family Thripidae; genus Frankliniella; species Frankliniella fusca. Next base: position 1,950,550 of record JAHWGI010000383.1, on the reverse strand, counting down.
TAGTTTGTTAGGCCCGCCAAACGTGCTTGTTATAGTGAATGTGCGTGTGTGTGTGTGTGTGTGTGCGCGCGCGCGAGTTGTGCCCGCGCGCGCGTGGATGTGTGTGTGCGTTTGTTTGCTTGTGTCGGGTGGGGAGAGAGAGAGAGAGAGAGAGAGAGAGAGAGAGAGAGAGAGAGAGAGAGAGAGAGAGAGAGAGAGAGAGAGAGAGAGAGAGAGAGAGAGACTTGTGAGTATGTGTTTTGCGGGCGAGTTGGGTAGGTACTAGTACCGAGGAATGATCCTTTGCTGATACAGTCGTCCGGATCGACCGACATGGCTGGGCTGCATGCATTGAAGTGCCGCAGTCCAGTCCAGCGCAGTGTCTCGCCACTCTCTTGCTGAGGAATGGAGAGGAGAGAGAAAGAGAGTGAGAGAGAGAGAGAGAGAGAGAGAGAGAGAGAGAGAGAGAGAGGCCGGGGAGCGTCCCGTCCAGCCTCCAGCCGCGGCCACCAGGGGCAGCACCGTGCAGGGGTCCGTCCTGAGCCGCGCTTCTCGCGCCTATCAAGCAGATCGCGTCGCGGATTGATACATTAATGCTGCTCGGTCTGATTATTGTTATTTCGAGCCTGCGTTGCCAACTTTATAAGGCGCGAGAGAGGAGGGGGAGGGGGAGAGAGAGGGCGGGAGACATGATGGAGGAAGAGAGAGAGATACCTCTCCTCTGAGCGAATGCCTCAACGATCTGGGAGTAAAATACTACACAAGGCAGACGCACCAGAGTGTTTGTTCGTGTGGAGGAAACAGGACGACGCAAATGACACAAATGAGGTGGTATAGGGGAGGGGCAGGGTGCAGGGCGGGAAGAGGGGGAGGGGGACCCCTGGCGGAGTGATACATACCACGCAGCTGCGGCATATACAGATATTTTCCAACAAACGCAGGGGAGAAATGATTAATACCTGAGCTGTCAAAGGGAGCCGAGCGAGCTCTGGGCCCGCCCCGCCCCCCGATGGCAGCCATGAGCAAGCAGGAGGGGGAGGCGGGAGGGGGAGGAGGGGAGGAGGAGGAGGAGGAGGAGGAGGAGGAGGAGGAGGTACCACCTACCGGACGGGTCTGCTCGGGTTGGGCCGCCGCGGCGGGTCGGGACGGGCCGGGAGGGCCAGGCACCGGCTAATAATATTATTATTCAAGTCAGTGAAAACCAAGCCCACTTATGCGTCCGCCAGATGAACCGATCCTTCCCTCGGCCCCGCCCCGCCACCCGCCTCTCCTCACGGGAGGAGGGGTGAGGCGGCTGCAGCGGGCCGTGAGCGCCGTGAGGAACAATTCACACGAAGCTGCAAAGCTGGAGGGAAGAGAGTAAGCATCGCAATAATCTATGAAGTACGGTAATGTCGTCGCTGATTTACATTTCGGCTTTACGCCCCCATCGGATTCGTCTCAACAGTCAATAGTAAGTATAGCTACCATCTTCGCGCCGTCGGAATTCAGATTTATTTATTTTTTTATCTCGTTTTCCACAAATGAATTTCTCACCTCGCCGGGTTTTTGCAGTGTGGCAGCCTTCCCTCCCCTCCCTCCCTCCCCCTGTACGCCATCCCCTCCAGCTCAACGCCGAACAATTATGACAAGGCTCAAAAACCCAAAACGAAAACACCGCAAGGACTGCAACGACCGATCCGCGCCGGCCGAAGCAAGCCATTATCCAATTACACTCTCAAAATAAGTCGTTTCCATTGTTTCCAGTGAATCATCGCCGGTGCGGTTTTTACCCTTGCGGTTCCCTGTGCGCGCTGCTGCGCGCCTCGCCGGCCGAAAAGAATGGCAGGAGCCTCGCAGCGGCTGGGCAGCGTCCACGTGTCCAGTCCGGAGGGTCTACAGCCCAACCGGCAGCAGGGCGTTCCAAGGACACGAAGAGCAGACGACAGGACAGCCACCCCACCCCTTCCCGTCCAGGAGGTGAGAGTGCACACAGCGAGGGGCGACTCACTGAAAAAAAATCAGTGTAAGGCCCCAAAATAATCATTTAAGAAATTGAAAAAAAAAATCAAAATAAAATCAAGAAGAAAATATGATTTAGAAAAATAAAAAAAAGGCGAGAAAAATTGAAAAATAAATCAGAAATGGAGGTGAAAGACCAAAATTTATTTTAAAGTGACAGCAATTTTCCTTAAAAATCAACGGTAAAATCTAAACAAAAATCTATCAGAATTTCAAAAATTCAAAGTCGAAAAAAATCATTGTACACATTTTAAATGAGTGATTCCCCGCCCCCCCTTTTTCCCCTCGGCACACAGTGGCGGGCCGGCCGGCAGGGCTCAGCTCGAGTTGCCTATTTCAGCATTATATATAACGACCTCCCTACTCTCCGCAGAGCCTCTGCTCGAGGCGTGCCCCTCTTTTACGGCCGATGCCCAGCCAGCAGCACTTAAATGCACATCAGCAGGTATGGTAATGGCACCGGGCCCTGCGCGCACGGCGGGGAGGGCTGCACTCCGTGCGTCGGGCGCGACAAAACGCGGAGCGCCCGCCGAGTGTGGAAGACCGCTGTGGGCGTATGCTCACCGGGGTGCCGCACCTCTCTCTCTCTCTCTCTCTCTCTCTCTCTCTCTCTCTCTCTCTCTCTCTCTCTCTCTCTCTCTCTCTCTCTCTCTCTCTCTGTTTCTCTGTAGAAAAAATAAAGCTTAGATAAGTATTAAAAAAAAATACATTTCAAAAATGTCTTTCAGTCCAGTCAAGAAAGAGAAGAGGGGAAAAAAATCAGTACGAGCTGCGCCTCCTGCCTTATCACGGGGCGACGCAGCAACTTTCCCGCAGCACTCTGCCCCAGCCGGGCAGGGGCAGGGCCGGGGCTGGAGTCCCCCGCAGCCGCACCGCGATGTCGTCCATCTCCATGGATACTCCATCACCTCCATCTATTTCTCCCTCGCCGAGCGGAGAAGCGCACATTTTCGGGCGCAGATGTTGGCACCCATGGATATCGCGGCGCGGCCCCTCTGCCCCGCCCCGGCCTAGCACTCAACGTGAATGATGTGTCAGTTGGTCAGCCTGCGCATGCAGAATCACGGCACTTATGTGCTGACGCGCTTATTCACTGGCCCACTCTCCCCCTTCCCTTCGCTTCCCTCACCACTCCCATCCCCGTCCCAGCCCCAGTCCTCCGCAGCCCCTTATCAAACGGACCTGGCAAACCACTTCACAGTTTGGATGGAAATCTCCGTATGGAAATAACACGAATATGGGAGAGGACACTCTACTTCCGGGCCGTCTTGAGCGTCTTTTTTTGTTTTTCTTTTGAAGAAAAGTAATAATTCTAGAATAACTTTGAGCTCACGGAGAAAACGACGTCTTGGCTTCCATGCATTTTTTGGTGAAAACGAAGCAGCTCTTATGGGGCTGCTTGAAAACCAGACAGTGGCGGATCTGGCTCGTGGCTATGGGAGAGGCAAAACACGCGGGTTTCCTACTTTCAGGGGTCACGAAAGATTATTTTTTTCCCTTTTTTCCCCTTTTTTTCCCTTTAACGTGACAAAGGGCATGTCTCTAGATTTCGCAAGTGTGTAAATGGCATGAACCCGAGATTACACTCGTTTAAACTCACTGTTAGAGAACCGATAGTACTTCAATTTGCGAAACAGGAGGCACATAGATAAAGGTTATTGCGAAAATTTTGCGAGTGGAGTGGAATATAGTTTAGATTCCTAAACAACGCGAGCGAAAAAAAATGATTTTAAAGAGACTGTTTTGACTGACATATAGAAGTCAGATGGAGGTTATTGCGAAAATCACTGCGAGTAAAATCAAAGTGCACAACGCGAGCGTAGCGAGCTAAAAAATGTTTAATTTTAAGTGACCGCGTTTTGACTGACAAGGAAGGTTTACTTCAGTAGTCACGAAGAATAGTTTGTGAAAGGCATTCCTTTTGAAAATGAACCGCTTAGTTTACTTTCTATCCAACACAAACACCAATAATATCGCTGGATCTGGAGTCTGGAGGTTGCATGTTCACATGCTTCTTTCTAGAATAGACGCTAAATTATTATGAACGTTTTCCATGCGCAACTACTGATTTATGTAAACGCATACACATAATTTTGAACCTATCTGATGACATAGAGTAAAGTTCAATAAGGACAATTTTGTTCATAGATCCGCATTAAAACCATGCATTATGCGTATAACAAAAGTTCATATAAATTTGTGTACCAAAGTCAGTCACAGACACACTTTGCTACTGCATTAATACATTTCCTTCTCTTCATATTCTTTCTTCTTTTTTTCTCTTTCCTTTTCTATTTTCTTTTTTCTATTTTCCTATTTTCTTTTTCTCTCTTTTCTCCTCTTTTTCCCTTCTCTCTTCTCTGAAATTTTAAGGGGCGCCTGAGGTTTTTGTTTTGAGGCAATTGTTCGGTTGCCCCCCCCCCTCCCCCCAAATCCGCGCCTGAAACCAGGTAGAAGTCGTTATTTTCCGTGCTTGGATGATGAGTTAGCCGCGTTAGAAGCTTAATTAAGCGGTTAATTAACCGCGAACAACAACAACAACAGCAACAGCAATAATAATAATAATAATAATAATAATAATAATAATAATAATAATAATAATAATAATAATAATAATAATAATAATAATAACAATAATAATAATAATAATAATAATAATAATAATAATACCACGCTCTCCGTCACCTACTGAGGAAAATATTCAGCAGGCCTGAAAAACTCCAACTACAAGGGAATCTACCACTCGGCCGCCGCTCAGACGCCATCTTCTTGCTGTGGGCAGGAGCCGGAAACGGCGCTCAAGACGGCGAGCGCGCGCGCGGCGCCCCGCCCTATCGTGTTGCGCGATATTGCTGCTTTACAAAATTCAATATGGCAGCGTGGCTCTGCGCGGTGCGGCCCGGGCTGGGCCGGGGCCAGGCCAGGGGTGCCAGGGTGCCACGCCCGAGGCCTCCATCGCCTCCGCTCCGCCCTTCGCCCCGCCAGCCCTCCAGATGGCGCCTGCAATTTCAGGCCTGAGGGCGCCGGTCGGTCCGTGCGCTCCTCGTTCTGCACGTACGCCGCTCGGCCGGGGCAGGGCTGCTTACTACTATATACCTTCGCGGAAAAGGGGAGTGTTAAAACAAAATGTTTAAAAAATATAGATTTTTTTAAAAAGTGCGGAGTTTGCAAGGGGGCGACCACTCCCCTTCAATGTGTACACATGATTTCCGGAATGATTGATTCCCAATTATTCCCATCCATATCTTTTCACTTCTATTTCTAGCGACATAAAACGCCAATTTCGGGTAATAGTTACTGATTCCAGGTGTTTCCTGCTGTGTTGTAGTGGTTTTCATTGATTCCCTTAATTTTTATGATGATGATTCCCAGGCTTGCGTGTACACATATGATTCCCAAAATTGTCGCCCCCTCGAGAGTTTGTAAACGAAGATGCACGCGGAAGTAAAATTAGTATACCGTCATATTCGGAGTTGAGGAATTGTGTTAGTTTACCGACCTTTGATGCTTTCATAAAATGTTGAGCTTTGTTTGTGCACCCTTGCTGGATGAGGAATTTATTGAAATTTAAAACAATAATCCTTTTTTTTTAAGTCCCGGAGGATATGCGCTGAGGCATGTTCACACCCACCAGGCGAGCTCCTCCTGGCTCCTCCCCCACCCGGGTCGCCCACCCCCACCCCTAACACACACAAACATACACACGCACACGCGCGCACGGCACTGCCGCTCCCCTTCCGGCATCTTTGTCACCTCCGGGTAATGAAGGAGGGGGGATAAAACACACGCGGTTTGCAGCCTCTGCTGGGATGCGACAGATGTGCCTGATTGCAGCAACACACACACACGTCCTCACACACACGCACTCGTGCGACCGCACCATCGCGGTGAAGCTCGGCACATATTGCGGCAAAAACGCGCAAACAATAAAAGTAAACCGACGCGAAAGGCCGAATCTCGTTCTTATCGCCCTCCCCTCTCCGCGTGATTGTGTGTGTGCGCGCGCGCGCGTGTGTGTGAGTGCGTGTGTGTGCGTGACCGTACCACTTTATTGCATTCGTACCTCTCGGAACGTCGGATTCTTCTGTGGTTAATGAACTGAAATAATAAACCCGCATGGCGTCTCCTCGAAACACGTACACAGATGCAGCTGCATATTTCTCAAGCGACATTAAATGAGATATAAAATATTTCTTCTTTGTTTTGTGGCTCGGAGATATTACGTGCACCTTTCCCCTTCAACGCAATTACGTCAAATCATTTGACTCGTTTGCCACGCGCCACGCGCGTCTGACCCGGGGAGTTTCGGACTTAACTAGACCCAGCCACACCTTCGTGACTGCGCCGCACGCGACCAGAAAAAGAGAGAAGGGGGGGGGGCGGGGGACGTGGGCCGGCGGGCGGCGCGGCGCGTTCATTCAAAGGTGACCAGCGTCTTTTGTCTCGCCTTTTGTTCGCACTGACGCAGCGGGGGTGGGGCGGGGCGAGGTGGGCTCCACCGAACCCCCTCATGCATAGGTATGTATCGATGCGGAGCGGCGCACGCCTCTAACGTCTACCCTGACACGGCTAGCAAAGAGCGAAGGAAGTTGGTGTCCTTCCGGAAGACTCAAGTCTGCCTGCAGAGTGGCTTATTATTATTATTATTATTATTATTATTATTATTATTATTATTATTATTATTATTATTATTATTATTATTATTATTTGAAAATAAAAATTTGTGAAGCTAGAGATCCGTATGCCCCGCGACGCCACGCATTTATCTCGCCTCACGCTACCATGTTGTGGCACGGGGAACGGATCGGACGAGGCTGATGATCTTCCCCGGAGCCCGACTGGACCCGCCCGGGTCGGGCCGGGCCCGACCGCACCGCTGCGCTGGCACGCTCTTCCCAACTTGAAGCCTGTGCCGAGAGAACGCGCCACTGGTCGACGGCGACGTGGACGTGGAGTATCGCCGGCCCCGAGTGGTGTGTCGGCCTGGGGTATTGCGGACACGCGGGGATTGTCGCCCAGTGAATAGGCAACCCATTCGACAGCAACGCTGCATGGGCTGCAGACCAGTCGGCTCCACCACACCGCTCCGAAGCCGTTCTCTCGGGCTGAGGCAGGTAATTTGTAAGCGCTAACGGGATCATACGAAGAAGTGTATTCAATCAGAGTTTTTGAACATTCTTACTCAAAACTGAGAACCTTAAGAAATTACCTGGATCCTCTTTTTTATTTTTTATTTTTTCTCTCCTTCTTATCTTATTTCTCATCCATAAAAATTTGCCTCTTCTTGCGACAGGAATGATTACGAGGCTTGTTGACTGTTTGTTCTCTTGACGTGTGGCTGCCGGAGCAGTGCGCTCGGCACACTCCCGGACCGCTGCGTGTGAACCGCTACCACTTCAACGAGATGGTGGTGCGCGATGCTCACCGAGGCTTCAAAGCCGGCATCTCCATTAGAGGCTCGTCTGGCGACACGACAAGGAAAGAGGTAAAGCAGACGTCTCCAGACCGGCTTATCGCATCGCCGCCTCGCGGGCCGGGCCGCGCCGCGCCGCGCCAGGCGCCCTGGAGTGGAACAGTCATGTCGTTCGGCTGGAGGTCGCTGCACTCCCGGGCCCCGGGCCGGGCACGCTCCAGCTCTGGGGCGGTACTGCTCCCGCAGCGACCGCGGCCGTACAGAGCCCGGGGCTCAAGCGGAGGAGTGTGGCAATGGTGGATGCAGTTTTGAATTTGTTTTTGCATACCAGACATGTCGTGTCCCCCGGCCCTGCGCACCCTGCGCCCCTGCGCGCGCTGTCCTGGCGTGTTTCAGAGTGCTCGAGGAGCCCGCAGCCCGCCGGCGCTGGGTGTCGCGGCTCGCACTTGGGGCCCCGCCGGCCTGCACGGTGAGCAGCGCCCGGTCAGGCGCGGGGGGCTCCGTTACCTCTCTGTTTCCGGAGCCGCTGCTCAGCGGGCCCGTCCGCCGCGTCCGGAGCCGCGGTCCCGTTGGGAGCGGAGGAGGCAGGGGCCCAACTGATGTTGGCGATGTTGTTGCCAGAACCGGGCGTGCTATGGCGCGGGGCGGCGGTCGTTTCGCGGACCGCCGGTAGCAGCGTTTGCCGGTGCGGTCGGTAGCGGCGACGCGGAGTTGACATTTTCGTCGATCGCGATCCCCTTCAAGCGAGAGCAGACTCATCCTCGGAGGATGCCGTCGGCTCGCGGACGGCGTCCTTGAGCGCGCCGCGGTCGCGGTCGCGGTCGTCATCGTGGACGTGCCCGCCGACATCGTGGACGTGCTCCGAGCGATGAAGCCGCGCCACGTTCGCCGCCTGGTGGTGGCGCTGGCGGTGTGCGGCGCACTCCTTCTCGTCGTCTCCCTCGCCCTGGGCTTCCTCGATGACGGCCTGCTGCAGGGTAAGAAGGCTATCGAGGACGACGACGACGAGGACATCCCGCCTTTCGGCTCGGACGACCCCGGGGGCTTCCACCGATTCCAGGACGAGCTGGTGCGCCGCAAAGCCGAGGAGGCGCAGCCGCAGCGTCGCGACGAGGACGCCGAGGACGCCGTCAACGTGTCGGAGAAGGAAGCGGCCAGCTATATAGTGAGTCCTGTTCTTGTAGTTTCCAAAAAACGTTGTTTCCAGATTTTAAAAAAAATAATATAAAAGTAAATAAAAATACTCTCGATACACGTGGTGCATATCGACTCCTGCCTGCCTGTCTATGGCCACACATAATATTTGCTCCCTCGCCCGCTTCACACTGGTAGACTGGTAGATGTGTCGCGTGCAAGTTTTGTTCAAAGTCTGAGCTGATCACTGGTTGTGCTTGGCAGAGAGCGGCGAGCCGATGGAACGAGCATCGCTTGCAGAGGGTCCAGGAGGTGTGCGCGCGCCACAACCTGGGGCTCTACCGCTCCTCCGCTGCCCCGCCCGATGTCAAGCTCCCGCCCACGCCGCAGTACGCCGTGTTCTACTACGACAGGTGATGAAGCTGGACTCATTTTGGTGTGACATTCGCGCTATTTAATCATGTTTTCCCACCAGGTCACATAAGATGGCGTGGTGCCCTCTCTACAAGGCCGGCTCCACCTCCTGGCTGTACAACCTGTGTCTGCTCGGCGGCTACTCGGAGAGGGAGCTGAGCTCCACTAGAGAGCAGCTCAGCACGCTGGCCAGGAAGGCGTACCCGGAGCTCGAGTACCCCGAGGCCGAAGAGGTAACACGCGTTTCACTGATTCAATCACTCCTGGTCAAGTCACCTCCCTATTCTCGGTGTTCTCATCTGTCACTCGACTGTTCGGCTCGCAGGCCCTGCGCAGCAGCCGCAAGATCCTCGTGGTCCGCCACCCTTTCGCCAGACTCCTCTCCGCTTACCGAGACAAGCTGGAGAACCGCGTGGCGGGGGCGGAACACGGCACGGCGCACTTCTACCGCAAGTACGGGCGGCGCATCGTGGACAAGTACCGTGCGGGCGGCGCCAGCGTGCCCACGAGCCGCGTCGTGTCGCCGCTGCACGTGGTCAGGGACTCCGCCAGGCTGCCGCCCGCCGACGACGAACCGACGTTCAAGGAGTTCGTCAGGTACCTGATCGACGTGGACCTGGCCAACTACGCGGATGATCACTGGATACCTTATTACCTATTCTGCACGCCGTGCCTCCTCAACTACGACATCATCGCCAAGGTGGAGACGTATCTGGAGGACCAGGTGTACATGATCCGGGCACTGGGGCTTCAAGACACCATCCGGCCGCGTTGGAGACACCGCACTGCCCCCCGAGGCCAGGAAGGCCTCCCGACGTCCTCCTCTCAGGACGTCGATGCGACGAGCAGGCGGTACTTCGCGCAACTAAGCGAACAGGAGCTCCGCGCGCTTTACGAGAAGTACAAGCTCGACTTCGAAATGTTTGACTACGCGCTGGAAGACTACTTGCCGTATATATCGTCGGAGTAAATTGTATTACGATTCCGTAATCCCCGTAATGCAGGGCCGAGGCCAAAGCGAAATCATGTTTGAAGACATGTGCCCACGGGTGGGCTTGAAATAACCGCCTACCTGAGGTCTGGGAGTCAACAGAAGGGGAAACCCAACCAACGTATCCCCTCATATCCTAGAGCGACCCAGGCCCGGGTCGTTTCCCGCCGACGTGAAATTCACTCAATTTTACTGTATAGAAAGAACTTTTAATTCTTTTTATCTGTATTTGTTTTTGGTGAAACGTAAGCAAGTGAGCAGCGCAAGTTGGGAGGCATTCATGGGTTGTGGTTGGCATTGTTTGAGCGCGAAATCAGCAGGTAGCAGACGACACTTGTAGCTGAAAATTTCGGAAATCTAATTGTCACGAAAAACGTCTCTTCTTCCGTCCCCCTGCACTTTGCTCGAGACTCCCATCTTTGAATTTTCATTCCGTTTGATAAAACAATTAGATAACCGTGCTGGCTTCAGCCTCTGCCCTATAATTTTGAAGATCCTTCCACAAAAGTAGCCAAACTGTGTAATGGCGCCGCGCATCAACCTCATCGTAGCAGCTTGTGAAAACATGGGCATTGGTGTGAATGGTAGTCTGCCTTGGAAACTGAAGACAGAGATGGCATTTTTCAAAAGAATGACCCTGGAAACGCGTGATAAAACCAAGAAAAATTTGGTCATCATGGGCCGGAGGACATGGGATTCAATTCCCTCAAAATTTCGTCCCTTACCTGGACGAATAAATGCTGTTTTGTCCACCAAAACCAAAAGTTCTGATGTCCCAGAAAGTGTGCTTGTGTTCTCTTCTTTTGATTCTCTATTGAACGAACTTCAACAAGGACCATTATCCGAACAAATTGAAACAGCTTGGGTTATTGGTGGCTCCTCTGTGTATAATTTGGCATTGAATTCTCAATTTTGTCACCGTGTCTATCTTACCAAAATTCTGAAGGAATTTCATTGTGATACATTCATGGAATGTATAAATGAAGAGAACTTTGTTCAAATCATAGATTCATCTGTACCACAAGGTGTTCAAGAAGAAGATGGTGTTAGTTTTCAGTACGTAGTCTATGAAAAAGTCCAATAGGTACAGCATGCATCCAAGATAAACCTTCTGTGAATTAGTGAAACAAGTTCATTTCTTAGACATCTTGAAATTGTACTTTACACCAAATATTCCACTTGTCTTCGGCAATCTAAAATGCATCAAAACGTGTTTATAAAAAAATATTTGATTTCCATGTACCTGATCCATTAAAGTAATTTTTAGATCTCTCAAAGCAGTAATTTTTTCATCTCAACCAAATGCCAGTCCCACTTTAATTTAATATGTATATACTTTTACACCAAAAGAGAGAGTAAGCACCTAGAGAGATTTGGGTAAGTTTGCAGGAGTTAAATGTCTGCGCTTTCTGCCTGGGGTCATTCTTTCCCTGGAAATACTACATCTGAAAGTACCACTTAATGTGGCATACTAAATTTCTTGACAGATTCAGATTATTATTATTATTATCATAATTATGATAATTATTATTATTTATTTCACATTTTCTGATTATTCCTTTACTTTTTTTTCAATTCATTTAGGTTTTGTTTGATCGGAGTTGGAAAACTTTGTAAAAGTTCTTTAATATTACACTGCTGAGAGAAATACTGATTTTGAAATGACTTCTGAAAAGTATTTTTTAATTTTAAGTCCGAAATAAAAGCAGACGATTTTCTTGTTCCTGCTTGTTCCCTTCATTCAATCATTTTCACCAAGGGAATACATTCATTTCTCCCGCCCTAGACGCCATGGACGCTGCCATCCTAACATTATCAAAAGTTATTTCTCAGAGATCACTGTTTCCGAATGAAACATGCTTATTTCAGAACGGTTTTTCTTTACTTTTCGGAATCAAAGCCAATACTTTTATCCCACCGATTCAAACCAAAGTGCATCTCCTGATCAGGCACTTTTTCGTTAAGTTGGCAGCAGTAACTTCATGTCGTGGTTGTTTAGGCCTTGTTAGGCCCTACCTGGTATTTTCTTCAGGCCATTTTCACGGAGCAAATTTAATCGTTATTCGTGTTATTTTCTTTCTGACACTGTGTTGGTGAAGTTTTAACAAAGTGCTGCAGCAACTCAACACATTGCGTCAATGGTGAGTCTTTCGCGGACATAAGAAAATCATTCTCTCACCTGTCAGCTGCTGCAGAGGGCTTTCACTTCTTTCATGCCTGTAATTAGATGCAATGTGCATCACTCTTGCCTTCCTGATGATTATGTCACACTGAACTGTTTTATCTCAGTTTGACGCTCACAGTTAACCTATTTCTGAGCACTGTGTGACAATTTTTAACCAGTCATTGTCAATGTTCAGCTCTGGCTATTTACTGATGTAATATTTACATTACCTTCTTACTGAAACTGCCTGTCTGTAACAGGATCCTAACTTGCCACCCCCATCTTATGGGGATCACAGCACACAAGTCTTTACCAGCATTAACCATGGTGAACCTGGTGAGCCTAGCAGTTCTCACATGATAGAGGAAGCAGGAGCTGTAGCCCTTTGCGCTCAACCTTCTCTCTCTCCGGTATGTAATGTGATTCTTCTGGAATTATTCCCACAATGATTGTTATCTCTATTTTAAACCTAAAGTTTTAACATGAAACATAGTAGAACACATAATCTGAACCGAATAAATGTTTTATCTAATCATTAATTTTACATATAACAATTTTATATATTAACAGCTGCAAAATCAAATTTTTTCTATCCTACTACAGACCTATGAAATTCCGCCACCAATGGCTGACTTTTCAGCTCCACCTCCATATGAGGTTGCTACAAAGTTGCCAACCTATGATGAGGTTCAGCAAGAAAAGCGTCGAGAGGGTGAAATGGGTGGTGTTCTTCCCACCTTACCTATGGTAAATCTTACACTCAGCTCTGTGTCAATGACAAAATTATCACAAAACTTATTTTCTGAAATTAATGTTGCAGCATCAGCCGGCTCAGACACCGCGATCAGCTGCTTCTATGCCAATGTTTTTGGCCATTGATACTGATACACACCCTGATGAGTCAAATAAAGCTATGCTAGGAACTGATTTCATGTTTTTTACTGCTTTTGTAGGCAAGTTATATTGATGTCATTTATTGTAAAGATGTGAAGGTATCAATGTTACTTGTCCTTCTCACCATTTCAATTCTCTGTTTTAGTGTCATTCCTGTTCAACTGGATTGGTTTTCTCCTTCTCATGTGCTTTTGCCACACCATTGCTGCCCGATATGGAGCTCTTTCAGGATTTGGCCTTTCTCTATCAAAGTGGACTCTTATTGTTAAACATTCTTCTGATGTCACTGATCATGTGTGGCTGTACTGGCTTGTCATGTCATTTGGTGAGTCATATAGATGATAATTTTATTGTTTTAATCACATCAACTTTACAATATTCTAACATCACCCATTACAAATACCTATCTATTGTGTCACTGGCTGACATTATCATTTTGTCTTTTTCCCTTTCAGGGCTACTTATTTGCATTCGAGCTATTGTGCACTACCTTAATATCAAACGTGGATGGCAACTTTTATCTGGCAATCCTCATGCTCAAGAAAGGCTTCTTTTCTTTTATTAATTCTTGGCGTTGGAATCAAAAACTTGAGTCAAAAATATCAGGCATGCCTACAAAAAATTACCCTTTCTATTTATTGGTCTCTCCATTTTAATGACTTTCAGATGTAAGGGAACACATTTAAAATATGTTTTATTCTGGTAGGGATCATATTTCTGAATGATTGTGTCTCTGGAATGAGTATGGAAATAAGCTCTATGTTTTCCATTTCGGGGTTTTAAGATATTTATCCATAAGTACTTCGATATCTGGCTTTTGTTTGTTGTTTTTTCAAATGTTGATTTTTGTTTTCTAGTGTTCTTAGGCTTTATTGCGTACACAGTGGTTTGCACTGTACTTTTTAATGTCAACACTGCATAGAGAAATTCGAAGTAGCTTAGACATCTCTTTAATGTTGTAGTGCAACTAGACCATAAGAAAGAAAAAAAAGTAATTCAAGTTGTAATTCTTACATTACTGTAGTGTTAAAGTAATTTAATGACATAAAAGTATGAGGATGGTCATCTCTTCATTTAATTTTTTATATGGCTAAATGCTTGCCTTCATTCTAAGTTTCACCTCAAAGAAGTTCTGGAGATAATCTTGGGGAAAGAACATTCTAAACACTCAATGCATTATGTTTGCTGCAGTCACAGTTAATCTTAGATATGTACCGCTTTAAATGTTGCTAACTATTATTGAAAGTTTATTTCTGCTTTTCACCCAATCAGTGTTCTTTCTTGCAATCTTTATCTTGAAGTTCATTCATAAGCTGTATTGTTTTTAATTAATTTTATCTCAGAAAAACAAGTTGTTAAAAAGTGATTGTGTAAGATTTGATTGGTTGCAGACTCAAAGAGAACTAATGTCAAAATTTGGCCATTTTCTAAACCAAACATTAATTTGTAATGATCTGGCGTCCTCCTGTTTTGCGTACAAGGAAGATATCTCATAATAATTTTCATGCTGATATGATGGAAAATGTGAAATTGTACCTTCGTTAATTCAATTCAAGGCCAATACCATCTATGCAGTGTTGGTGTCATTTCTGTTTTTTGTGATATGTATCTATCAAAGTGACATTCTAGTATAGACAAATCTGCATTTGTTGATGTAGTAGCTATTGAAAATCAAATGTTTTCTTGTCATGGCTGTGTTAAGGAATCCTATATTTAAAAAGATAAAAAGTTCTGGGATTTTTTTCTTTTAATAATAATTATTATTATCATTTCTATTCTTTTTTGTTCCCATTTTGGCGGTGCCTTTCTCTGTAGAGTTCACTTTTAACACATGACTATATCTCAGCTCTATGCATGTCATGTGGATTCTAGATGTCAGTATTGATAGGTGTTCGTATAGACACTTAATCTTGTAATATTATGGAGAGAGTTGTTGTTTTGAAGTAATAAATCTACTTTCCAAACTCAATTGAGTAATATTTGTTCTGAGCCTATTACACTCAAATTAAAAAAAAGTTGCTCAAGGCTGCAGACTTTGCCTAAACAACTTTGTATTTTAGACATTTTGGTCCCTCCCGAAAAATTACTCTAAATAGACTGGAGTTGTGCAGGGGGGCACCTGTGCAACCGCAGACCAACAACTGAGGGTGATATCATCCGAAAATTGGCGAAAAAAAATATATAATCGACCGATATTCGAACCCGACAAAAGCGACCCGACAGCCTAGATGGTTTGGGACGGGGGGCAGGAACGGTAACCATTAGGCTGTCGGTTCGCACACCTGGCGGCGATGCGAATTGGAATCCCTATCTACCGGCTTGGACGGGCCAAGACCGGTATCGTGCTTCTGGCGACTGAAACATGCCTTTGCATTTTTAGGGATTTTGGTCCAAAAAAAAAAAAAAAATCTTCAAATTGACAGGGCTTGTGCAGGGGAGTTCTAGTGCACCTAGAGACCAACCCCCCGACGGTGAAATCATCCGAAAACCGGCGAAAAAAATTATTAGGTCGACCGAGATTCGAACACGACAAAAGCGTCCCGACAGTCTAGATGGTTTGGGACGGGGGGCAGGGACGGTAACCACTAGACTGTCGGTTCGCACACCTGTCGGCGATGCGAATTGGAATCCCTATCTACCGGCGTGGACTGGCCCGGCGGCGCGGCGGCGGCGGAGACGACTTTCGCTCCGACTTCGTTGTTGCCGCTTGCCCGTAAAAATGGCGCGTATATGGTGATAGCGATTCGCATGGCGGAAGGATGTGCGTCTTGCCAGCCGAGATGGTTAACGCACCTTCCCCCTGTCCCCAATCATCTCGGCTGGCGAGGCGAGACGTTTTGCGGGGTTCAAATCCCGGTGAAACTCTGTGTTTTTTTGGGTTGTTTTTTTTTTAACTTCTACTTGTATAGGGGCATGAAGATTATAAGCTATTTTAAGCATTATACACCTCGACAAGAACAAGGCATTCTTCTGCTCAGCCAACACCGTCGCGAAAATACATGATAATAATAATAAAAATTATTCTCTTGGCTGGGATTTGAACCCGGGCTCACAGGAGCACATGTCCGCAGCGCTAACCAGTGGACCACGGGCTTGTTTTGCCAGTACATCTGCAGGCACCACATAGCTTTCGAAGAGGTTCTGGGACCAGGAGTCGATCTCGAGGAGGTTACCTCCTCGCCTCTGCTGAGCTCCGAGTAGAATAAGGCTTGGCGAGCCGCTTTTTCACGGTTTTCGCTCCAACTCGCTGCCGGGGGCTGGCGTCGAATGGGTTGCCTATCCATCCGGCGCCCATTGAACAATTCATTTTTCATCGCGTAAAAAGCGAATTTCTCCCAAACCAGGACCGGTATCGTGCATCTGGCGACTGATGTATGTTTCCCAGCGCGTAAAGAATATTCTCCATTAATTTTGGCGTGATCTGAGACTTTTGAATTTTGGTCAAATTTCCAAAGGCCTTTGCATTTTTAGGGATTTTGGTCCCATTCTTCAAATTGACAGGGCTTGTGCAGGGGAGCTCTAGTGCACCTAGAGACCAACCCCCGACGGTGAAATCATCCGAAAACCGACGAAAAAAATAATTAGGTCGACCGAGATTCGAACACGACAAAAGCGTCCCGACAGTCTAGATGGTTTGGGACGGGGGGCAGGGACGGTAACCACTAGACTGTCGGTTCGCACACCTGTCGGCGATGCGAATTGGAATCCCTATCTACCGGCGTGGACTGGCCCGGCGGCGCGGCGGAGACGACTTTCGCTCCGACTTCGCTGTTGCCGCTTGCCCGTAAAAAAAGCGCGTAGATGGTGATAGCGATTCGCATGGCAGAAAGATGTGCGTCCCGCCAGCCGAGTTGGTGAACGCACCTTTTCCTTGTCCCAAAAATCATCTCGGCTGGCGGGACGCTTTGCAGGTTCAAATCTCATTGGCCTTTTTTTTTCCACCGCTTATAAGATGCGTCAAGAGTCAAGAGGGCACGGTATTTAATGCAGCATAGACCTCAAGGAAAATAAGACATTCTTCTCCTCCGCCACCACTACCAAAATAGTCAAAGAGTAACAACTTTCCATGCCGGGGATGGAACCCGGGCTCTTATGAGTCGTCGACCTTCGCTCTATCGACTAGACCACTGACTTGCGCTGCCGGGATAACAGCGAGCACCAAATAGGTTCCGAAAAGTTTCTGGGACCAGGAGACGATTTGGAAGAGGATACCTCCTCGCCTCTTCTGAACTCCGAGTCAAACGGCCCCAGATCGCCACTTTTTCACGGTTTTCTGTCAAACACGCTGGCGCGGGCTGGCGTCGAATGGGTTGCCTATCCATCAGGCGCTGATTGACCAATTTTCTTTTCATAGCGTAAAAAGCAAATTTCTCCCAAACCAAGACCGGTGTCGTGCTTCTGGCGACTGATATGTGTTAAACAGTGCACGTAGAAGGTTTCCTGTGAATTTTGGCGTGATCTGAGACTTTCGATTTTTTGTCAAATTTGCAAAGGCCTTTGCATTTTGGGTGATTTTAGGTCCCCCAAAAAATTGGCGTCAATTTATCGGGGGTTGTGCAGGGGGGCTCTTGTGCACCCCCAGACCATCCCTTGAGGGTTAAATCATCCGAAAATCGACGAAAAAAATATATAATCGACCGAGATTCGGACAGGACAAAAGCGTCCCGACAGCCTAGATGTTTAACGCACCTTCCCCCTGCCCCAAATCAGCTCGGCTGGCAAGACGTTTTGCAGGTTCAAATCCCCACCGACCTTTGTTTTTTAATCCTTTATTGCCACTGCCTCACTTTTGTGAACCAAACTGTGGTGGTTGTGCGGGGGTAAATTAAAGTCCCCATGCACAATACTCTTTAATTGAGAGCATCTTTTTATTTTTTAGCAAAAAAGTCGAAAGAAGGAAACACTTGCGGGCGGCAGAAACTTAACAGGCCTAAAGCTACGAGGGCCTTCTTGATTTCAACATGTCTGGTGACGTAAACATTTTATTGAGGATAACAGTGATTGAGAATCAAAAATGAATCCGGTGGATTGTATAATTCAGTTAGCATTTTTACATTGATGCCAAAAAAACCACTGGTGTTGGTAAAATAAAGGAGATTTGTGCTCAAACCTTGCAATAACTGAACACAACTGACTGAATACTCTTGACCACCATCAAAATGCACAGCAATGGAAAATTACATTAGAGCTCACAGAGAAAGAAAAAAAAAATGTAACAGTATAGCACAGTAATTCACTAGTTGAAGTTATTTGTAAAGTTCACCTCAAAAGATTACTTTAAAAGACAAACATATGTTTTCCAATGTATGTCGCAGGCATACAAATACAACCAATGCTGGTATCACCAAGATATATGTGTATTAAGTGCTGCACAAGTAGCAGTAGCAGGAGTGGAGGTGGCCAGCCTGAACATGCTTACTCATCATCTTTGGTTCAAAATAATAACAAAGTAGTATTCACCCAGATGATTGATTTCAATCAAAGTTTGAAGTGACATACAAGCATACTTTTCAGTCAGTCAATGAAAGAACTTTTAAGATACTACAGAAAAAACTTGTACCTTGTCAATTCTTTACCATAAAGCACATGATCTGAAACGAAAGTTTTTCAGGCGATTCAGCTCTGATAGCTTAACAGATACATCAAAGATAAACCTCAAATAACCAACCTCAATATAGTTTGGTTAAAAAATATAAGTTTTTGTTCTTAAATTTGATATGTAAAGTTGAAATTTTTGCAGAGGATAATAAAAAATGTAGATGCAGTCTGCAGATAAAATAAAACTTTAGTTTCAGTTTTCATTTTTGAAGAGCTTGAAGTTTTGCAAAGTGACCTCAAAACAATGAAGATGAAGAGTGTTAATTTTACCATGACAATAAAATTCTTTCACAAAATCATACAACAGTGCATAAATGTTCAAGTATAAAATTAAATTGATATCGAAGCATCTAATAAACTAGTACTGACAAAAATACTGAGCTGGAGAATAGCTTTTAAGAGTATTTTGTGTCAGAGAAAACATTCATAAGCTAGAAGAGGACTTCTATAAAGGGAAAGAAACAGTGCTTACATCCAACCTAATTTAGAAGAAAGACCATAATGCCTCACAAAGATTGCCTTTGAATAAAGAGAAACAAAACTTACAATTATTAGTAGTTCATGAAATAGTTCCATAGGCTGAAACCCATGAACTCAGTGCCTGCATCATACAGCAGTTGAGCTACAGAGACCACATATGACATGCGTATATCTAAATTCCAATCAACCCAGAGGGTTTGAGGATCACAATATATCTAACGGGAAATACTGGCAATATCACAGACAACCATTAAAGAGGAACCAAGTCTTTTTAGTGTTGCAGTGGAGGAACATGGGATTTCGTATGCAAGACAGCCTCCACTTAGGCCGGTTAAGTATAATCATGATTAGATGTAGACATCCACAAAAAAGTGATTAATTTTGAATATACTGTACTGTATTTGTCACCTTTAGTCAAAGGAAAACTTGGGGCTAAAGAAAATATTATACAATAAAAATTAGCAAACACAACCACAAGAAAATACTGTCATTTAAAGAGGATGGTTGTAACATTCCATGTAGCTAAACCACACAATAGGAATGCAAGCACACGAACAATACTGGTGAGAAATCATTTTGTTAATTCCTTAATGTTAAGTAAATCACACCAAATAATAGACAAATTGAATGAAGATAAGACCTTAAGGACTTAAAATCTGACGATTCGTAAAGATACCATTCAGAGAAGTCATTTCATCAAACACAAATAAAATACACAAATAAGCTTTGAGCAGAAAATTGCACACTTTTCACTAGCATTAACTTATCATTTACAATACACAACCTAACATGGCTCATCTATCAGCACTCAATTGATTTGTAAGCCTCCGGGTGTCCAGTACTTAATGAAAAATAACTTTAAAAAAGGCACAAAGACTAATGGAAAACAGTTTTTCATCAAAGGAGATTTTCAAAATTCAAACGATATGATACCCTCTGAAAGGAACTGAACAAAATTGATTGGAAGGACAGATCTATAACTCATGCTGAAAACAATTTATCAGTAGGACTATCAGATGAACTGATGAGAAACAGCACAACCATTGAGACTTCAACAAGCCTCCTCTTTCATTAAAAAAAAATCACATTGCTGATTGTAACATTCGATGTTAAGTCATGAAATACTAAGATTTCTGGTAGTGGCACACAACATGGCCAAAAAAGAAAAGAAAAAAATTCTTAAAGGCGCAGAGACCACTTTAAAAATAAGAAATGGCTCTAAAAAAAACTCACCAGCAAGGGCCGAAGAGGTGCAAGAAACTTGCGCCAAGCACTGAGAAGAAAAAACGTTACCTACAACTAAAACACACTGGTGATTTGTGAACAAAATAGACAAAGATAATATAAAACCATTGACAAGAGAGTGATATGGCTGCACAGGACAAGAAAAACAACACTGGCTGTAAATTACAATAAATTAAAAGTCTCACTTATGCTAAAAATGCTTAATAATACCACTGGACTAGAAAATCGATGGGCAGTTTTTTAAAAGTATGGAACAAATACAAAATTAGGCGATCAATCAGAAAACATAGTCAATAATACTTGAAGAGAAGGAGATCTCAGAATGAAAGGCACAAGGAACATCACAAAAACCAGAACAAAGATGGTAAGCATTCTGCGCTTATTGATAGATGACAGAAACCGTGATGGATAAAATGATTATCTAATCATAAATTAATTAATTGTAAAAGAAACAAATCAGAACAGTGACATGAGCAAAAGATATTTGCCAATCCTGATACACGGATATAGATGCAGCACAAGAGATCTAAATTGACAATGAGCAGGACAAAAAAAAATTACAGCCCAATTTGCAAAGAGAAATGCAAACTATTACGGTTCGGAAGTGGATCCCAATCACTTTTCATATTTGCACTTGACAGGCATGAAAACCTACAAGATTATTGATAAAAGCACCCACAATTGCTAAAAACAAAGGAGAAGTTTGCAAATTTTATCACAAGAGTTAGGTATTCAAACCAATGTTCAATAATTGTATAATGCGTGGTTCTTAGGTGGCATGGTTTAATACACAACCATGAAGATCCTTCAACTTACTTAAAAAACCTTGTGAAAAACGATTATTCACATTTACATATTAAATAAAACATACATATTTTTCAGTCAAGCAATAACTTGATTCAAAAATAAGTGATAAAGCTATGACTGATGATTCACAGAATTTAAATTTACACCTACACAAAGAAATGTCAACAAGTGGCCCACAATAAATTGTATGACATGATACTAACATCATATCAATTTACACAGATGCAGACGTACAAAAGAAAGTGCAGGGATTTGGAATGATTCCTCATACAAGTGGGATTCTGATTTGATCTACCTTTGAGACTCGGTACCCATCACACATTGAATAAATAAAATTAAAAGACTAACAAGAGTCTCACAGTAAGAAAGACATCAGAAAAAGATATATCAGAATAAAGGGACGGATGCAAGAATCTCATTCACATGCCAATTTGCTATCAAAACTACTAAGAGCAATTGCAAAGGCTTGAAGCGCACACATTGGATAGCGGTAATCCATGGTGAAAACATCTTCAGCGACTCGTCCAAACTGCATAACAACATATTCCACTGCAAGAGGAAAAAATAAAAATGAAATTGCAGGTACAAACATAAATATGTAAAATTATTTATTTTTGTTCCTTTTGACCAAAAGTTTGACTTACCATCACTATCATGAACAATCTGGAAGTTTTTCACAGATGCTTGTGTCACTCTCCCATGGAAATTGAGGACATAAGACTGAGTGTCATCGTTCCAGACAGGAGTCTTATTGTGAAGCTCAATCAAGTTATCCATATTTTTGTTTTTGTAGCATTCTGCGGGAAAAGAAAAGGAAAATGAGTGCCTTCTAAGAAGAAAAATATGGTGTCAAAGAAAACTATGAAAGAGTTATGAGAAAAGATACACATAATAATTACTGAGAATAACTCACCCAACAATGTCTCGCTTTCATCTTGGGGACATATTTGAACTCGCTGTTGGTCTTGTGTCATACCTGGCAGAATGACTGTCATCTTGCGTGGCCCTTTGAAGCCCAGTACATTGGTTTCCTATTATATGCAAGAAGAAAATCAGTGAAAGGAATTACTATGGAATTTAATATCCACCAGAGACCTATTCTAATAACTAACATAAATCACTGCTGCAAGTTCCTGCCGAGGTGTGGCACGTTCTTCTTTAGAATCAGATCTGCTGCCTGGTGCTCGGCCATTGTCATAGACAGTAAAATGAGTTCCCAACAAATTTGATCTGAGTTTCCCAACAAATGCCTCTCCTCCACGAGACAAATCAGTGGGGTCAGTTGAAATCAGATAATTACTGGTAGTGCTCTTCTTTCTCTTGCGTCCAGCCAACAGAAAAACCTGCGATGGAAGCAGAGAGTTGATAGATTTGTAGATGGATAAAAGGAAACCAAAACAGACAATAATTGATAAAGTACCTTTTTCCCATAGTCACGTTCCAAATGAAGAAAATATGTTGGATATAGGCCACGATCCATTCCCTTGCGGTCTCGGGTTATCCTGCACTTGTAGTGCATACGTTGGCACGCAGGTTCAAGCACAAATGTTTCGAGACTCCCAACAACA
The DNA here is from genome assembly GCA_029379305.1 of Frankliniella fusca. Taxonomy (NCBI): domain Eukaryota; kingdom Metazoa; phylum Arthropoda; class Insecta; order Thysanoptera; family Thripidae; genus Frankliniella; species Frankliniella fusca. The sequence goes on along the minus strand of JAHWGI010000383.1, from coordinate 1,927,862 downwards.
TCACCTTCTACTTCAGGATTCTGAAAGTTTAGGATGTTAATATCAAACATATGTCAGAAGTATTCAATAAGAGAAGAAGTTTCTGTTCATGGCCACACTCACATTGGAATTGTTAATGATGTTTGGTGTGTCTGAATATGGTACAACTGTACTCTCTAAATGGGCATCAGGAGTTGGAGGAGCCACAGGTGTTGACTCTTCATCTTCCAGCTCTTCAGGATCTATCTGCTGAACCTCACAGACATCGCCAACATCATCATCTATGAAAAAGCCCAAAATCAGAAAAATTGCTTGAAAAATTTACAAGAGTGCGAAGCTTTGATTAAAGGTTCATATATGTCTCACCACTTTCAATATTTGAAACTGGCCTCAGATCGGTGACACCATCTGGATTTCCGGGGGACATGGTGAACTGTAAGGGTCCATCGTATCCTGCCATCAAATTACATGACAAAATTAACATTCAAAACTCTTGATTTAAGTTGCACAGCTAAGTTTGCAAATAAGACGGTAAAACACACCATGTAATTCTCTGTGCACACTTCTGGATTTGGCTGATGAAGTGCGCACATCTGAGGCTTGAACCATACCAGGTGTCTGTCGCTTAAGGCGCATCTTTTGCTCCATAATTTGACGCTGTAAGAGGTAAGGGTTACTCAGCTACAGAATGTGGGATGAATTAATAACTTTAAGTGAATAGAACGCTACTCAATAAAAAATAACTGTACATAATGAAAACAAAGGTACACATTTATATTTTTTAATATCTTGGAAAATAACTGTTCAGTACAGTAACTGCCTGGAATTACAATAAATTTTATGATTATGAGCTGTCTCTGGGAACAAGCTCCAATCAGTAGGAACTATAAGCTAAAAAATTTATGAACATCAACTACATATAAAATTCTGAGTTAAAAGCAGACAATGAAAGAAACAGTTCTCCTTTCTTCACTTTAACAATTATCTGCTGTTAAAAAATGTTAAATAAGTGAGGACGTAGTTTTACTTGCAAAGTACGTAGGTGGGAACAGAAGAAAATATTCAGTAAGAAAAAATAGACATTACAGTGTTTCAATTTTAAGGAACGGAATGTGGTTTATAGGTTATGATATAAGTGACAACTGCAAACAAAAACAGTACCTGCTGCTCCAGCTTCTGCTGTCTGAGGTTGGCAGAGGACATCATAGAAATAAATTTAAATCGAGGCTCTAGAAACAAAATCCGGATACACAACAAAGTCAGATAGTGTCGTGATAAACAGATAAAACAAAACGTTAGCTAGGTATCTTGAAGCCCCCCCTCCACCAACTCAAACAAACAAGATACCAACGACCAACGACTACGCTATGGCATGGCATGGCTTTCTTTTGTTTAAGGTGAGGGAACCGAGGGAACTCCTATTTCCAGGGGAAACGAGGAAACTATCATCGGTCTAAATAGTTGTATTTTATTTTCCACCATTATTATTACTTCAATTCTTTTCACATTCATTCGGAAGAAGTTCACTTTATCTCAATCAACAAGGAACGAATAAAATACGATGCGAATGGGAAGTGGAAGCGCGCCAAATTCGACGCGGCCCGCCGCCGCCGCGCACCTCGCGCGACTGAGGAGTCGCAAAAACTGCTTATGCTAAAATCCTTATCCTAATTCCTTCAAATACCGCGAGGAAATTCATCCGATGTCTCTGCAATGAACTGTCGTGCCTTGCCCCTTCGACCAGAGACGGGAGCAGAATATTTTGCCACTCTCCTATTGGTTGTGGTTTGGATGGGCGGGAGGGGTGGGGGGTGGGGGAAATTGCCGGGGGTGCGGGGACACTTATTGACCGACCATAATTTGCCTTTGTGACGGGTGGAATCATGAAAAATTGTATGACAGGCGACAGGCCTGAGAGGCCGGTGGAAAAGAGATCGTGTACCTTTCCATGTACGATCACTCACCGCAGCGCATTATGATTCACGCGAATCGCTGAGGGCTGAGTGGCCTACTCGCGGTGCCTCTGCCGTCAGATTCACAGGAGCGCTTTCGTATCTCCGTCCTTGTTATACGCTTGGGTCTCGGCCGCTATGGGGGCTGTACAGTTAGCAGCCTCGCGTAGTACGCGCGTAGCGAGCGTGCGAGCGAACGAGCGAACGGGCGAGTGAACATGGGCGGCGCGTGGTTTTTCGCCTCTATCTCGCTTCCCGTTCGTTTTAGAGGGTGGGTGTAAGCGAGCCGAATGTGTAAAACGACCGGATCTTTCGATTGGCGTTGAGTTTTTGAAGATCCGACGAACCCACGACGAGTTATAGCGGAAAATGTTCTAGACCGCCCGGCCCGGCGCGCCCGGCGCTCCGGTTTTTCGCCTCTATCTCGCTTCCCGTTCGTTTTAGAGGGTGGGTGTAAGCGAGCCGAATATGTAAAACGACCGGATCTTTCGAATGGCGTTGAGTTTTTGAAGATCCGACGAACCTGCAACGGCTTACGGCGATAAATGTTTCGAAAAATTACCTCGCTCCGCCCGGCGTCGTCTGTTCTGTTGTCTGCTACTGATGTTCATCCCCTTCTCTTTACTCTAGGAACTGGAGATCCGGTCGTTTTACACATTCGGCTCGCTTACACCCACCCTCTAAAACGAACGGGAAGCGAGATAGAGGCGAAAAACCACGCGCCGCCCATGTTCACTCGCCCGTTCGCTCGTTCGCTCGCACGCTCGCTACGCGCGTACTACGCGAGGCTGCTAACTGTACAGCCCCATGAGTGAGTGAGAGGGCACTACAAAACGATCTTCTGAATCTGGGGTGATCTGGGGGTAGACACAGCCGTCGGAACGGGACGGTGGACGGGGAGGATACTGGCCAGAACGAGGGCTTCCTCGTGCTTCCTCGCGCTTCCGCCTGCTGCTGCGGGCCTGCTGGCCTGCTGCGGCCCAAGGGTCTACCACTTCCATAATGGACAACTTGCCCAGAGAGGCGGAGCGTGGCGTGGAAACACAACAAAGCAGACAGCGCTCTATAAATAATGCACTTTTAACGGAAGAATTGTCATTTAACGTGATGCAAATGAATGTGCAGGCATGACAGGCACCTCTTACTAAATACAGCTATGATTGAATCCAGTCTAAATCAAGATTTAAAACAGTTCTATGGGTAGGTTATGTTGCTTTGTTTTGTTTCCCACTACGCTCCGCCACTCTGGGCAAGTTGTCCATCCTCGTACACCCCTCTAGATGATTATTGATAATCACATAATCATGTAAAATGTCCAAATATTGACAAATTTTGACAAAGTATGGAGAAATATTATCAAATTTAACCAAAAGTTGCGTGATTACTGGCCAATAATCAGTACGTATGCTAAAGATAAACGCAAATAATAATTGATAATCACCATAATCGTGACTGATTATAATCCTCGTACGCGATTTTTCAAATTTGTTTCAGACACTTGCTGCGGCCTGCAGCGCGCTGGTGATTAACACTCCCCTACTCTTCTGCAGATGGGTGATTCCGCACAATGATTTCGTCTCTCTCTCCTTATCACACTCATAGTCCATGATCATAAGGAGCAAGAGAGAGAGAGAGAGAGAGAGAGAGAGAGAGAGAGAGAGAGAGAGAGAGAGAGAGAGAGAGAGGGGGGGGGAGGACACTACTGAACGCTGTTTGCAGTCGTCCAGCAGGTCCGGGGGTCCGGCCCGGAGGCAAGCCGCAGGTGTCACTGTGACGCACTTTCCGTCGCGTCGCGGCCCGACTGGACCGGCGCGGCACGGCGCGGCACGGCGCGGCACGACAGGCCTATCCATTTCATTTCCCCCGCTGCCCCCGGCGGCCGTTCTGTCAAATTGTCACGGATTTTGTCGTAATCCTATAATGGCTTTCCTAGAGCCGCGCTGAGGCCTCCTCAGGCCCAGCCGACTGCAGCAGCAGCCCTGCGCCTGCGGGGAGGAGAAGAAGTACAGCAGTCATGAGATTCGTGACCAAGCGTCCTTGGCGGCGGGCTATGGGCTGGGGCCGGGGGAGGGCGCCCGCCCCATGCCCGCCCCATGCCCGCCCCATGCCCGCCCTGCAGTCGGCACCCGGAGCCCGGTGCCCGGCCCAGTGGCAGGCGACAGCGACGTGCCCCCGGGGCCGCGCCGCCCGCCCCCCGCATTCCTCCACACACAGAATCGATGCGGTATCGACTGACACGACTCCTGCTAGATCGGCCGGGTCAGCCGAAGCACGGGGCACCGCCACGCAGCGCAGCGCCAGGAGAAGCGGGGGCAGCGGGGCAGGCATGCGGCAAACGCCCAGTGTGCCCCACCTAGTCAAACTCGTGACATTTCAACGGCGCCCGCAAGGTCATTTAGACACCTATTTGGCCTGGAAGATGATCCAAAACAGCCCCCCTGGCGTCTATCAGGAGTCTCGAAGATGGGACGTTTCTAGCCGGCCGGGAGCGGCGTTCAACAAGCAGCCCATCAGGTCGCATCCGGCGGCCCAGGGGGTCCCAGTCCCAGCCCAGCCCAGGCAGGCCGCGGCGGAGTCTCAGAGGAGAGGGAGGGGGCATTCCCTCCGCGCCAAAAGTTACGGTGCGGCACAGAGGGCGGCGGCGGCAGCGTCTGACCGCGACCTCGACCGGCCTTGGCCGGCGCGTGGCGAGGCGTGGCGGGGTGTGGCGGGGAGGGGAGCGGGGGTAGAGTGCAGGGAAAGGTATAATACACGCGGCGTGCGAAATGTGGTTATGGCGCCCAGCCTGGGTCCTCACTTCTGTAATTCCCTTGAGACACGTTTTTTTCCCCTTTTCCTTTTTTTTTCTACCGCTCTTCACGCAGGGGCTTTACTTTCTTCCAGAAAGGTGTTCAGCCGCACTCGCTGAGCGGGCATCATCAGGGACGCCGAAGGACGCAGAGCGGGCAGGGCCTCGTTAGGGTCCTGCAGGTGCGGGTGATCTACACAGCGAGCTAGCGCCTCCAGCTGCGTGCTGAGCTGAGGGAGCGCATGGGTTGTATCTGCAGCCCTGCACCCTGGTAGTTAGGCAGCCCCGGGCGAGGAGCGCGGCCGTGTCATGCGGGTCAACCTACCCACGCAGGCGGCCTCCACGCTCCGCCTACCGAGGAGGGTGTCGTCCTGCCTGGGGCGCCTCTCCTAGCTGCAGAAGGACGATTTTTATTATTTTTCGCAGCTGTCGGTCGTGTCGGGCAGACAGGCGATTTTCGAAATTGTCCTCCACATTTATCCCGTTGCGTAAAGGCGGGCGGGCGCAGACCAGCTGCGGGGTGGTGGTGGTGGTGGCGGGGCACTGCGAGTGACTCGATCGTCTTTTGTCTCTGCGCCGCTCGCCGCCAACACCACCACCACCCGCCTCCAGCCCCGCGCGTGCCCCGAAGGCGCCGTCTAGCATCTCAGATTCTATCACGACCCGGGCTTTGCCATGAACTGGATTGAGGGAAGAAAAAGTTAAAATAATAACAAGCTGGGGTTGCTTAGGAGAACTTCGCGCTGAAAAAACAAGGTCTCAATTTTTTGAGTCGATTTTGGCTACTGTCAGAAAAAATGGAAAACTTTCATGAACTTTTTCAAAAAGAAGGAAAGCTCCTCAACGTTTCAGGCGACATGCTCGACGAAATGCTCCTTTCACTTTGCGGAGCACGACCGAGCAGGACTAACAAATTGAGCAAGATAATCCACTTTTTAATCACTTCTTCTTTAAATTTTAAGGATGCATGTGAAAATTCTTCCTTTTTTCTCCAAAGTAGCGAAAATTACCTCGGAACATCAGACCTCGTTTACCATGTCGAGGATCGACCCCGGAGCGTCGTAGCCGGGAGAACCCGGGGTCAAACGCTGTGGACGAGTCACTCGCAGTAAGGGCGCAACTTTTCAGTTCAACAATGCTGGATTTAGCGTCCCAGGCGGTGGACCAGACTCCGTAGCCAGCCGCCTAAGTAGGTGAAGGGTGAAGTGCAAGCTCACAGCGAGCCGCAAAGGCGTGCGCGCTGCGCGCTGCCGCCGCGCCCGGCCCGGCATGGCTCCTCCAGTCATTCATTGTTTGCCTACCCAAGTTCCCTTTTCTTAAGGAGAAAGAGTAAGGCGGAGAAAAAAAGTGAGATAATTGTATCCCCGTGGAAGAAACCGCAGCAGACGCAGACCATAAGCCACCGGCGGGGCGGGGCGGCCCACGCGAGGAGGCCACCTCCTCATCGTAATCGTCTTTCCCCGCAAGGCAGCCTCCCGGACCCGCCGCCCGCCGCCGCCACCGGCCCCTGTCTCCGTCGCCCTGACGCTGACGGCGGCGTGCTGCCGAGGGGAGGGGGGGGGGCGAGGGCTCGGGTGTTCGAACCCAGACGCAAGACAGGCCAGCCCGGTGCAGTGGGTGCTCCTCGGCGTGGAGCCCGGCCCGGCCCGGCGCAGCGCGGCCCAGCAGCCGTGTCGCCTACCGCCACTCAGCCGCTCTGCACCGCTCTGCGGTTTACCTGTTCATCGATGTGTACATTCACATTCACAATCAAAGGCGCGGTAAACTGAGCAGAAAAGAAGGTCGGGTCAGGCGACGACGCGACGACTCCTCACGGTACTTTTCGGGGTGCGGGGGAGGGGGGGGGAGGGGCTCGCAAGGCTCCCGCCGCGTCACCTGCCCGCATGAACGGAAGACTGGAAGGCCCTCGGCTCAAAGCAGTAATAGGCACTTAAGAGAAAGATTGTTTGGAAATGACAAATAGGGTCTCAGGGGCTGCAAGTCAAAATCCGCTCGCTGGGAGGTCTCCTTTATACACTTTTTTTATCGCCCTTGTTCAGACCAAAGTTTGGTTAGTCTTGGCGTTTTGCGCCGCGTATGCCCCTAGCTTGTTGCGCGCCTCGATATTGCGTCGCCCAACACCTTTCTTCTATTAACTGGGCGTGCTCCGAAGATGAAACGCACTGCAACGGCGAGGGAGCTCAGAACCATTCTACCCGGCGAAAGAGAGAGAGAGAAAGGAAGATGGAGATTAAGCAACTGGTGCGAATCCATTCCACGAGCCAGTCTAATAGTCTAACTATAGTCGGGCTCGTCTCTTATTGCTTGTTTTTCCCGGGCGTCTCTGGCGGGGATGAGGGCGCCAGCGCGCCAGCGCGCCAGCGGACGGCGCCTTTTGTTTCGTTGCATTGCCACTTACCTATAGAGGCAAAAGGATTTCGAGTGCCATGGGGATAGGGGCGACAGGGACCTTGGGCGAAAATTGGCACTGGTATGATAGTATCAGAGGGCGATATCGAAATGAAAAACTTGTCGCAATGATTGTACAAATGTCTGCTGACCAGCGACCGAGCTAGGCAAGGTCCACCCACGCCCCGCCAATGCCTTAACGGGCCTCCGCGTCAACTTGGCCGAATATTTTCTTTTCCCCGGGTGACAAATTGGCAATGACAACGGCGTGGGAGGAGGAGAAGGTATGAGTGGAGGGGGCGTTGGGAGTTCGCAGCCTGGTCTTCCCTCTTTTTCTGCCATGTGCCCCATCTCTCTCTCTCTCTCGCACTGAGGTGAGTTTCGCATCCCCACCGTTTCCTCGACTCCGGCGGGGCGGGGTACCCCAGTACCCTGGCACAGCGGGGTGGGGCTGAGCGTGGTGGGGTAACTAGATGGCTGTCTCATTGCCTAAGGCTATATAAGAGGCAAGGGCCGTTGTCGCGGTTAGTTTGTGTTTTGAAAAACGGGACAGCGTTCACTAGCTCTGGCTGCAAAGGAGGGACCCCTTCTACATTACGGCATGGATACTCCACTTAGGACCTAACCATGAAGCTCTCCGCTTGGGTAAGTCCGTTGTGTGTGTTGCGAACGCGAGTCTGTGTGGATTTTTAACCACACTTCTTTAAGCCCTAAAGATCTGAAAAGTTAGCGATGCCGAGCGATGCGCATATAGGCGCACGCATGCACGCTCGAAGGGGATGGGTCATTTATTTTGGTTCATGGAGCCGTAATAGCCGCCTAGCTGCATCATTGTTCCCCATCCCCATAACATTACTGACTCGCTGGGGATTGCGCCGATGAGAAGGTTTTCTGCTAATTTCTCTCGCGCGTGGGTAGAGAAGAAAGAAAGGAATCCACACGGTCGGAGTCTTCAGCGCGCCAGTAGGATAGTTCCGAGTTCATGTGTGAGCCAAGGTACAAGCTCCGATGTCTGCTTGTCTGCTGGCTGCATTCTAGCACACACATCTATATTTCTCTTCCAGGCGCTGGTGCTGTGGGCATCGGCGCTCGTACAGATAGCATACTGCGGGGAGTTCGGGAAGACCCCTACCGCAGTTATCGTCCCTCAAGAACAAGAGGCAGAGCTAGTTCGAATCAAACGAGAGGACGGGTACAACTACGACCGGCCAAGCATACCCTTCCCCCCACCCCCTCCACCACCCCCTCCCCCAACCACTACGCCCAATCCTTGCTACCCAGGGTCGACAGATCCTCGATGCCCGCCAAACTGCTATCCGGGCAATCCTGACCCTCGTTGTCCGAGACCTCCGCCACCTCCACCACCACCTCCACCACCACCACCTCCGCCTCCTCCTCCTCCACCCCCTCCGCCTCCGCCAACAACCACCCCAGATCCGTGTTACCCGGGTTCGATTGATCCCAGATGTCCTCCGAACTGTTACCGAGGAAACACTGATCCTAGATGTCCAACGCCACCACCCCCTCCTCCACCGCCACCCCCTCCCCCCACGACAACCCCCAACCCCTGTTACCCTGGCTCGACCGACCCGCGCTGCCCTCCTAACTGTTATCCTGGCAATAGCGACCCACGTTGCCCAACTCCTCCACCCCCTCCACCACCTCCACCACCACCTCCCCCACCACCGCCACCACCACCTCCTCCTCCGCCACCACCTCCCCCGCCCCCAACCCCTCAGCCTCCAGCCACAGGTTATCTACCCCCTGAACCTAACTGCTACCCTGGCTCAACGGATCCAAATTGCCCTCCAACATGTTTCCAAGGGTCTACGGATCCTCGCTGTCCCCGACCTCCTCCCCCTCCCCCCTCCCCCTCCTCCTCCACCACCACCACCGCCACCGCCACCACCGCCACCACCACCGCCACCACCACCGCCACCACCACCACCCCCTCCTCCCACGACTACTCCTAACCCCTGCTATCCTGGCTCGACCGACCCTCGCTGTCCTCCCAACTGTTATCCTGGCAATACAGACCCACGTTGCCCTCCTCCTCCTCCTCCTCCTCCTCCTCCTCCTCCACCTCCTCCTCCACCTCCCCCTCCTCCGCCACCACCGCCTCCTCCGCCACCTCCTCCGCCACCTCCACCGCCACCTCCTCCTCCTCCCCCTCCTCCCACGACTACACAAAGACCCTGCTATCCTGGCTCGCCCGACCCGAGGTAAGGCTCCCAGCATTTTTCGTTTGCATAAATAAAACCTCGCGTCCGAAACAAGTGTAATACAAATATACGGTCCTTAGATGTCCTCCGCCACCGACAACTTATTCGTATCCTAAACCAACACCACGGCCGCCTCCACCACCGCCTCCTCCGCCACCGCCTCCAACAACCACAACGGAACCTCCCTGTAGGCCAGGATCCACGGAACCTAGGTGTCCACCAAACTGTTTCCCCGGAAATACTGATCCAAGGTATGGCTGTACTTATTTGCTACTGCTAAATCGGATTTTGTTACCACGGTCAAATTAATTACTACTGAGTATGCTCCACAGGTGTCCGCCCCCGCCTCCACCTCCGCCTCCGCCTCCACCCCCACCCCCGCCCCCGCCGCCTCCGCCTACGACAACAACAACCACTGAGCCCCCCTGCAGGCCAGGGTCCACAGAACCAAGATGCCCTCCTAACTGCTTCCCTGGGAACAGGGACCCTAGGTTTGTGCACCATCATTTTTTCACTCTGGGACACAGGAACATGCCAGACGGACATTAACACATCAAATGCAAATGGGTAAAGTGGCATCGACAAATTTAACTTTTTTTCTCTAAACCTTGAAATAGGTGTCCACCCCCACCTCCGCCACCACCGCCACCACCGCCGCCACCGCCGCCGCCGCCGCCGCCTCCACCACCACCACCACCACCACCACCACCGCCGCCGCCGCCACCGCCACCACCGCCACCACCCCCTCCCCCCACGACAACCCCCAACCCCTGTTACCCTGGCTCGACCGACCCGCGCTGTCCTCCTAACTGCTATCCTGGCAACACTGACCCACGTTGCCCCACTCCTCCCCCGCCCCCACCTCCTCCTCCACCTCCTCCGCCCCCGCCCCCACCTCCTCCCCCACCACCACCACCCCCCAGATGCTATCCAGGAAGCCCCGATCCGCGGTTAGTTTCTAAATGCCTTTTCATCAGATCATATGTGTTCATCGATTGACCATGATAAATTGCTTCTAGATGCCCACGACCGCCGCCCCCGCCGCCTCCACCGCCGCCGCCGCCGCCGCCGCCTCCACCACCACCACCACCACCACCACCACCACCTCCCCGTCCAACGCCACCACCCCTGCGCTGCTACCAAGGGTCCAAGGATCCTCGCTGTCCAAGGCCCCCGCCTCCTCCACCGACACCCCCGTCAAGGGAGTACTTGCCGCAGCCCCCGCCAAGGCCTCGGCCGCCGCCGCCGCCGCCACCCCCTAGACCGAGGCCACCCCCACCTCCCCCGCCGCCGCCTCCTCCGCCGCCGCCCCCGCCTAGACCAACAAACGACTACTTGCCGCCCTATAGTGGAGGTCGACGATTCTGACCCCGAATTCTTCTGGATCCAGAACAAGACATGGAAGGCTAGTCAGGCTCAGGCTGCTCAGGCCTCAGGAAGCTCTTTAAGACTTGAATGCAGGGGAGTGCTTGATTATATTAAATGTATGTGATTAGTTTAGACTTACCCTATCTTTACTAGCTGTTATGCCGGGTAGTACTTGTTTGCTTTTCACTCGTATAACAGAGCCTCGTTTTATACGATTTAAGACTTTTGTACATTAGAGATTGGAGAGATAGTTAGCTGCTTTTGATGATGTTTTCGGGATTGGTTTTCTCACCAATTCTAGATGTTATTTATTTATTTTAGATTTTTTCACATTTTTCTTTTAGAAAGCATTATTTTGTGTTATTGTGACCTCAATACAACTTGAATCTATTTTTTCATACCAATCACCAAAACATAATATAATCAGAATGTTTGTTCTATAGTTTTTTCAACATTTGAGGTATAATAAAAACTAAAATAATAATTTTAAAAAAATGTACTGATAAATACTTTTATTTCTGTAACTCATGTCAAAATAAATAGATTCCCCCAAAGATATACAATCAAACAACACACAGGGAATAAACTCTCTTTCTAAATCTACTAGTACAAACTTATGGCTGCCGCTTATCAATCCACTGATAACTTTGAGAACAAAGTGAACAGGACAATTCATTGAGGAAGCACTCTCAGTCATTTAGAATAATAGCAGCAAATGTATTCTCCACCTGAGAGGGCAAATCAATTGAGAAAAACAAATTCATAGAGACATGGGCATTCCCTAGGAGAATATTAAGATACAATCATAAGGAAAATAAACAGATAAACTGAAAAATAAGAATAACTTGGCGCAGATTTATACTCAAAAGCAATCAAGTATGCACTAATTAAAAGTGATACTGATATGGCAGTGAGTATGGTTCAACAATGACTTATAATGCAAAAACAATTTCAATCTCCAAGTCTCCTCTCATCACAAATGAAAAAGAGACATTATTTCCTTTTTCACTGGAAAAAGTTGTGTTTGGTTGAATAACTAACAGATTTGATCAGGAAAACCATTTTTAGGGTGGGTAGGGAGATAATGGTGAGACAGTTATTTAAAGTGGAAGGAGAAACACCTTAGTAACTTAATACTGGAGGACTATTAATTAAAAATGGACATTTCAATCAGAGCTTATTAAGTACAAACAAAAACCAACATTTTTTTGGTAAATCACACATGGCAATGGAGACAAGCACCTTCATTCAAATCTTTAAAACCAAAGCTTATCACTCCAGGAAGTTCAACCTCTAAATTACAGAACCACCTTTAAAAATTACAAAACTTAAGCTCTTACTCTATAATAATGGCTACTACCCGCATAATCTTTTATCCCAAAGCCTTAGTCCACAGCCATGCATCAAATAACATCAAGAAAGTAAAAACAAATAATAAACAACAAGAGAGATCGTGGGCAAATCATCTCTGTTATACCATGCAGTGAAACCAACTTTAAAGTCTCCTGCAAGTGGTGGTTGTTATCAATGAACTATAAAGTATATATACCATTTGTTACAAAATAAGGCAGAGTACCATTAACCTCAATGATAAATTAGGCACATTTTTAATCCATCTAAGTTGAAGTTCTGGTGCTAGATACGCTGAAAGTACAGCAGCATTCACAGCCACACACCAGTTTAGCAAGTCCATAACAAATGACACTGACTGATTACATATAACTAACACACAGGCAACGTTGTGAGGAAAGCTTCCGGAAACATGCCAGCTGTCCCAGCCACTAAATTGCAACTGATATAAAATTAGATAAAATTTTCCACTATTCTAATAAATATTGATAAACACAGACCATATAAATTGAAACCAAAATTGATTTTACTAACACATTAATCAGATGACCATATCTGAGTTTGGCTACGAAACAATTGTGTGGTTTAAACCAGCAGAAACCTTGGGGCAATAAAAAGCAAAACAATAGTATAACACAAACAAAAGCAAGATCCGTCTGAAACGGTCATATAAAAATTTAGAGAGCTAAACTAAAACATACTTTAATAAATAAATCCATAAAGAATACCACAGCTGCTAATGTCTTTGTGGATATTAAATACCTCAAAAGACTCATCATAAGGAGAGACAGGGGTACATTTACCCATTAATAAGGTTTATCTGTGCATATATCTAATCTACAGATAGATTAATGAACATAAACTTAACAAATGTGATTTAAATTCACGTCTCATAATTCTACAACAACCAGACCCTATAATCAGTACGCGAACACCATTAAGAACGATCAGCTTGACAAGATGAACAAAATCACAATCTTGGACTAAAAATATTTGGTACACCTTTGCATTAGCAAAGTTAAAATCTAAAATATTACATCAAAAACTATTTTTGTTTTAGCCATGATTTTAAAAAGAGACAGATACCAAACTCTTTACATGAAAATTGTGGAGTGTGCAAATGTACCATGCACAAGCTTCTACACCCAGAAGTCAGAAAGTAGGAAAGAACAAAATTGAAATCTCAAATTTTCTAAGAGTCATCACAAATGGAACTTGGCGGAATTGGAATGTGTGATGATTACAATTCTCGTTCCATCGTGAACCACTGTTAAGAATCATTCTTAGAATGGGTACAAATAACTACAGGTAATATGATAAAATATAGTTCGCACACATAATATTAACTGCTGATAAAGTACTAAGAATTATATAAACAGCGTGAGTTTGACAATGAGTAACAGGGCAAAAATATATCACCTTCATTTTTCTTGCTTCAAAACACCCATCTCTTCCAGCATTTCTTGGAAGCCTTCAGGTATTCGGCCATCATCTAGTTCCTTTGTCCATACCTTATACTACAAGATAAAATTTATCTGTGAGTTCAATCATGTACACTGTAAGCACAGCTAAATTAGAAACATATTAAAAATAAATTTACGTACCTTTTCTATCTCAATACGCAGCGCCAGCACTGCCTTTTCCCTGTCAGCAACCAGTTCTTCTAAATACTGGTATCTTAATTTTTTCCTTGCTCTACATTCACGAGCACTCTGACGGCTCCTTTCTGGAAGAGAGAAATAGAAAAATTATAGTAAGTACAGATAGTCTGTTAAAAAAAGATAAGAGTGAATAGAAAAATACAGTTGCAAACATTTGTGAGCCAAACACTTTACCTAATTTAGCTTTTACATCAGACTTCTCTGCTGATTTTCTACCTGGTTTGCGGCCTCGTTTGCCACCCTCCTTTCTTTCGCGTGAACCATCCTGAGTACGTAAAAAAAATAGCATTTGTACAATTTAGAATTCGGAGATTATGACCAAAAAAAAAAAAATTAAAAAAATGTCTCAGCATCAGAACAGATAATTGTTTGAATAAAATTAATATTTCTGAACTTTGATGTTTAGTCAAGAAAATCAATAAAACAAACTTGTGAAAAACTGAAGCAACAGGCGTTCAATAGTATTTCAATTCAATAGTCATTTAAAATTCTCAACAGTTTTTGATTAAGGATGTGAGTTTCAGGTAGAAGCAATTCCACCACGAATTTAGATCAGACTCTTCGGTCTTAGAGACAAAGACACAACACTTGACGAAGCCTTCTGCTGGCAAAGCAAGTTAGGCCTAGGTTACAAGAACTGCTGATGCAGGAGAATGAGGTGGCGCTTCAAGGTTTCGAATAATTGGTTCCTTCAACATCAGACTTATCCATAACGGTCATTTCTGTGCACAAACTAGGTCATTTAGAGGAGTTAGAGACAGTTTTTCAGCGATGTACATACCACAGCACATGCTCAGAGTCAATAACAAACAGGTGAGGAAAACCTTGAAACGTTACACAACAGACCACCACTTCAAATCGTGCGATAGAGCCACATACGGCTTACGACAATCACGAATAAACATTCCAAAACTTACCTCGTCGCCATCATTGCCTCCGCTGATGACCATTTCTTCAAATTCCATCATTTTGAGGCGAAATAGCGAAAAAATCGAGCGCTGAGATGTGTTTGTTTTGATAACTCCTGTTTATTTTGTTTGCTTCTTCTTCTGAGATGTCTTTCGATTGTGGCATCGGTAGAGATATATATAAACGGCCAGTGTTTTGACCTACACTGACCGCTTGTGCGGCAACCCCCACCATCTTTCCATGTGAACGAACTTGATTGGCCAGCAGAACTTGGCGCTCAGACATCTCCTATTCAAAAGAGTTCGCTCACCACATCATTTTAAGCGCGATATTATTATCCGTAGGCCTATACAATGCTGACAAAAAATAAGAACAAATGCATTATTTTTGTGCTAGTTGAATTTAATCCGTTAATTACTTGAGATTAGTTAAAATACTGCACTTGGCACGCGCAAAACCATTTTCATCCTTCAATGGAATTCCCTGCATGAGTTTGCATGACTATCGACTCTTCTATTCGCAACAAATCTTACCAGGAAGAACATGTGACGTTGAGAATTCATAAATATGCCTCCGAAAGAACAAGTTCAGATTCTGTGGGACTTCTCACATAGTGAATTCGCATAGTGCGAGCAGTGCGAGGAATGTTTGATATACATACTAAACCATTCCTCTTGATTTATCCGCAAATTTGCTTCGCACCTTTGACCTCATATGATTTTGACTACCGGCAGGTGCCTTACGCAATCGACTCCTCCCCTCCCCTCCTCCCTTGACGTCACTACGAGCAAAGCCCTTCGGAATCCAGCCTATCCAGATTAGCGAAGGTTCCTTACATAACGAGGACATGGTCGACATCACATGTCACGAAGAACTGTCTGATTAAAAAAAGAAAGACTTTTAGTATCAAGTCAGCAAGTCAGCGACTGATAAGGGAAGCCGATCGCTCCTCATCATTCTTCAATTAAGGGACACTTTTGGATTTGTTCATGTACATAAATATCGGTTCTTTCAATCTCTCTTAGAGAGGTCATCATGCGGGCTTTGGGTGTGGCCTGGCTGGATCAGGGGTTGACAATAGAATGGTGGGACTTCTACTCCTTTTTGGGAGGGAGGGGTTCGGGGAGGGGGGGGGGGGGGGTGTCCGGAGGTAAAAACCAAAATACGTCCGGACGAACACCGTGAAAAAGCCCCCATATGATTTGGCCGCCCGCTGCCTGCCCGCGGTGGCTCGCGGGCTCGCAAAGGGTCGCAGCAGAGGCGAGGGAGGTCAATAGAGCGGTGTTAATTAAATTGTTCGTTAGAATCGAATTCGACCGAATTGGGACGGATTTGATGTTAAAGAGTTCTAAAATTTCGGATCGGGTTGATTACGCATCAAATCGCGTCACCGGGGATTTGCTGCCTCACTATCACGCCAAAGCCTCATACTGTGTTGCAACTGTCTGCATAACAGAGGTGATTCACGATTCCTAGCGCATTGGTTTACAACTTTTCGAGTTTCTGCCATTAGAGCCTCTCACAGCTGAGATGTATGCGTTGTGATTTCTCACGGAGAAAGACGAAGCATGGAGGCGTATTCAAGCACACTGCATCACCCAACTAATTATAATAATATCAAATCAATAAATTGATTGATTTACCCGATTCGACCAGAACTGAAATTCGAACCAACTCTATCCTATTCGAAATTTTCTAAAACCTCAATTTGCACAGCACAGTCCTAGCTGGACAGCGGCCTGCAGCTGCGGCAAAGCAAGCAAAGCGCACACCGTGATAACAACACTGCCCCGACAAGCTGTCGGGTATCACGCAGGATAATCACGCTCTCCTCACTCCCCTATCTCTCTCTCCCAATCTCTCTCTCTCTCTCCCTCTCTCTCTCTCGCGCGCGCGCGCTGAGCCTGGCCGTAGTGCCTCCACGCTCTTGTCACCCACACACACCGCACTGCACAGCCGCACAGGCCAGACATACTCCGCGCCCCGCTCGGTCCTGCGACGCGACCACGTCCCACTCTCCACCATGTCGGCCCGCCCGGTGGTCATCGCCGTCCTCGCTGCCCTCGGCGTCCTCGGCGCCGCCGCGCAGCAGTGCGCGTGTCCCTACGCCCGCGACACAGCAGCAATTCAACCCGGATAGAGTAAGAGCCCTCCTGAATTCATTGATTTTACCGACCGGCGAACTAGTTTTGTTTGACTCAGTCAGTGATAGCGACGCCAGTCGTCCATTGAACTTTTAGAATTATTTTATTTTTTGTCGTCATCGAAAACAACAAATGGAAAAGAAAAGAAAGAAAAGGGAAAAAAAGCTTTGACGCTTTAACCCCCTACTCCGTGTTATCTCTGCCTATCGCCTCTGCGGTGGGTTTTGGCGCCGAGCTGACGCGACATGTTGAGCCGGCTCGGCCCAGTTACCTCTCCCTGACTGTTTTATCGCAATTCATCACACTGGACTGCTGGGCGTAATCGAGGCGCCTTTCTGTAAGCTCACTATCATTTCCGCGCTTTTGGCGCCCCCCGCAGAACGTCACAGGGATGGGGCTAAGGAAGTGGAGGAACCCAGAGAATTCCCATCAGTGGCCCGCGCTCATTAGGGGTAGGGACAGGGGCGGGGCCGGAGACGGAAGTAAAACGGGAGTGAGAAAGGGAGGAGAGGCGACGACCTACGCCTGCAGCCTGCAGTACACTTCTTCACCTCATAAATGTCCGTTTAAAAAAATAAATAAAATAAATCCACCAGTAGACTAAATAAATGCAAACAGTAGGAAGAGATCCTGTAGAAGTGCTTTGCTGATTGCAGTACCTGGGCCTGTGGTACGAGATGAAGACGGCGGCCGGTGGTTACGAGGAGGGCGGCAAGTGCGGCACAGCTTCCTACGCCTGGAACGCGGGCAAGACAGCCGTGGATGTCACGAACACCAACTTCGTGCCAGCGTATGTAAACTTCACACCGCGGCGGAGCGCGAGGGAATCCGCACTGCGAGAGCCAAACACTTAATTAACGTAAATTAAGTCGATGCGAGCGTTCCTTCGTCAGTTCTCTGCACCTGTTGTCCGCGGGAGCGAGCAAGGGAGCGAGAGCTTGGGACAGGCAAACGCGCAAGAAATGGTCTCCCCAGACGATCCCAGCGTACACACTTTTCTGTGTTGCGAGACTGTGTTGAAACTGTGTTGAGTCTGCGAATGCGCCCCAACACAGTCTCAACACAGTTCCAACGCCCTTTTTTGCGTTGAAAGTGTGTACGTAAACACAGTTTCAACGCATTTAAGGCTCGCAATCTCAACACAGTCTCAATACACGTTCAACACACTTTTCAGCGATGAAAGTGCGTACGCGACCACAGTTTCAACGCACTTTCTGCGTTGAAAGTGCGTACGTCAACGCAGTTCCAACACACTTTGCGCTCGCAGTCTCAACACACTCTCGACGCAGTTTCAACACACTTCTCTACGTTGAAAGTGTGTAAACGTAAACACAGTTTCAACGCATTTAATGCTTGCAGTCTGAACACAGTTTCAAGACACTTTTTTGCGTTGAAAGTGCGTACGGCAACACAGTTTCAACACACTTTGAGTCGGGAGCGACGAAAGCGAGGAAAAAATCTAATTTATATCCAATAATACCATGTGTTAACACACAAATTGTCACACAAAGCGCACCCCATAACACTTTCTCTTGCGGTATCATCTACTTTCAATTCCAATCTTTGTTGAAATTGTTGTTTTTTCTTTCTTTCTTTTTTTACTTTTAAGAGAACGACCCCTACCTCCCCACCCCTTCCCGCGGTACAGTTCCACAAAACTGCGTCATTATTTTATTTTCTTCCAATGTCTGCAGGTTTGCAGGAAACTACACAGTGAAACTTATAGCGACGCCGACGGACGTAAACAATGGGAAGTTCAGTGTCACCTTCCCACCGGATTCTCCACGAGCCAACAGTAAGCAAGCCACTTCTGGACTGCAACACACGTGATACCGGCCGGGCTAGCGCCGCATAGTCAGCGTCTCTGAAAGAACAATCAGAAGTCATCCACTCTCTCTGCTTCCAGCACCACCGTCCATGTACTGGGTTCTGGGCACCGACTACGACACCTACTCCGTAGTATACTCCTGCAGCTTGGACACGAGCGACCCCGCGGCGCTTCCCTCCAGTGAGCCATACGCACGTTAAAATGTTCTTTGCCTATCCAATTACTCCTTTAATTATATTTCCCCGTTTGACAGTCTCCATCTGGGTACTGGCTCGTCACCCTGAGAAGTACAACCAGGACACCAAGAAGACCGTGGATGACCTCATCAAGAACAACAAGCTCGACAACGTTCAGCTGCAGGAGGTGGAGCACAACTGCCCGGCGACAGACTGCAAGCCGTGCCAGGCCGTGGACATCGACGTCAGCAAGGTAAGCCCCGTCGCGTCCGCCTGGAGGCCACGAGCCCGAGGGGAAAACAACTCTGAATTTTCGTCAACAGATTTTGTGAATTTTTGGGCTTTTTTTTTTTTCAATTTTGGCGTTATTGAGCCCACCCGTTGAATTGTACCTAAATTTTAGTAATTTTCCAAAAGTTTTGATTTTTTCCCCTGAATTTCTCCAAATTTTGTGAAAGTTCTCTGATTTGTTTCCCGAATTTTTCATCCTTTTTTCGATTTGCGAGCTGTACAAAATTGTCAGAGCTGCTTCCCTCTCGCACAAGCCATACCCTGTTTTTTAACGTTTCTAACCCTCCTCTGCTATGCGGCGCGCAGCTGGCCGGGCGCTGGTGGGAGCTGCAGCACAGCCTATACGCCGACAACTCCGACAACAAGAGCTGCCCCTACGCCGAGTTCAGCGCCACGGACGATGGCGTCTCCATGGGCGTCAACGCCATCGATTACTGGTGAATCATAAGCTCGCCTCACACGGCTTATCTCGCGGGATGATAGGGGCAGCAAGCGTTATACGACAGGTTTACCTGAACCTGGGCCAGGGCCGACTATCGCACGGTATGCCTACCCGGTCGTAAAAAGTATAGACAACATAACTGAAAGGGGCGCGGTGGAGCGGTGCGATATATGTTCCCAGGCGCGAGAGCAAACAAGACAAAGACAAACCTCGCCCATGGCTTTAAGTAAACTTGCAGGCCCGTTCCCCCCTGACCTGATGCGATCGACCTCGGCGGAAGTACTTGCGGGGCAGAAAGCAGTGTCTACGAAAAGGCGCCCGGTATTCCCAATTCAACACGTTGCTCTTCCTTTTGCAGGCTCGACGGAACCGTAGGGAAGGACCTGCCGAAGGACCTGAAGTGCAAGTGGTTCGACGACAATAATAAGAAAAAGGCCGAATTCAACATCATGGGCGGCGATGCCAACGACAGGCTCTGCATCATCGACACCGACTACGACAACTGGGCCGTCCTCACCGTATGCGTCAAGCAGCAGAAGAGCAGCAACATTCCGCCCATCCTGAGCCCGGACGTCACCCCGACGCCCGGAGGTTGGTGGCGCTAGGGCCGCAGGGCCGCCGTGGGAAAAACAACTCTAAAATCTTTGAACACCTCGTAATTCAGATTTTTTTAAAAAATTAGAAACGTTTGGGGAAATTCAAAAAAATGCACGAAAAATCAGGCAAATTCAGTACAAGTCACAAAAATACAGGTGAAATTCAAGTAAAAATTCACAAAATTTTGATTAAAATTCAGAAAAATTCACGAAAATTCAAATAATGTGTACACCAAAATTCAGAGTTGTCTCTCCACTAGAAATAGAAGTGTCGAGCACCTTTCCTTTCAAGTGTGTGAATAAAATAACTCACCTGCAAGTGGGTGCTGCTCGTACACTTGGATCTCCATCTTACAGCGGACGCTCCTGGCGCGTGGGGTTGAACCTAATCGGGCGGTCTGCTTGCAGGCGGCGTGTTCGTGCTGGGGAGGGCGCACGGCCTGAATGCCGATCACCAGATGAAGGCCAACAAGGCCGTGGTCACTGCCGGCTGGTCTCCGGCAGCCATGGTGCCCACGCCGTCGACGCCCTGCCCCGCCTCGGCCTTCACGCCCTCCCCGTCCCCGTCCGGGGTCCGGCGCGCCCATCCTCGCGCCGCTGCTGCTCCTCGCCGCGGCCGCCAGCGCCCTCCAGCTCCGACACTAGGACGTCCTCCTCCCCGCTCTGCCTGGCCCCACCTGGCCCCGGCGGGGCGCGGCTCCGGTCTGGCCCGGGGGTGACGGCCCCCTCCGTCATGCGTTTCATCACTTTGGAGAGGGTCATACGGCACCTCCATCAACACATTTCATTGCGCCATGATCACTATGTGATCACGATCCATGGGAAATGAAAACGAAAACGTTAAATGATTATCCTCCTTCCAGGTCTCAAGTCAAGTGACTCCTCCTCATCCTCATCCTAGCCCTCCACATACCCCCGCAGCCCCGACCCCTCCCGCCAGCCCATACCCTCTAGTCTGGCGCATCCTTCAGCTGCTCCAGAAGCGCAAAGACGACCTCGTGCGGCGGCAACTGTGATCGAGGAGACGCCACCACAACTGTGATTTCCCGCCATCGAAAAATTGTAACATATCTACATTTGTAAAATCCAGCACCAAAAATACAGTAAATTAAAGGAATAAAGTTTTTAGCTCCTTATTCCGGCATCGGAGGCGGACTACTTTTTCTCGAGCGCATGCACGAAGGTGTCTCCCCGCGCCCCGCTCCTTCTCGTTCACGGGCCCACGCCACCCAGCGTGTGGGAGTGAGACAACAACACCCCCTTTGGGACGTGGCGTGGCGTGGTGCCCCTACCCACCCAGCCCGTTGACGGGTCCGAAGAGGCTCCCTGAGGCTCCCGCCGTCAGCCCATGGCCACTCTCTATCTCTCTCTCTCCCGTCTCGCTCTCACTGGGGCAGCGCGGCCGACCGGGAGACAGCCCCGCAGCCTTGCCGCGCCGCATACCTGTCAGGCAGCCGTTCCCGATCCCGGTGCAGCGGCCTCGGCCTGCGGCCTGGCAGCTGGCAGCGGCGCAGTCGGTCTCCTGGCGTGGCTCGAGAAGTGTCGTGGACTTGTGTGCTGTAGCACCCCCAGCACGCCGTGCTCGCGCACCTGGGACTACCACCCGATCAACTCGTCTTGATCATGGCTACAGGTAAGCCCGATCCTGACCGCTGGGGCGTGCTCGTGGAGCCGAACTGTTGACTGTGGTCATGGTGGTGGCGGGGATCAGGGGGCAGCCGGGGCAGCCGTGAGGACCAGCCGCTAGGACCAGCAGCACGCTGCGACCAGCAGCACGCTGCGCCAGGACCAGGGCCTTCTCACCTCGAGATCGGGGGTGTGCTCTTCTCTCACACCACAGGGCCTCCAATGGGAAAAGGGAGACAGAGATAGAGAAGAAGAGACACCCCCGATACCCGAATTGTGAGCAAGCACTGCGCTGCACGCGCGGCGAGGGTTCGGGTACGAGAACTCGATCCTGCGCGGATTACCTTCTGGGGATGGTTGGAAAGAAAAACATCCCGAACAGACAAATCTATTACAAACTTCATTCCGTTTCGTTGCGTTGTGGAGCAGAGCAGCCCGCAGTGAGTACAGAAAGTTTTGAATGTTTACCAGAGAGGCGACCGTTCCGTTACGGTGGGGGAGCACGTCGTGTACGCGTCGTGTAGGTGTGGAAAACAGCTGACCGGTGGCGGGCGGGTGTGTCTGCAGTCCAGCCAATCCGAGGGCAACATCAGTGCTAGGTGGGAGAGTGGGGGTCGGGTGGGTTCTGCATTGTGCTCTGCGCAAGGATAGGGACGGGGCGCGCCTAAACGCCGCGCCGGGCCGAGCTCGGCCCGCCCTCGTCCTGGAGGGGAATTCCGGTCACGCGAGTGGCGGCCGATGACAAATGCAGGGCGAGCACGCAGCACGTAGGGCCTTAGCCGGCCGCGCGGGAAGATGCCAGTCACCGACCGTGACCGCCGTGACCATGCAACTGAAGCGATGACCGATGACCCCGCGGGCCGTTGGACAGTGAGGCAAACGCATCACGCGAGTCAGGAACTCTACCTCCTCTTCGAAACCGCCTGTGTGGGGGTGTATGGTTTCTTGGGAAATCCAATAGAAATAAATCTGAGTTCAGTTTATTTGGGTGAAAGATGCTGGACTCGGAGAACCTCGCTGCGCTCATTCAGCTGCGGGCCGGGGGTCAACACCAACACGATGCAGACGAACTTATCAGAAGCTTGGAATAGAAAGTTCGTCGACTTTTGAGTATCGTTTCCCGTCGCACACAGGTATTCTTGCGGGCGGGGGCGCGGCCTCGGTGCTGATTAGAGAGCAGCCTACAGGCCTTTTTACTCCACTTTGTCCCCGGGGTGCGGGGCGGGGCGGGGCGCGGGGCGGGGCGGGGCAGGCGCGCGATAGCCGTGAGTGGCCCGGCGCGAACCTCCGGACCCGGCCACCGCTCCGCGGCCGGCGGCGTGATACCCATGGCAACACGTGCGCATTCCCTTCGCTGGAGACGAAACGCGACTCTCTACTCTAAATTTAGCTTTCGAAAAAGTGGTAGAGCAAACCCTCAGTCACGTTTCGTTTTGTGGACGAGGCAAATAGACGGAGCGGAGCCGTGTCCCGCTTTGCGCCGTCCGCAGCCCCTTCACTGCAAACAAGACCGCGTTGAGAGCAGCTGAGAGCGAGCGGGCCGGGGCGGGGCGGGGCGGGAGCCGGCCAAGGTCCCCGAGATCGAGAGGCCGAGCTCTGCCCGATTTGTTTTGAGTCCGATAGTGAGTTGTGGGCCTGGGCCTGACCTGACCCGGCCAGGCAGCGCTGCGCTCCTTTCCGGAGGGGCCTAAGTGCAGTGTGAAGGGGGTTTGTAAAACACCCCCTGCGCCCACCCTTTGCCCTGTCACATGCTACCGGATCGCTTGTCCTACGCGCTGGCGCGTTATGGGCTTTCATTATCCTCTCACGGGTCGGGGCGATAAACTGCACCACTATCACGGCGTGGAATGGCGGATACCGTCCAGCTGGGCTCCGCATCAGGGCCCCGGAGACAGTCGATGATTTCTTTCGTTTTCGGCGAGTACGCAACCTTGTATCAGCCGAGGGTGGATCACTCGTATATTTTTTTTTAGTACTTGAATTTTTTTTTTCAAGGAAAACTTGTCACTATTTGATAAATTTTGACCTTTTACGCGCATTTCTGAATTTGTTCAATTTTATTTCGTTTTTTTTTCTCTCGATTTTCCGGATTTTTTCCCTGAAATTTATTTTCTTTATATATTTGACTTATGAGTTTTGGGGGGCCGTACAGTACAATGATTTTTCGAAGTGAATCCCCCCCTCGGGGACAACGCAACTCGGCCACCCCCGAGCGCTGCAGGCATGCCGACACGCCTTCCTCCAGCGTTGCTCCTCCGCCCTCCCGTGCCCGCGCACCGCGCACACCATGGCGCACACGTCACGTCCAGCAGCGAAGTTCGGTTATCAACCCCTGACGTCACCATCTTGCCATTAGCCAATGAGAGCGCGCCTCGGGTGCGAGCCCCCACAGCGGGGCGACCACGGAGGAGGGGGCGACTAGGGCGGGGGTGGGGCTGCCCTGCCGGGCCCCGTGCCGCGCTCCTCGTCCTCCTCGCGCTGCCTCGCGCTCATTGACGCGTTCACACCCGGTTGGGACGACGTATATAAGCGTGGGGGCGGGACTGACCCGGACACCAGTCGCTCGACGCGCATTGCATCAGCCGAGACGAGACGAGACGAGGTAGGCGGCCGAAGAGAATGGCGTATCGCGGCGACCGCCTCGTCTGAGGTCAGACGGGGCCACGGGCCCGGCGCGCCGCCTCACAGGGCACTGCGCGCGCCGCGTCGCAATCTCGACCATAAAACATTTCGTCTTGTCGCAGCGATGGAGACACATAGTCCACACATCTCCGACCTGCCGGTGGACGCCCTGCTGGAGGTGTTCTCGCGGCTGCCGGCCGCCGACCTTACCCAGGGCGTCAGCGGCGTGTGTCGGGCCTGGCAGGACCTCGCCATGGAGCCGGCCGCGTGGCGGAGCCGGCGCGTTCAGGTGAGTGGAGTGCGGCTGCACACTTGACTACGACAAGAACAGAGGTAGAAATCAGTAAGGGAATCACTCGGTAGGTTGGTGGGGCCAGCTGATTTTTTGTTCCCAAAGAGCGCTCATCTCTCCTCGCCCTGTGTCTCTCGCCTTCATCGCCCAGCAGCCTGAGCCCCCAGAATCACCCCTCTGCTCACACAGGTGGCCCCGCGCAAGCACCGCCCCCTGACGGCCGCGGAGCGCCGCGTGCTCCGGCGCGCGCCCGCGCTGCGCGCCCTGGCCGTGTCGCTGCGCCGCGCCCAGGACCTGCCCGACAAGCTGTCCGCCATGCTGCCCCTGTGCGAGCAGCTGCGCGAGCTGCAGCTGTCGCTGCCCTCCCTCAGCGCCGACATGGCTGACGACGCGGTGCGCCACTGGCCGCGCCTGCAGCAGCTGCGCGTCGAGGCGCTCGTCCTGCAGGAGGGCAGTCTGGAGCGGCTCGGGCAGCTGGGGCAGCTGCGCGCGCTGCAGCTGGCCACGCTGCAGCCGTCGGCCACCCTCTGGGGCCCGCTGCGCCGCGCCGTCCGCGAGGGCTTCCCCTCGCTGCGCTCGCTGCACCTGGACGCGCGCTGCGACACCGACAGCTCCGCCGGCATGGACGAGACTGCCGGCGTGATCCTGGACGCGGCCCCCCGGCTAGCGCACCTGCGCCTGGGCGCGCTGGTGCCGGCCGACCCGAGGCTGCTGGCCGCGGCCGGCCAGTGCGCCGGGCTGCACAGCCTGCACGTGGAGGACTGCACCGCGCTCACGGACGCCGGCCTCCTCAGCCTGAGCGGGCTGCGGCTGCGCTCCCTCACGCTGCGCCAGGCCCGGGGCGTCTCCACCGCGGCCCTGCTGCACTTCCTGCGCGCCGCCGACCTGTCCCTGCTGCAGCACCTCGACCTGAGCGGCTGTCCCGCTCTCACCGACAGGGTGCTCCGCCTCATCACATTCAGGTGAGTCGCAGCGTCCCCCCAGCCCCTCCTGTCCCCTCTCCCTGGGCACTCAAGTGAATGCAACTGTCGCACACTTGCAGGCCCTACAGTGATATACAAAACTTAACCTTCTTCTGTTTATATGTCGTTTAGATGTTCGCACCCACCCAAGCTTGTGGCAGAGGACTGCCCAAACGTTTCTCGACAAGCAGCACTCGAAAGTCCCGCCCCATGTACCGTGGCAGCGTGCGTGACACTCGCAGCTGCCCCTGCGCGCCAACTTCAAGTTGTTTGAGTTACAGAGGTGTAGTTCAATACCAAATGACAATATTTCAAAGTATTCTTTTTGACCTACATTAATATTTGTGTGTGTGTGTACTACTCAAGCCTTAGTTTCTGTTTCTAGTTTACATTGTCAATGTATTGTGTGCAAGGTAATTTCTTTTGAATAAATCAACCAAATGTCCAATAAATAGCAGTGGTTTTATTTATATCAATTTCAGAATTTCAAATTTTGCAAGAATAGCAGGTTGCTCCACTATCAATGCATAACTTTCAAGCTGTGTGCAAAGTAAAAGATAGTTTCCAGACAAGTCACCCAGTTTGAGAACACTTTGGTATAAAACAGTTACCTCAATTATTACTGATTTGTTGAAGTAATAATAAAAAAAAATCGTCCACCTGGAGATAAACGCACAGAAACAGCAGACATACAGAGGCATTTCATTTAAGTGCTGACACTTTTGGTATGCAAAGCTGCTCAAAGGGAATGCAACTGAAAGTGTTAAAAAGCAGGTAGGTAGACCTGAACAACGCCAAAGTGCATGCTAAAATGGTAAATTGCCTGATCTTCAATGCAAATCTATGAAAATGTTCAAGAAATTAATTTAAATGAAAACTAAATTTGGAGATAATGCAATTTTTTTCATGAATGCAAGTAGTTGAGCTGACTTGAATTTCAACTTAAGTGTATTGAAATGGAGAGCATTTTCAAATCTGACTTTGCAGTAGGAATTTTATAAGTTACCTCAAAATAAACAAGACATAAGTGTTATCCATAGCTCCTTTATGCAATTGGCGTTATTAAGTTTAAATATGGAAAGGCATCAGCCATGGAAAACTCAGAAAGGGGTATGAGTAACAAAAAAAAAAAAAATTATATATTTCTAAAAAAAAATCTTCAACTTCAATAAAAAATTATGTACATGAATCTGGGCAACAACTCTTAAGCCCAAAAGTAATTGAGTTTAATGAATAAACATTTCCTCCAAAAATCAAATGGAAGAGAATTACTGCAACATAAATAATATTTCTAGTCAAATGGAAAATAATTAAAATAATCAAAAAACTGAACACTTCAATAATAACTTAGTGTTCACATAATAAACAAAAATAAATTACTTTATTTAGTCAATAATAGACAGCAACTGTTCAGAATTCTGAATTGCTGGGAGTCTTTCAAGAATAGGGTGACTGATTCCTCCATTAAAAGGGTGCTACTCCGATGCTACTTGTAAGTAACCTGATTGATACTCATAGTTGGAATAGCTGGGAGGGCAGAAAAAAAAATGAAAGGAATAAATTAAATCAAAATTGATAGAAAGAAAAAGAAAGAGAGAACGAGAGAGAAAGTGTGAGAGAGAATGCAAACCATTAGTCATCAAAACATTAAATCTAAAGTAAAACCATCTAAGACAAATCGTGATGCACGGGCGCGGGTCGATTCCATCTCGTCGTGGGTCGGCGCGTCGCGAGAAGGCGTCGCGTTGCGTTCCGATGCGATATGCGAGCCGTTCGATCCGCGGAGATGCGTTACCGCCTCGCCAAGTCATTCATCCGCGATCTGTCAGCCATTCGCCAAGCACAGCCGAGCCGAGCCGAGGCTGGGCTTCTTGCTCCCCGATCCGATTTAATGACAAGGACAACGAGAACGTGGCTGATCGTCACGTGCCGAGGCCGAGAGGCGAGCCGAGACGCGTTGGGTCGTGAAGTAGCGGAGCGGGGGACACGCGCCGTGCTGATCGGATCGCGCCACGCCACGCCAATCCAAATCCAATCCGAGATGATCCGATCACCCAATTCGGACTAATAGGGGGCGTATCGACGCGCGGTGGGGGACGCGGCAGAGCTAAACGGGAACAACAAGACCAGTTAGACCACAACACCCCCGAGTGCAGGCCAACTGCTGCCAGAACAAGACCGAAGTCCCTCGCCCAACCATGAACAGCAAACGGAATTAGTTTGTACACTTGAGCGTTCAATGACTTGCCAGCTGGATCAACGGGTAAAAAGTAATGACGAAAATTGTGGAGGGAATAGAACAGTTGATTGATACTGACACGGATTTTTGTTTTGAGAACATGCATCACAAGACAAAATAGAGAAACTTTCTGTTCTGACAGCAAAATCCGGTAAAGACACATATCAAGATACTCCCAGACCTGGACCACTGCACCCTTTAGTTAAAAGTGAGAATTTCTACCCAAACAATAATTGGTAATGATTCATGAACTACATCAAAGATCACTTCTACAATGCATTGTAACAGATTGAGGGTGTTAGTAAATGATTCCCTTGAGTATGAACACCAACATTATAATTTACTACAGTGCCTGCAGTCTAGGAGGGTAACACAACATAACTGGAAAAGAAATGTGCTGAACAATTGTGCATTGTTGGAACAGAAAGGAGTTCAATCGAGGTGCTGTCAAATCACACAGTACTGAGGAATGAATTACAAGTGCCAAAACCGAAACCCTGAGCATAGACTAAGCACCAACCATAAGCCAGAAGTTATTTACATGCCAGGTCAAGCCAAGCAGAAAAAAAGAGAGGGGGGAAAAGAAACAATTTTTTTACTAAACCCTAAAAGACTAAGTTCTGTCAGTATTTGATGGTAAATTTAAAATTACTGTAGTAAAAGTAGAGAAAGAAAATTTAAAAAGAAGAAAAAGAAAAAAAAACAATCATTTCATTTACCATAGATACAGCAGGAAATATGCCACTTAAAGCTCTATCTCTAAAGAGTTAAAGGATGAAAATATTACTGCAAAGGTGCAGATCTCCACTAACAACAGATCGCTAGTGAAATTAAGAAAAGGCAGATTACTACCAAGAACATTATTTTCTACCATGCAGATTTTGCAAAAAGAAATTAAGAAAAGGAGCACGTAACGATCTAGTAGTTAGCAACACTACGCAAACAGTATAGCATGTTAATTAACTTGAAGTCACACATGAGAGAAAACAGCTCGAAATCTGCAAGGAAGTGTAAATTATGTCGATGGAACTCCTTATTCTACTGTTCACACCATCAGCACAGCAATGCAGCTTTGTTTCATACAAATCTGAAATATGTTTGCAGCATTTCCAGCTTCTGTACTATAGAGGCAGGAATTGATGCAGGGAATTGAAACAGCATCTATGAGCAACTTACCTGTAGCGAGCAGCAGCAGCACTAGGAGGGGAACGCCTTGAATACATTTCATACCCACGATCATAGTCAGCTGATGGACTGTGAAGGGGTGGTGGAGGAAAGGCCTCTCTTGTAGCACGCAGTCCCGGGGGCAGAGGTGGATATTCACGACCGCGTGGAGGGACAGGGTAACGACGCTCATACATGTCACTTTCATAGCCTCTACGGTCATACATTCCATCATAAAGTCCTCCCTCCTAATCAAAAAGTAAACAACAGCAATTTTATTAAAGAGAAAAGTTTACAGTTCAAAGTAAGGTTGTGGGACTTACCCTGAACATTCGATCCCTAAAGAAAGCAGGTGGTGGTGGTGGAGGGGGGTAATCTCTGCCAAACATAGGACCACGGAATCCATTGCTAGGCCCAGCAAGCCTAAAATAGGATATTATTGCATTAAAGACAGACGGTACACCACCAATAAAACAATGCATCTGTTACAAAATTTTACCCTTTGGTACATTCTTTAGACCAATGTCCTCCACGACCACATCTGAAATTACCAGATATTGTGGGTCATTTTGAGTAAAAATGTAAAAAAAGGCATAAAGTAAAACAAGTACCTGTAGCACATTTCTGAGTCACCCATGCCAGGACGCTGACGCACCCTGCTGGTTGACATCTGAACTTTCATGGGTTGACCATCAAGTACATGTCCGTTTAGCTCTCGAACTGCTTCAGCAACATTATCAGTGGCATCCATATGCTGGTTCAAATTTAAAACAATGTTATGTCAAGTGAAAAATAAAAAATTCATGTGTGAAAAGTTATGTTATAAAACATACTCACAACAAACCCATAATTCCTCACAATATCACATTCCACAACAGTGCCAAATTTAGCAAACAACTCTCTGATTTCAGGTGCTTTAGTATTATCTGTGAGATTTCCCACAAATATTTTCACAGTAGCAGTGTGAGGGCCTTTACGGCTGGTGGCAGCCTCTACTTTAATAGGACTGTCATCCACCTTAAAGCCATTCAGGTTTGATATGGCATCCCGCCCATGTTCTTCCTTTTCCATGTGCTGCAAGATGGATAAAAATATAACTGCTACTTCTGATGAAAATATTTGGTAGGTCACAGGACATTTACTTAGGGGTAGCAAGGTGTAGCTTGGGTACCAACTTGGGTACCAATCTGTCACTTACCACAAATCCATAATTTTTGACAACATCACATTCAACTACTTTGCCATACTTCTCGAATAATGGTCTGAGTTCAGCAGCAGTAGTTTTGTCAGCAAGATTCCCCACAAACAGCTTGAATGTGCCTGCACTACTGTGGGACGGCATATTGACAGTAAACTGGCAGACAGCTGTAAGTGGAAGATTCAGGATTTAATGACAAATTAACAGAAAACACATCTGAAACTGCTAGTTTGCCTTGCCCTGATTGTCATGGAACGAAAATATGGTACACAAAATTAGAGAGAACACAAAATTTCTGATCGTAATAAATTAATTGACCTCCTACATAACCTAAAACTACAGCATTGAAGGGGGACTGGCAATGCAATAATTTGATTTCTTTCATAAAGTGGTTTAAGTGGAAAACAATTCTGAAAACCGTAAGAAGGAACACTGGACCACGAGGATTGGATACAAACCGCAAAAATGATCGAAAACTGGAGTTACGTACTGAGTGACAGTGTGACAAAGGGACGCTAGAGTAAATATCACCTACAAATTTGACTTTTCAAATTGAGAACGACAATATTGCTACAAAAAACAAGTCGCGATGGCCAAAAAGACATACCCCTGGCGATCAGTTATTGTTATTTCCAAGCAGCGAAGAGCGACGGCGTTACGATCTTTGTTTGAAATCTTGGGAAAAAGATGGCTGCTAGCTGCCGCTGACTACTGCTGAGCTTTCAAGCTTTCTCAATCCAAACATGGCCGACGATACACCGATACACTCACCGTACCGTGCCGTGCCTAACCGGGCCAAAATTTCAGTCCCACTCACAAACTATTCTAGAATAGCTCTGATCAACTTTATGCAATTGTACGTTCTTTGATTAATTGCTGGGTCATGGGATGGATAAAATTAAGGCAAATGCATATTTTTTTTTATTGATAAAATTCTCAGTTTGGACAAGGAAGCCTCCATGTCTGTCAACATTTTCCTTTATCTTTCTGTTGACGTCTTAGAAAAAATTAACATGAATTTGATCAAACTTCATCAAAATAAAACAGTAAGAAATATCTTACCTGCGAATCTACAGGTAGATCTAGAGTCGTGCGCTTGTCCTATAGGATTGTCCAACTTTGCATTTCATGAGGACTAAGCATCCCAAGCAAGCAAAAAGCTACCAAAATCATACCAGATAATGTTACAACCATGACACCATTCAAACCAGCTTCCATGCTCTTTTCCCAAATGCAAGGCAAAGTTTCCAGACATGGTATGGGCGAAGAATAACAAATATTTACCAGAATGGTTTATTCTAGGAAGCAACATTTAAATGTAACAGCAAGCCACATCTATCTCACTGCTAAGTTTCACCACATATCCAGGTGCAGGTTTCTGTTTGTTAAAATTTGGCGTGTTTTTATATCTAAAGAAGGATATTATTGAACAGTCCACGGACATTTCTTTCATTCAAACATTATCAAAAAAACAAAGGGAAGTTGTCAAATTGTAAGATCAGTTTACCTTTAATTTTAATGATAACAGCTACATTTCCCAAAAGAAAGGACATCTACCATAAGATAAATATGGTATTTCACTGCTTACATCATTTGATTCACCATAGAAAATATAGATGCTATGTGCAGCAAAAAAGATAAGTCTAGCTTCTTGATATAAACAATAAAATGATCTTAAAGCATTCAACAGTTTGCTCAGCGATTGTAGAAAAGACATGATTGATAGCTACACATCTCCATAGCGTCATAAAATAAAAAAAATCTTACATAATAAAGGACATCTCTCCTACCTACAGCATTGTACTGATATTTTCTGATAAATAACCTTAACTATATTGCAGCAATCAATATATCACTAACTCAATATAAATGAGTTGTTAAAAAACTTCATTGGTTGTCAAATATTTGTCAAATTAACACGCACAGGACAACCAGGTACTTAAATTACGCACTCCCTTATGTGCTAGTTCCAAGGAAACCATGAATATCAACACGTTTCTTCCCAAGTTAGAGTACTTGGTTGTATCGTTCGAAATAAAACAAAGCAAATGGGAAGATGCCAAAAAACGGCTATGGAAGAAGACTTTGAAGTTTGACGAAGTATCCCATCGAGGCTTCCGACCTCCACAAAACGCCTTGCCGCGACTTGCAATGCCTCGTTCGGTACCGCGACGCCACGATCAGAAAGGCACGGCGAACCGCGACTCGAATCAATACGGCGCGTAGCGCGAGGTCGAGCTGATGAGCAGACAAAAACCATATTATTAGACCACGGTAGACAGCGATTTGTCTCAAACGCCTATCCATTCGGCGTTAGCTGTTGGATGTCAGAAATAGAGCTACTTTAGAGCAAAGACCTCAAAGAAGCATGGAAAAAAGCTTGTTACAATGAGCAAACTAAAATACTATGAGTTCCAAACCAGAAATAATAGGCCAAAAGTACTAGAATTGAACCCTAGTACTAGTCCTACTATCCTAAAATCAATATCAATGCTTCAGAAAAACAGCACCAAAAAAAAATTGGAAGGTGAAATAGAATAAGATGGGAAAAGAAATGTCACAAAAGCAGATCTGAGAAAACAGGCAACACACACACACAAGAAAAAAAAAGGCTTTTTTTTTTTAAATAAAATAAAACTAGGCAGAAAGCTACTACATGCAAAGTTTTAAGTACCCATATCTATATAAGATCCCAGTGGCGCTCATCGTATGTTCACGGTAGGGCAATTGCCCTACCGTAAAAATAAACGGGTGAGAGGTATGGATTATAAGCGGGTGGTATGAGGAAGGGAGGAAGAGAAAGGGAAAGGAAAGTAAAGAGAAAAGGAAAGGAAGGGGGGAAAGAAAGGAGAAAGAAAAGAATTTTTTGAAATGAAATAAACGGGTGGTTTGCGTTCAAACAGGGTGGGAGTTGAGACCCTTTGCCCTACCGTACTCAAACACGATGAGCGCCACTGTGAGATCCCTACTACCTCATTTACGGAAGGCAACAGAGGGAGATGGGGAAGAATTCAAACACCCGGTTCACTGCATTGATTGTTGTTGGGAGTGGCTTCTTGGGGGCTAGGGAAGAGAGATTCCAGAGAGGTTGAACTTATAATGGGTTAAGTTTAAAGAAAAGTGTGAGGGTGCAAAGAGGGGTTTCAGTGAATCTCACATGTTAACCAAATGTTGAGGGAAAATTAAATTCAATTGAAATGAAAGCCTGAGTTCATTGTGTGAGGGTAGAGTAGCATTCTGATGACAAAACAGATTAAAAACAAAAAACATGCAACCCAAATCAAACATGAATCATTACAAGGTTAAGTTGCACTGGTTGCACCACCACATTAAAATAACATAACTTTCGAAAATGCAAACTAAATCTATTTCTATCATGCAAATTGATAGATAAGACATACCCAAAGCGTGGAGCAGCAGGTGGAGAACGACGAGTAAATCCATCATAGGCTGCTGATGGTCTATCATAGCCTGGCTCCCTGCGAGTGCCCAATGTCGGAAGAGGAGGCATGTC
This sequence comes from Frankliniella fusca, assembly GCA_029379305.1. Classification (NCBI taxonomy): domain Eukaryota; kingdom Metazoa; phylum Arthropoda; class Insecta; order Thysanoptera; family Thripidae; genus Frankliniella; species Frankliniella fusca. Next base: position 1,894,151 of record JAHWGI010000383.1, on the reverse strand, counting down.
CCGGCGGGGAAGTGGAGGGGCTAGATAGTCAGCCCGTGCTCTTGACATATCAGGATAACCACGGCGTTCAAACAAGTCTCGCTCATCATAACGGGGGCGGTCGTACATGCCATCATAGTAGCTGTCCTAAAATTTTACAAAAATGTTTAAATATTCAAGTCAAGAAAAGAGAATTGCCTTAAAGAAATGAACATACCCTCATTCCAAACATTCGGTCGCGGATGAAGGGTGGTGGAGGTGGTGGGGGAGGGTATGGCTCACGGCCAAACATTGGCCCCCTGAAACCATTTCTCATCCTATGGCAACAATTGCAAATTAGACAGGCAATTAAAAACCTCAAAACAATAAAATATAATCTATTACAGACAAACCAAAAAAAGAAAACATAAGCAAAATAATTTTACCCTTTAGTGCACTCCTTGGACCAGTGTCCTCCCCTTCCACAACGGTAACATTGCTCAGCATCACCCATCCCAGGCCTCTGACGTACTCTGCTAGTTGACATCTGCACTTTCAAAGGTTGACCATCAACAATTTGGCCATTTAACTCCTTCACTGCTCCAGCAACATTATCAGTAGACTCCATATGCTGAGAAAAAAACAAAATGAAGGATCAGATTAATGACTTAAGTAAAAAGAAAATGTTAAACAAAAATAAAATAAAATAAATTTCATGAAAATACTTACCACAAATCCATAATTACGCACAATATCACACTCAACTACAGTTCCAAACTTGGAAAACAATTCACGAATTTCAGCAGATTTGGTGTTGTCAGTCAGATTGCCAACAAAAATTTTGGTTGTTTGAGATGAGGGGCCTTTACGGCTAGTAGCAGCTTCAACTTTTATGGCATTTCCATCGATGGTCAGGCCATTCAAGTTTTGAATAGCTTCTCTACCCTGCTCATCTTTTTCCATATGCTGTTGGGAGACGCACAGATTTAATGAGCACAGAGTCGTAATGTCATTTTGGATGACATATGCTAAGTTCTAACTAACCACAAATCCATAATTCTTCACCACATCACACTCAACCACTTTGCCATATTTTTCAAAATGTGGTCTTAGCTCCTCTGATGTTGTTTTGTCAGCCAAGTTGCCGACAAAAATCTTAAATGTACTCGCCACACTTGGTTTGGCTTGGTCTTCCATCTTGGAGCCTGAAACATAATTTTTAAAAAAACTAAGAAAAAAGTTTCCAGCTTGACAGAGCTTACTACCAAAAATTTCGGAAAGCTCCGCGGTCAGTGAACCAGACACTTGAGATGGTGAGGAATTTACTTCTGAAAATGAAGGGGTTAGGGTCCTTCAAGCAGAAAACTAAGTATACTTGCAAAATGGAGTTCGGGAAAGAGGGGGAAAAACCCGATCAGTATTTGAACCCACCGACGCAGACCAGAATGAAAGTGCAGGGAATTAACAGACACTAACAGACGAAACAACGGTCTTGCTAGGTGAAGCCTAAACTGCGGTCCACTTCAAAATCCTTTGCGTAGAAGTCCGAGGTCACAAATAAACAAGTTACAATAGCTAGCTATAACACAATTACGAGACAAGGATTCAACCTGGACTGCCTCTAGAAATATCGGAGGAATAAAAAAAGAAAATAGGAATTCAAGACGCCATTTCACTTGAGGCTAAGCAGAGAGGCTGAGGCGATGCGATGACGCCGGCTGCAGCAACGGAGTCTAACACAAATCTTTGGCCCGCTATGTCAAAAAAACAATCCAGAACACATTAAAGTTATGGGCCTTACAAGTAGAAATAGCCTGGGCCAAAGAAAAGCAAAGAAATTCCACTTTACTTACGGTTTTACTCTTAAAATGAGGAGTTCCCAGGGATCTCCAATTTCGCTTCACCTCACAGCAACGCCGCACTCCGCCTTCTAGCAAAAGATGTGCCATCGATATCTCGATTGCAGGGAGTCCTGCAGTAGTCGTGGCGGGAATGTTTAATTAAGGACCTCGGAAGTTTTCCCGTTGTCTTTCATGCACGAGTGAGTGATTTCGTGTGGGTTTCTCAGTCGAAGATTTTCAAAATAAACTTTTTTTGGTTGTGATACTTCGAGTTCTTTACCTACCTTTTTCAAGGTGTTATGTTTCAAGATGTTCCACCTCACCCCACCCCTTTTCTTGTTTGGTTTCCTCCCTGCCTCATAGTTACTGGCAGCTGGCAGTCTGCTCTTGACGAAATGTGGCACATACAGGTTATGTGAATTGTTTTGATATTGTTTTCACAACCACTTTTATTGATAATAGAGTGATTACATTCGCAAAACACAATGAAGACCAGGTTTTCAACGTATGATATTATTTGTAATGTCACCGAGCTTCAAAGGTTGGTTGTCATCAGACAATCATTGCAGAAAAATGAAGTTCAACAGCTTTCAGTTTCTTAATTTTTACTTTAATGTACATAACTTACCAATGACTTAATTTTTTTTTATTTTTTTTTAACAGGCTTGTGGGTATGCGAGTGGCGCAAGTCTATGATGTGGACAACACTACATACTTGATAAAATTACAACGTCCAGAGGAGAAAGCTGTGTTGCTTCTTGAATCAGGCATACGGTTTCATTCAACTGGCTTTGAATGGCCGAAAAATCCATCACCCTCTGGATTCAGCATGAAAGTAGGCTTTGTTTTTTTGGTATCAACAAATATTGTATTGGTCACTACCACTATTCCACTAATTGTAATTTGGTTATCAGCTACGAAAACACTTGAAGAATAAGAGACTTGAGGTTTTGCGCCAAATGGGCTTAGATCGTATTGTAGATTTTCAGTTTGGAACTGGTGAGGCTGCTTACCATGTGATTCTTGAGCTCTATGATCGTGGTAACATAATTCTTACAGACTATGAAATGACCATACTAAATATTTTGCGCCCTCACACTGAGGGAGAGGAAATAAGGTGTGGTTGAAAGGTTCTTAACGGAGGTTATTGTCATTCATGAAGAAAGTGTTACCTTTATTTTCTTTCAACAGATTTTGTGTCAAAGAGAAATATCCCTCTGGTCGTGCAAGAGAAAGAGGGCCACCTCCATCTGCTGAAGAACTGAAGCGTATTCTGACGAGTGCCAAGGGGGGAGAGGGTTTGAAAAAGGTCCTCAATCCCCACTTAGGTAGGAGGTGTTAGGTTGAAGCTTTAATCTATTTGATTTTCTTTGGCGGATTGTTGCAGTAGAAAATTAATTTACAGAATATGGGCCTGCTGTAATTGAACATGTGTTGCTTTTGGTGGGGTTTCCTGCTGGTGTGAAGATCAACAAGGGAATCAATCCAAACTCAGATGAAGATATAGGGAAATTAGTTGAAGCCCTGCAGCAAGCAGAGCATATGATTGACCGAGCTTTGCAGGAACCTTCTCGAGTAAGTAATTGTTGAACTTTTGATGATCCTACCTGCCAAAGTCTGCACTCCTTTAAGCTAATTTTTAATTTATATTATTATTTTTTTTAATTGAAGGGTTACATACTCCAGAAAAAAGAAGTTCGTGACCCCTCTAGTGAAGATTTCTTGCTAAGCAATCAAGAATTTCATCCTGCCATATTTCTTCAAATGAGAGGGCTCCCCATTAAAGAATTTCCTACTTTTGATCAAGCAATTGATGAGTTTTTCTCCTCTCAAGAAAGTCAAAAAATTGATTTAAAAGCATTACAACAGGTAAGATGTGAAAATGGAAACAAAGCAAGGTAATTTCCTGTTTGTTTTTGTTTTTTTTATCAATGTGGAAAACTTTTATCTCATTTTAGGAAAGGGAAGCTTTAAAGAAATTAAACAATGTGAAAAAGGATCATGAAAACCGTCTGCAAGCATTGACGCAAACTCAGGAGGTAGACAGAGTGAAGGCAGAACTTATTATGCGCAACCAAGAACTTGTGGATAATGCAATTACTGCTGTACGTACTGCTATTGCTAGTCAAGCTTCATGGACAGATATTGAAAGTATGCTCAAAGAAGCTCAAGCACAGAAAGATCCCATTGCTACGTGCATTAAACAGTTGAAACTTGAGATTAATCATGTTACTATTCTTCTGAGGTATGGTGTTATACTGATGATCTATGAGTTCTAACTCTCAGCAGAAATATTTAATTTGCTTATTTTTGCTTATCTTACTATTAGTGATCCATTTGCTGAAGAAGACTCGGACTCTGATGAACCTCCTCTAAAACCAATGCTCATTGATATAAACTTGGACCTGGGAGCTTTTGCCAATGCTCGCAGGTAAATTTTTATTTTAAGCAATCAATCAATCAAGTAGAAATTTACTTTTTTTAAATCTTTGATCCCTAACTTTTGTCTCCCACACGTTGTACTTAGTTACTATGATCAAAAACGATCTGCTGCCAAAAAACACCAAAAAACTATAGAGTCGCAAGTGAAAGCTTTTAAAAGTGCAGAGAAGAAAACAAAGCAGACCTTAAAAGAAGTGCAAACTTTGACAAATATCAGTAAGGCAAGAAAAACATTTTGGTTTGAAAAGTTTTTCTGGTTCATAAGTTCAGAAAATTATCTCGGTAAGTTGAATTTTAGCTATGCTCTATATTTAATTTTCTCACATTGAATGATTATGCTTCTTGTAGTTATTGGTGGACGAGATCAAGTTCAAAATGAGTTGATTGTGAAGCGCTACATGAGGCCAGGAGACATATATGTTCACGCTGATCTATCTGGTGCTAGCAGTGTTGTCATAAAAAATCCATCTGGACAGCCTATTCCTCCTAAAACTTTGAATGAAGCAGGAGTGATGGCCGTGTCTTATAGGTACTTTTTGTGAAAAGTGCCTTTAGCTAATGCCAGCATTTTGTTCACTTCTAATGGATGGTGTCATGTGAAATTGTACTCTGATTCTAGTGTTGCTTGGGAAGCCAAAGTGGTTACAAATGCATGGTGGGTGCAGAGTGACCAAGTATCTAAAACTGCTCCTACAGGAGAGTATTTGACGACAGGAAGCTTCATGATTCGTGGAAGAAAAAATTTTCTTCCTCCATCTCACCTCATAATGGGGTTTAGTTTCCTCTTTAAGTTGGAAGAAAGTTCAATTCCAAGGTAGGCTTTGTTTTCTATTTTGAGCTTTCTACTTACTGATACTAATGCCCTGATTTCAAAATTTTGTTTTGGATTGAGCAGACATGTAGGAGAACGTCGGGTGCGGGCTTCCGACGAAGATGCGGATTTTAAGCCAGATGTTGTAACCGATGAGGTGGATCAGGAGGTTGTACTAGAAAATTCTGATGAGGAAAATAAAAATGACAATGGTGAGCTACCAGTCTTTTTGACCATTTCATGCAATTTTTTTTCCTTGTAATCAAATTATTTTTCTTTGTCACATTTTTAGAAAATCCAGAGTCAACTGGCATTGAAGAAAAATCTAGCAACTCTGTTAGTGAGGAAGAAGAGGAATCTCTCTTTCCTGATACAAAAATTGCAGTTGATCACCTCGTTAAAAATGTGTATGTATTACTGAAAGCTGTGAGTTAGCTTTCCTTCGTCCATTAAAATAATACTGTTAATTTTAAAACACCTTATAGTTTTAATGAAAACTATTACATCTCAACCATGTCAATGTATGTCTCTCATTTGTGAACATTTTCATTCCGCTAGAGATGAAATTAGAGTCTCAATTAGTGAAACAGACTCAGTATTTATTGTGGGTAATAGTCGCCCCCTCCCTAAAAAAGAGAAAGAACCACATCAGAAAAAGCCAGAAGAGAAAGTATCTAGAGGGAGAAAAGAAGGTATATCAAGAGAGATTGTTTAAATAAGGTAACGCTATAGAAAATAACTGTATGGTTTATCTGCCATTTAATTTTTGTTAATCAGATGATGATGAAACTAGTAAAACGCAGCAGACACAAATGAAAAGAGGGCAGAAAGGAAAAATGAAGAAAATGAAAGAGAAGTACAAGGATCAAGATGATGAAGACAGAGCTTTACGCATGCAAGTTCTTCAGGTAATCTTTTGCTCCTAGATCCATCCTTATCCAAAAAAAAATGGGAACATTAAAAGTAATTACTGTGCTTTTGATAGTCTGCTGGCGGCCCTAAAGAAACTTCTAGTAAAAAGAACAAGAAGGGGAAAGGTTCCAACCCACCCAACCCACGCCCTCAGGTGCCTCAACAAAAAGGACCCAAGAAGACTCCTCGAGTTTTAGATGGGGCCAAACCTGATGGTGAAAAGGAGGAGGGAGATGATGATGATGAAACGACAGAGCCAGTAGTTTCAGCAGAAGTAGATATGTTGGAATCCCTTACAGGAATTCCTCTTCCTGAAGATGAAATACTATTTGCAGTTCCTGTGGTTGCTCCATATAATGCTCTCCAAAATTACAAGTACTTGCAAAATATAATTATAGAACCTTGGAAAGTGATGGTGGATAAGTTTTGTGACATCAACAATTTTTTTCTTTCAAGGTATAAAGTGAAGTTGACACCTGGCACAGGTAAGAGAGGGAAGGGTGCAAGAACTGCCCTGAACATGTTTTTAAAGGATCGGCAGGCTACAGGACATGAAAAAGATCTCCTAAAAGCTGTTAAAGATCAAGATTTGGCTCGCAATATTCCGGGCTCTGTGAAAGTATCTGCTCCTCAGCTTCAAAAGTCAAGAAAGTAACTTTAAACTTTGAGCACCATACAGCTCATTGTAGAAAAGGCAATACTGAGCTTTCAGCATCAATACTCTGCTCCTGCTGCTGAAGTTTTAATACTATCATTCTTTATGCTTGAGGACTATTTTCATTTTATTTTACCTTCACAGTACAAAGACTTTGAGGAAGTTTTTCCTTTGGTGAGGGTGCTCCTGATATTATGCACAATTAACATTGCCCTGAGCAAACTGAGCTGTGATTTCAACTTTAGTGAGAGTGTGATGAAACAAGTCTGTACAGTCTCAAATATAACAAAGTACCAACCCCTAATTGATTGCTAGTGTTTGTTTCTTCTTTTTCAGTTCCCCCCTCCCCCCTTTTTCTTTTAAATTTTTAAAAGAAACAAGTTGGTGGTTGTTTCTTGTAATTTGAATGTTAAAGGCTCTCAACACATGTTATTTAGGTAGACTGCATTGCACTAGTGTGTACTTTGGGGAAACATTTAATGTTAAGAAATAAGAAGTTGTGCTTGTAACAAACTACACTACACCATATTTTAACACTTAAAGAAACAAATGTAAAGGCTGAGGAAAATAATGGTATTGACATGGCAGACTTTTTGATTACATTGTATTGCATCAAAGTAAAGCTTATTGGTGTTTTCATGGAAAGCCCATGTATGGTTGGCAATGTCCCTATCATTCACAATGGTTTGTAAGAATTCAAACTCAACAGTACTTGGAAACTATCTATATTCTGTGTGATGACATGCTTTTCTAATGACTTGTTCATTTTAAAATTTGGTCCCTGGACTGTTCCAAATCAAACGGGAATTAACATCAGGAAATACTTGTATTGATATATGTACAGTGTTGTGAATGCATGAAACCATGAAACTCTACACACTTGCCAAGAATTCTTCCTGTCTATTTAAGAGAATCTACTACTGGAGGAAAACACTAATATTGACAGAATCAGCATTAATGTAGATATTGTAAACCTTGTAAGAGTAACATTAGAAGTGCAATCACTTGTCAAAACACAAATTATAAAAACATGTGGCAAAAAATTATTCAATCACAGATAAAGGCTCAGACCAGTAAGAATTCAGTCCCTGAAATGCTTGCTGTTACAAGATTTCCACTACTGCATAAGCTAATCTCAATTTTGTGCTCGTTGTGGGAAAATATGCACATGAGGTTTGGATGAAAAATTATGTCAGTATCTTCCAAAGAATACTTTAGTACAATAAAACTTAGGACTTGTCGTAATTTTGTAACATTTTTAATCTTTTACACAACAGAAGGTGGCAATTGTTTATCAGACATTAATTTTTAAACTATTCAAGAGTTCAATCAAGAACAAAGTCAATAGATGATTGGGACATTATGTAGTTCAAAAGAAATCGAATACAGATGATTCCTATAAAAGCAGAACCTTTGTGCTATATCATGCTGAATTTGTAACCACAAAACAGCACCAACTTGACATGAAAGTGAAAAACTATAGGATTTTATTACAGAGTAAACATGCATCTTAACAAGGAATTTATCTTGAATGAAGTTAACAGGCAAAAGTAAAGATGATCAATTTTTAAACTTACAGTGGCTTCAGTAAAGTGCTAATACAAATCATAACAATCTAAGCAGTAAACAGAAATATGCTCATCCACTTGCATGGACAGACTTTGGTGAACCATAACAAACATTTCTCAACAGATCCCAAACTGCCCAGAACTGAGCCTTTGCGACTTGCAAGGTAAGGCACATGGACTGCCAGTTTAATTCTGAAAACAGAATGCCCTCCACTTTTAATCACCAAGAAACACAGACAGAAAAAAAATTCAATGACTCATCAGAAAAATGGAATTGGCATTCCATAATATCCATTGACAGACCCTGAGGAAGACACATAAGCCAGACATCACACAAAGTTATGGGAGAAGAGCATTTTGATTTTTAAGAAAAGGTCTCTTAAAAATAATTCATTAACTGAATGGAGAGAGCTCAGCAGATATTATTTTACCCGACAATACAGGTACTAAATTAATGTTTCCATAGCTCAAGCCAGTTACAAAACAGAAAAAGCCTGAAGTGTTAGATAGCCACAAAGCAAAGACAGAAAAACTGCATCGACTGAAGCAAATATTGAGTGACACTGATATGTAACCTCACATCAAAAATTCTGCTTTTCTTAGCTGCTGTTTATCTGTCAAGAGTTGGCATCAATAGTAAAATTTTTACAAGTCAAGTTACCAGATTGAAAGTACCAGAAGATTAATCAAACTTTGAGAGAAAATTTTGTTTAGAATTAGTAAGAAGTACCATAGTCCAGACAGATACTTCAAACTTGCTTTGCTCATAAACTTCAAAGACTAATACAATTAGTTAACACAGAAGTCATTATCTAGAAAATACTTTTCTCGGAAAAAGAAATTAAGGCAGGGCTGTATGTTGCACACATACGTAATTTCCTTCCAAAGAAATATAACTGAACGTTTTTAAAAAAAAATTTCAGAAGAAAAAAAGGGAAAAAAAAGGAAACATACACAAATCTCAGAAGCCAGCTTTCAGGTTAAAAATAAGACAAGAACACAATCAGTGCCATGCCACATGTACAAATATCATCACTCTAGATTTCAGTAAACTAAAAACAAATTACAGAACACTTCCATGGTGGACAAGGATAAAAGCAAACTTCATAGTTAACATGATAGAGGCATCAAAATGGTGCTGTTTGATTCCTCTATCATGAACTACCTAGAGCTTAATGTTCAACATTTTGTATCAATTAAAAAAAGGAGGACCAAGTAGCAGCTCAGATGAGCTAACTGGATGAGCAGCCAGTTATATTACACATACCTTTTAACAATCAATATGACACTCCAAAGAAAGAGAAAAAAACAGGTAATATATTTATATATATATATATATTTTCTATTTATATATGCAATAATTAACTTTTGACACTCATCATTAAGTCTTGATAGAAACAAGAACTACATATGAACAGTTTCTACACTTCAGAAAGGGGTAGGAAACAATACTGTGTCACCATTATTACAACATACGAATGATTTCTGCACAAATGTACAAAGAGCTTGGCAGTTTGACATGCATGGTTTAAGGGGAAGAAGGCAAGTACAGGAACCAGGCATAAAAATGCTGCTATCCTGACACCCTTCCTGGCACCCAAAATATGGAAGACACAAGGGCGCCAAGGTTTCCAAAATTTGTCTAATCAGGCTACCCAGAAAAAAATTGTGTTAAAATTTAGGTGGAACTATAAAATCAAAGTTAAAATTTAGATGAAACAGACAGTGATGTGCAATTTAAAGGACAGAGACAGGTTAAAATTGTATTAATTATATAGAAATATAGTACCCTCAAGAAGGCAGCAAACACTCCTTAGAGAATGCTAGCAATAAATGCTTCTTTGTGCACTCCTTTGTCATTCCTGACTTGGTTCCCATTAAAGATAGAATAAGGGTACCATGCATATAGCAGTATTTGCAGCACTGCACCACTGTTCCTAGCCACATATTTGACTTGTTGCAGTGCATAGCATTTTGTTCATAACTGTTCACTGAGATTCTTAAAGAAGAACACAAACACTCTTCTTTTTCTGCTTCTGTTTCTTTTCTGGAGACTTCTTGTTGATTTGTCGAACTAGGTCATAAAATATCTAAGTAAAAAAGGTAAATAATTAGAGACCAACTAAACATTGGGAAAATAAATAACATTTAAAATAAGATCATTTCCATACATCATTAACATTGATCTTAGCTTTTGCAGAAGTTTCCATGAAGGCACAATTGAATTGTCGGGCAAGATTCACTCCCTGATCTTTACCAACAACTCGTTCATCTTCCAAATCACACTTGTTGCCAACTAGCACCATTGGTACGTCATCAGTGTCCTAAAACAGACAGTTATTGAAAGAAACAATAGCAAGAGAAATAGTGCATAGATAGGGTTAATCATGCACTAACTTTGACCCGTAATATCTGTTCCCGCAGATCTTGTAGGTCATTGAAAGTTGATTGCGCAGTGATTGAATATACCAAAACAAAGCCTTGGCCATTTTTCATATATAAATCTCTCATTGCTGTGAATTGTTCCTGAAACACAAATATTTATCACTACATTTCAGTACACTCAAGATAGTAAGTAGACTGTCAAAAAAATACAATACTTACAGTTCCGGCTGTATCAAGAATTTCCAGCATACATTGCTGACCATCAACTTCTACTTGTTTCCGGTAACTGTCTTCAATAGTTGGATCATATTTCTCTACAAATATCCCTTGTACAAACTGTACAGTTAACGCTGATTTTCCTACACCACCACTTCCCAGGACAACAATCTTATATTCACGCATTCTCGAATTCAGTGTGTCTCTGAAAAAACAAAGAAATGCATGAATACAAAGAAAATACAGATAATTACTATTTTATGAACATATCAAAAATAAAGCAAGCTACGGAAAGTTGTTTCCATTTGGTAAAGCCTAATATTTAGGTAAATAGTAGAAACCAAAAATTTTCATTGATTCAAACGGTCGGATGAAAAGACGGGTGGACTAAAAGAAACGAAAATTAAGGTTTCTGGGAATATTTTGTAAAACTTTATAATGATGACTTCATAGAGAAATGTTCCCAGCCCACACCCCTTCAATGAATGAAAACTAAGCACTACACCCATGCAATAACCACCTTAATTCACGTTAAGTCACCAAGGAGTCCTCGGCAAGGAACGACAAGGCACGCTCGGATTGAGTACGGTGACTAAGCCACAATTAAGTGTCAGGTGAGAAATTCAAAACACGTCATTACAAACGTACCGACCTAACCTAACACATAACAGTTCTTGAGTAATGAGGCAACCAGTATGTATGACGCGTGGGGTATTGTATCGCGACAAAGTAAAATGTACGGTATTTGATCTATAATATCTTCTGAAAAATTTGAGCGTCTAAATATAGGCTAATGAAAAAAAAATACCAGCAAGATGTGGGCGCACCCGAACTCAGGAGGGCCTAGCGGTTATACGGTCAACCCACAATCGTTCGCAAGCAGCAGTAAGCACTTAAGTGACGGCTGTGCCGACAGCAAAATTATTCTAAAACCTACCTTAAGGAATAAAAATCTCACTTTCGTAATGGGCCGGCTCCCGCCCCTTTCCACTCCTTTCCCTAATTAAGCACAACAAAATGCCATGTTCCGTCGAATTAAGGACACAGCGCAATAAAAACCTCTCCACAAATCGGCCAGCGAGACTGTGAGAAGGGTGACCAGGATTCAGGCCGAAACGTACAACGCGTCAGAATTTTCTTGGAAATTCTCTAGATAACCAATTTGCTTGGAGAACAGAAATCAACTGTAAGCCTACCGTTATCTTAGGGGCGATGGCTTCCCGACATTCCCAACTTCCGTTGACGCATGCGTCGATTTGACCAACAAACGCGTGTCCTTTGAGTAAAATTAAAAATTTCAACAAGAGAAAGAAACCGTTTTATAACTAACACAAAAACACATTAATGACATGTTTTAATCACTTATTACAAATCGGTTTTGAACTATGGAGTGTTTGAGCGAGAAATCCCGGATGATTATTTTATCAACAGTTGGCAGTTTTGTAGTATTAGTTCCGTAAGCAATGGCCGAATGGCAATCGATTTAAAAGATTCCGGGGGAATTGACGGTGATTTGACAAGCATTGAGATTGTGCAAATTCTACGGGGAAAAGGAGACTTGCCACGAAAATGGGAAACTTGCTCCATCACCTGCATTTTAACGGCATATGCAGTACATCCTAAGAACAAGCAGATAGTAACCAACAAACGTCTTGAGCACGGTCAACGAGTAATGATCGGAAATTTCTTTGCCTGCCCCCCCCCCCCAAAAAAAAAAAAATATGATAATAATAATAATTATATATATTAATGTCTTTTTTCAGCGACTACTTCAAACTGAAATTTAAAAATTTGAAAATGTGGCTACAAGAACGACTTCGCAGGGAACACCAGCCTGCGAAACAGACTAGCTGAGGGCTTGTTCATCCATTCATTCTCGTGCCTGCCACGCAACGCCATATCATCCTGGTTGGACTGTGGAGGGGCGTGGCGGCGCGGCGCCGAGGGGTCGCGGCCCCACCTGTAGCTGCCCCCTCGTACCCGCGCACCAGCGCCCTCTCCCGCCCCCTCCCCTCACCACCAACCCCTCACCGCCCGCTCTCTCTCTCTCTCTCCTCGCGGAAGTGAGGGGGTAGAGGGTCGAACCAGGGGGTAATGGGGAGGGAGGGGGTGATGGGAAATGGAGGGAGAGGGAGGGGAAGGGAGGAAGGTTGGTGGTGCTGCCGTTTGATTCAGAACATCGCTCTCGTACCTCCGTCCTTGTCGCACCTGGGGCTGTCCTCTATGTTGGGGATGGCGAAGGGCCCCGTCAGTGCGACAGGGATGGAGGTGGAGGCGCGAGAGCGATTTTCGGAAGCAGGCGGCTGGGCACCGTGGGACACACCGTCGGGAGGAGAGGAGAGGGGTGTTACAATTAAGTGAGCCACTCTGCGCCATGGCACAGCGCGAGCGCGGCAACGGCCACCGGTCTCCACGGGGGAACCATTAAGGCCCGTGCACACGGTAATTGCGGGGGAGCGGGCGAAATGGAGCCCTCCGCAGAGCAGAGCTCCGGCCTGGCCCGGCCCCCAGTGCGGTAATTCCACCGGCGGAGCGAGTTTGTCACCGTCTATGACTGCACCGCTCTGCGACACGCTGACGTTGAATGACGGCGGGGCAGAGTGTTGTAAATATGGTTTGACACGCTAACCCTGCCTGACACGACTTTCTAAGATAAGTGTGATTATCGCACTTTTATGTGGCGCCGTGGCGAGGGGCATCACCCCATGCCACCTATAGACTCTCTCAGCAATAGCAAAGTGAAGAACAAGGCGAAGAATTAACTGACCGGAAACAGTTGCTCTTCATTTATGGAAACCTAAAGAAAATGTAAACATTATCAAAACGATTCGACCTACATTTTACTGAAGTATTTTGGGCACATTTGGGTGAGAAAAAGCAACTGTTTCCGGTCTGTTATTCTTCAACCTGTTCTTCACTTCGCCAATGCTGAAACGGTCTATTGGCGAGGTTTTTAGCTTTGCTTCTGCTGCTCCTCCTCCTCGTTTCGCACACGTCGAAAGACGCGGTGGATCCTGAAAGGGCCGCAGTGGCGCTGCGCTGAAAGAGGGGAAGGGAAGGGGGGGCTGGTCGCTGGGAATTCCACCAGTTGTGTTGGACACGCCCTGGTTCAACGGTGGAGCTATTGGACAGGTAGATTCTCTGCGCGGACCGAGCCTAGCTAGCCGTGTGTGTGGTGCGGATGCCTGTGAGCCATAGGTGTGGGGGGGCAGGAGCAGGGCACACAGGTGCCGTTTTTGCACGTGATCTCACCCTGACCCCTCCGCTCCGCTGCCGCCGCGGCGCTCCCAGCGGCTCCCAGCGGCTCCCAGCCACGACACCGAGTCCTGTCGTCGACAACAGACTGCCGCTCCGCGCCGGCGGGACGGGGAGGGGGCAGGGCAGGGCAGGGTCTCTCCCAATAATTCTCTGATTCGGCTCAGATCACAATCATTTAATAGGGGGCCCATACAACTGAGCATCAGGAGCAGCGGCGATATAGGACCCGCTGGCGCGCCAGCCGGGGGACAGGAAAATCGATGACGAACCGATAGCAGAGCCGCTCCAGCCGTATTAATATAAACTGCAGCGTATACACGCGGCGGAGGCATTAGGCGGGTCAGGTCAGCCAGGCCGGCGGAGGACAGGCACCGCCGGAACCGAGGGGGAAACACTCTGAATTTTGGTGTACAAATTTTGTAGTTTTTTTTTTTTTTTTTTTAAGTTTTAGTAAAGTTTTCCAAGAATTTTTAGAGTCCCACTGAATTTTTGTGACCTTTCCTGATTTTTTTTTATTTGTGAAACAAAATATGAATCTTCCTGATTTTTTCTTATTTTTTGTTGTTGTAATTTCTCTGATTTTTTCTGAATTACGAGGTGTACAAAAAATGCAGAGTTGTCTCCACCTCAGTCGGAACCCTTGACCCTTCTCTCATGCCGGGATGGAGGATGGAGGCTAGGCCACCCATACCAGGAGGGTGGTGATACCGCACAGTCGTATCGTCTCTCTGTCCTTGTCGCACTCATGGGGCACGATCCGGGAGACAGAGACACTGTCGCAGTACGCGAGTCGTGTATGAAAGGCAACCTTAATTTATGGACGAGTCGGCGAGTCTACTGAGCCTCTGCAGCTCATCTGCCAGCACTGACATCGCAAAAAAAAAGGAGCACACTACTGATGTACCTGTCTCTTTGGTCTGAGTCCCCCCGGGTGGAAAGATCTGGACATGAACTGCAGTTAAAACTGCAGTAGCTGAACTGCAGTTGGAAACTGCTGTTTAAACTGAATTTTAACTATTGCATAATCTGCATTTGAGAACTGCAATTGGCCAATTGCGGTGAACCTCGACTCGCTCTGAAAAACCTTCCCGTCAGCTCTTGGTATGTTGTTCCCCACGCTTCGAAAAGGCCCAAAAAACTATATCTTGCGTGGAAATTTTTTTGTATCAAAACCGAAATTTCCGTGCGCCGAGTATTCTGTTTCGTCAAAGTCCCGTCCGCGGTGCACTTCTGCGACTGTCGCCAGCCTTTGGTTTCTTGTTCCAGAGCCAGGCTGCTGCTGGAGTAGCAGGGGCAGGAGCGGCGCCTGGGCCTGGGCCCGGGGGCCCTGGGGGCTCACTGAGGCGGGGGCCGGGGCTATTGTTAGCGTTCAGAAACAGATTTCTCCGACAGCCCTTCTCTTATGCCCTTCGCCCTTCTCTTCCCCTCCCCGCTACACGTGACTGCTGTTGTGGGGTCCTCACTTTATGAGCGGAGTGTGAGCGTGGCGAGGCGGGGCGGGGCGGGGCGCTCTAGACCTCCGAGGAAACATCGAAGACGAGGGGTTCGAGCGTGCAGGCTGCAGGCAGGGCCCCACGGCCGTGTCGGGCCGGGCCGGGCCGGGCCACCCACCTTTGGCACAGTGTCACCACGGTGCCACGCCCAACCCTCCCGCCTCCCTGCCCCACCACCGCCCCGTGGGGCGCGCCCGCAACCTGTACCTGAAAGGCAAGGGCTGCCAGCTTCAGTCATAATTATTGTCCCTTCCTCCGCCCCACCCGGCCCCGGCCCCGACCGCAGGGCAACGCGGGGCGCCGTAGGGCTGCGCGGGCCTTGTTACGCCGTGTTGGAAGCGCTACTTGCCAAATTTTCTTCACATTTGCCTCCTAGCGTGCGGGGGAATGCGTGCTCGCGGAAACACCCATAAAAATGGGGCCAAGTGTCTTCTTGGTGAACTTTACGAGGGGCGCTGTACGCAATCCTCCTCCACTCCCGTAAAAGCGTTTCTGGTTGTGTTTGGTGGTGGAGGCGGTGGCGGGGGAGCCGAAGCACCAGCTCGCCAGCCCCCCTGGCCCTGGCCTGGGGGCTGCACCCCCTGCCCCGCACCCGGCCCCGACGTAGGCCCGGCGCCAGGTCGTCACGGAACCCACAGCAACCCCCGTGCCGTAGGCTATGTACTAGTGAGTAGTGCAGTGGATGGAGGGGAACGCATGTGGTGCCCAATGGCGCACTGGGCTCTCCGTGCGGCAGCGGGCGCGGGGCGGGGCCCTCCCCCATTACGTCGAGGCTCGGCTCTTTGACTTGAGTGACGGAGGTGGGGTGGCTGTAGGCCGTTAGGCTGTCCTGTCGCCACCGCAGGCCTAATGGGGCGAGGGCGGGGGGCGCGGGCCTAACCTCAGCCAACCTGCGCCCCCATCGCATCCGCCGCAACCCTCACCACTCACTCTCCAGTCACAGCCCCTCCCGCCCTCATCCCTCCGCCCCTCCCCATCACCCGTGCCGGCTTTGGGGGGTTTGTCATGCCCGCTCCTCCCCTCCCCTCCCCCATCACGTGTCCTCAGAGGTGGGGAAGGGTGCTGCGGGGAGGGCGGGGGCGCGCATATAGGGGCACCGGAGGGTACCGCCGGCGGCCTGGGGCCGGGACCTCTGGGGGCAGGGCACCCCGACAGCCATTCAACAGTCCGGAGAGAGAGGGCTCGGGGGACACACTAGGTCTGGCATAGGTATAGGCGGATAGGGCGGGGAGGGCTGGACTCCAAAGAGCTTCGCGAGGAGCCGAGGGAATCGGAGCCGGCGCCGGGCGTAGATCCCCGCGGTGAGCGTAGTCGCCCGGGCCGGAAATAAAAGTCATGGGCGCGGCTGCGGGCATCCGGCGGCCGGCGTGAGCAGCCGCGCGGGGCGGGGCGGGGCGGGGCGCCGGCGTCAGCCTCGACGCGACACGACGGCGCCTCCACACGGTCCGGCCACGCCCGCGGCGGTCCGGCACGCTCCAATCGGAAATGTCAGTCACATCCGTGTCGGTGTCCGTGTGCGAGTCGGAGGATGTGGACCCGCCGGCCGCGGACTTCCCCAGGCGGGGGGAGACGGCGGACAGCGCGCTGGGGCTGGGGCTGGGCGAGGAGGACTGCGGTCGAGTCGGCGTCACCCAGGTGAGCGGTCAGCGGACCGAGGATAAGGAAACTTCACGCGAGTGGATTTTGTGCGAGGGGGAAACAACTCTGAATTTTGGTTTTCAAATTTTGTAAGTTTTTGAGTGCAAATTGTTGAATTTTCCTAAAATTCTGTAAATTTTTGTGATTTTTTTGTAAATTTTCCAATTTTTTCTTAAATTTTTCTTAATTTTATTTTAATTTCTGACTCTTTTGAATTACGAGGTGTACAAACATTTCAGATTTGTTTCCCCCTCGATATCATGTTTTCATGAATATCTTCTCTACGGAGGGAGAACTGGTTTCCCACAGTGTAAGCCACTATAACCGCAACCACCTCTGCTTTTCCTGGCCCCAGGTGACCCTCGTCACCAACGGCGGTCACGGCGGGCTGAGGACCCTAGCCGGCGCGGGCGGGCCCGGGGGCGAGCAGCACTCGCTCCGACAGTGGCATCGCCCTCTCCGTCGACCTCCAGGATGGAGGCAGCGGCGGCGGCTGGCAGCAGGCGCCAGGCAGCCCGGAGGGTCGGCAGCGCTCGGGCAAGCATCTCAGCGTGTCCTTCGAGGTCGTGGACAAGGACCCTGGAGTCACCGTCACCCTGCAGCAGGCTGCGGATTCGGATGAAGGGTGAGCTCGAGCTCAAGTGTTTCAAGGGCATAGCGTTGTGTGCTGTGTGCTCCGCCTCTACGCCGGCTCGCGTGTTGCAGTGACCTCTCTCTGGTCGCCGACCTGTCGGAGACGTTTTCCGAGGGCGAGGATGTGGACGCGGAGGTTGCGGCCGTCATGGTGCAGGCCACGGAGGCTCACCGTGGAGGCCACCGAGCGGCCCGTGCGGCCTCCCCCGCGCTGTCACCGACCTCCGGCGCCGGGACCGAGGCCGCTGCCGGCGCCTCTGCGGCCTCGGAGACCGTCCCCGCCGGCCCCGGCGAGCTCGTGGACCTCCAGTTCATCCTGCCGAGCGACAAGAACTGGAAGAACAAGAACTACTTCAAGCTGGTGGAGAAGCAGCGCGCGCTGGGGGCCACGCCCATGGCCTCAGCGCGGGACGTGTGAGTAGCGCAGCGCAGCTTCGGCACGGCCACGGCGGGCGCGGCGCGCGTGGCACGGTGTGGCAGGGCAGGCGCAGGAGCTAGCGGGGCGTCGCGACGGGCTCGCAGAAAACGGCAAGGCTGGCGCATTGGTTGGATGTCTTATCAATCAGCCTGCATGCATGAGTGTTTGCTGCTGCCGCGGTAGCCCCACCCTGCCCCACCCCTCCCCGCCGCGCCAGCATTGAGCCCCCATCATGAAGCCTCATTGTCGCCCCGCCCCCGCCCCCCCCGCCCCGCCCAGCAGAAGCCCACATCATCGCGTAGCTCAGCGGCACATTATCGCTGTGTCCCATACAACACCCATGCAGACTGGCGTGCTGTGGTCTATCCCCTCTCCTCTCTCTCTTCTCCTCCGCATCACTTCCCAGTAGTCCGAGTCAGTACACCAGAGGGCAGCACGCAGCACACGTGCAGCGCGCGAGGCGGGGAGGGATTCTGCGGAACAGCTCGCCAAGCTTTAAAATTACATTGATACTGAACGTTGCTCGGGGTGTTCGTGTTCATACGACCTGGACAAAGAAAGAACCCAAGCCCAAACCTTTTTCTGATATATAAAGTTTGAAAGAGGACTACGTTTTTCTTCATCTTTCTTTTTCGGTCTGTGTTTGTACCTGGGTAAGGTGCTTATAAGCAGATACGCCTTGCAGGCATCCTGCCTCAGGGGAGGGAGGGGGATACGAAGACGGGGGCACAATAAGCGGATGGGCGGGGCGAGGCGGTGGTGGTGGGACCTCATTTGTCGCCGAGAACACCGCAGACACAAGAGTAAAGTTATGGCAGCCACAGTGGCGTACGCCGTACGCCTGCGTGTGAAGGCCCATTTTAGTTTGGCGAGCATGGGTTGGGGGTCGGCGGGGTGCGCCGGTACAGGGGGCGGGCACGTTCGGTACAGGGGGCGGGCACGTTCCAGCCGTGGTTCACAGCCGTTCACAGCGGAACAAATCGCTAGCGTATGGCATCCTATTTATTTATTTATTTATTTTTGTTTGGTAAAGTGATTGTCCGCGCTGTGCGCGCACGCACACGCGCGCACGCACACACACACACACACACACACGCACACACGCACACGAGAGCGAGAGCCGAGCGAACCCCATGTGACCCCGTGACCCAATATGCCATGGCCCAGCCAATCCAGTGGGGGTGGGCTCCGTCCTCCCCACCCCGCCCCGCCCCGCCCCGCAGCCCTGTGCTCGTCCTTTTGAAAGCCCTTCGCAGCGCGCGCGGGGGAACCAGGGCGCGGGCCTCCAGTCTGAGAGCGACGGGCGGGGTGGGGTGAGGCGGGGCGTGGGGTGAGGCGGGGCGGGGCGGGGCGGGGCGGGGCGGGGGCGGGGCGTGGCGGGTCAAGGTGGGGTGGGGCGCAGTGGGACGCTGCCCCCGCTCCCGCCCCGCGTCCCTCTGGGCCCTTATTCTCCCGTCGGGCCTGGCTAAACAATGACCTGCCCGACGAGGAGGATTTGCGGACGGGCTTTGCTCGCGGCAATTGCTTCTCTACCTTATTCCCCACAAGCTCTCCCTCCCCTCCCCGTCACCGCCTCCCTCCCTTAAATCAATCAGCTTGGTGGTCTCCGAGGGCCGCTACGCCGAAGCGCTGGGCGGACTCTCGCCACCGCTTTCAGGAACCGCTAAACTCGAAAAGCCACAAACTCCCCTCCGCACCGGGCTGGACGGCGCCGCGGGGTCTGGCCGCTCAACCCTCTCAAGGAAAACTCGTTGTTCGGTGTGTTTTGGGTGTATCCGGAACACCCCGACGCGGTCCTCCCGATTCGCCTGTTCTCCATGCGAGCGTCCGCGCTTGGCGCCGTGCATGCGATCGGCGGTAGGGGTGCGAGGCTCGAGTGGGCGCGTGCGCGTTCGAGTGGAGTAAGAAACAGTTTCGGTTGAATAACCTTGCGCTTCCGGGCCCGGGCCCGGGACCGGGGAGTTTGTTGTTGGCGTGCGGGCGTCGGCCAGGTGCAACACTGAAGAGAGGATGCCGCCTCCCCCTCCCCTCCTCCCCTCTCGCCTCGCCCCGTGTGCGTGCTCGTCGGACTTGCACCACCGGGCCGTTGGAGCGAGGTAGGCCACTCCCGAGGAGGCACGCACGCGAGGTGTGCCGGCTGCCTACCCTGCCATTCGCAGGGGCTCCAAAGATAACGATCACACACCGCCCCGCGCCGGAAGACAAGCGGCTTCGTGTCGTGTTTCCGGCCTGTGCTGGAGCTGGAGCGGGGGCTGATATAGTAACCCTCGGCTGTGCTTCGTAAAGCCCAGCAGTGTACGGGCTGCTCAGAGAAGAGAGGAGGAGGATAGAGGAGGAGGAGGAGGAGGAGGAGGAGGAGGAGGAGGAGGAGGAGATAGAGAGGATAGAGGAGGAGATCGAGGAGGAGGAGGAGGAGGAGGAGGAGGAGGAGGAGGAGGAGGAGGAGGAGGAGGAGGAGGAGGAGGAGGAAGAGGCCGTCGTCATTGACCCCCTAGGGGAGAGCTGGGCCGGGCTGGGCCGCGCCGTGTAGCGCTGAGCGCTGAGCGCACATGCGGCACCGGCACCACGTGTGCTCACTCTCACGTTCCGACCCATGATTAAAAATGTAACCCTGACGTCGCTGTCTTGCGAGTGAGACGCCTCGTGGTGGAGGAAAGGGGGGGGGGAGAGGGGCAACTTGGTGCAAATAGGCCGACGAGGCGCGGTGGCTCAGCTTAGCACGGCCCGACGGCCCGGCCCGGGGCTCGGGTGGTCGCGTCCGAACGATCCGGACCTCCACCGCGCGGCCTCCACCCCGCTCCCATGATGAGGTCGGGTGCGCGTCGGGAAGCGGAACTGTTCGGACGCGGCCCTCGGCGGACGGCCAGATTCCATAATCACTTGCAGCAAGCCCTTCAGCCCCTTCCACTTGCCGTCCCCCCCCTACCCCCCACGTCACCCCGCTCAAACCATCCCCTTGAGGCGCATCGCGGGGGGCCGCGGCTCGGTCCGTCGGGGTGCAAAGTGCAGTAATTGACGCTCAACTGCAGACCAGGCGAGCCTCTCGACTGCAGGTAGTGCAGGTGCCCAACTCGGCCGGCCGCGGACCGCGGTCCCTCCTAGACTCCTACCCGACCGCGACCGCGACCGCCCCCAACATGGCCGTGGAGTTGGATCTAGACCCGGAGCTCCTGGCGGGATTCAAGTCCCTCCTGGTCCCGGAGAAGCCGCCGGATGGCTCCAAAGTGTCCGTGGCTCTGCCAGCCGTGTGCGCCCCGGCGCCGCGAACGCACAAGCAGCAGCGGCGCACCGGGAGGTGAGTGCTGTGATGAGGCGAGCAGGCGCGGCCACTCCGCTCCGAGGGGTCCTTCACTATAACTTCAAGCGTACATCGATTTTTAGGCCCCCTTTAGGAAAGCCTATTATTGCTTTCGCCAGAAAGGTTTTTTTTAAAATTATTATTATTATTTCTTGACGATGGCCCCTTATGGCCGCAGTCGATCCTGCCCAAGCGATTTGTACAAAATTTCAATGAAAAATACTACGAAGAATTAGATTTTTTTGGTTTCTCGTGATTTATTTTTTTTGTATTTTTTCTTTATTTTTTTTTCTTTCTCAATTTTATTCTGATTTTTTACCTGATTTTTTACTGATGTTTTAGGGTGTACACTGATTTTTTTTTTTTTTTTTGGAGTGAGGACCTCTCGGACCACCCCCAACGCGAGGGATATGCAGGATATACGGAGACTTCGTATCCCGAGGCGTTTGTGAAAACACACCCCTTTGACCGGCCGCCTGGCTTATTACAAGAAAGTCCACAAGGGTGGAGTTGGAGTTCCCCTTCCAGGTGAACGCGATATCGTTATCCGTCATCGCTATCACCCGTCGGTCGAAGCGCTGCTTCAAAGAGAGACACCTTTCTTTCGAAAGCAGTGGCCCCTTCGGTTCGCGAAGCAAGTTTCCGGACCTGTCAGTTCGACTGCTGCGCCACCCTTCTCCGATCCGAACTCCCGCACTCCCTCCTCTACCCCCGTGCCCAACCCCCTCACTTTTTCCTCTACCGCCTCGCCTCGCCTGCCCGACCCGACCCCCGCCCCGGCCCGGACGTCTCGCCGGCCCGACCCATCAGCCTTCAGTCTCAACAGGAAATAATGTGATCGCGTCTGCACCGCCCGGCCCCGGCCCCGGCCCACCCTTATCGCTCATTCAGCCCCCACCCCCGCGCCCTCCCGCTTTCTCCTCCAGCATCACGTCGTCCCCGCGCCCTTGCCACCCCTTCCGGCCGCCTGACGGCATTTATGTAGTTATTAACGCCCGGCCCCGCACGCCACCCGTCACTGCAGAACAGTTCTGCTGCAGTCACAGGGGCGGGGCGTGGGACAGTGCCACATCGCGGAGGTGTCGTTCCCAGAACTGGGTCAGGGTCGACATGCCTTCTACCAAGGCCGACAGGAAGGGTCAGTGTGCAGCCGTGCCGATATCGCTGCAGCTGCAGCACGCCACGCCCATGAAGTGACAGGACACGGGCGCTGACACCTTCGCCCAAGCCGCCCCGATAGCAGACGTTCTTTCCACCGAGCGTTTTCGTCTCCCTCTCCCTCTCTGCTGTCGCTGTCACGCTCGTCCTCATCCTCGTCACACCCGTACCAAGGGGTAATCATTTCGAAAAAGAATTGTACGGCCCCAAAAGAATCATTTAAAAAATAATAATTTAAAAAAATCGAGAGGAGAGATACAGAAAAATATGAAAAATCGAGAACAAATGAAGAAAAAACTGAACTAGGAAGAAAAAGATATTCCTCGAAAAATCAAAAGAAAATCCAAACCAGAAAAAATCCAAAACAAGCAAAAAATCCAAAAAAGAAAATGTCAAAAGTAAAAAAAAATCATTGTACACATTTTGTGTGAGTGATCCCACCCCCCTCGACCCGTACCAATGGCAGCACCCTGCTCCCGCAGGATCGTGACTGGGCCGCCGGAGCGAGGGTTGTCCCCTACCCCCACGCACTGGCAGCCGCTCGCCAAGCGGCCCAGGCGCCCGGGCCCGCAGCTCAGCATCGCGTCGTCTCTCGGGTCCACGGCATCGCAGGAGGCCGCGCTGCCGCCCTGGACGTGCGCCGACCTGGCCAAGGCGGGCCTGCTGCTCGCCCTGCCGCCGAGACCGGTGGACTTCGATGACGAGGCGGAGATGAGGAGGGTCTTCGCCCTGGCCTACGACGTGTTCCGGTGTAAGATTTAACCCTGTAGTTTCCTTTATCGCGATCCTCGGCAGATTCCTGACAGTAAGGAGGTCTTGTTTCAGATAAAAATGTTCTCCAGCAGGCTCTGGAGGACTGCGGGTTCTTCGTTCAATTTCCCCAGGTGCTCCTCTTGCTTTTTTGTTTTTTTCTCGACGATGGAGTTCATACAACGACCCGCACAACATTTGTTCGAACTGCATTCTGTCTGCTGTCAGCACGCGAGTGAGCCCGCCCGGGCGTGGCTGCTGCTGTTCGACCTGCACAAGCGCCATTTCCGGCCCCGGGAGGCCATGGAGCTGCACCTCCCACCGCCGCCCAGCGGGCACCACGTCAACAGCCGCCAGGCTCTACAGAGCGCTGGCCTCGCCGACATGGACGACGACCTCTGGGAGGTGAGCGAACGCGGGGCGGGGCGGAGGCGGAGCCTCCCCTATCCTCCCTCGATGGAGGCGAATGCCAGACTACTGATCGAGGGGGAAACAACTCTGAATTTTGTTGTACAAATTTTGTGATTTTTTTTTGTAAATTTTTCTGGATTTTTACGAATTTTTCTATTTTTTTCCAGATTTTATTAATAAAAATTCCTTAATTTTTTCTGAATTTAAAAGAATTTATTGTTTCCCCCTTGCGACTGATTCATCCCTCGTACCTGCGTCCCTGTCGCACTCATGGCGGTGGCCAAGAAGTGCGACGAGGATGGAGATGCGAGAGTGGCGATCCTCTGCGAAGGAGTGAGGAGGACGGGGTCATGACTGCCCGCAGACGCGCGTGCACCTCGCCGCCGCGCTGGCCAGGCTGCGGGTGAAGAGGCGCGCGCTGCGGCTCTCGCAGCTGCTACCCCCGCACCTGCAGGACGGCAGGATCGTGAACCACGAGGACGCCCTGGTCACCGGCTGGGTCAATACCTTCAAGAGCAGGTAGGTGTTAACGTGACGTGTGTTCCATAACATCCGGCGTGCGCACCGAGACGTTCCGCGATAGCAAACAGCAGGTGTGCGCGGGTCTGGAGCGCCAGGGGCTGCGGCTGGTGGACGATGGGCCGGCCGGGCGCCGGCTCACGGTGGACGCGGCCCGTGAGGGGGCGGCCTCCGTCTCGCACGAGGACTTCCGCTTTGACCCCGTCCTGCCCAACGTGATCGTGTGCCACCCCGACCAGCGCGACGACCTGGCGCAGGCCGCTATCGTGCGCAAGTGCTACCTCGTCCTGCAGGTACGGCTGCTGTGCGTGGCTGCGAGGGGTTAGGCCACCCATACTCTGCGCGAGCGAGGCGGCTGGCCTACCCACCGAACGGCAGGCGCCCGCGGTGACGCCTTCCCGTTTGCTCTCTGTTCTCCGCCAAGGACCGCGCTTTCAACTTTGGCCCCGCCATGGTGAGCAAGCTGCTGTCCGACTACGACCTGACGGGCTGCGTGGCGCAGACGCACATTCACTCGCCGCGCTCCACAGCGTACCTGGCCTCCATCCTGGCCGAAAACGTCAAGGTGGAGACGCTGCTCGCCTTCGGCGCGGGGTCCCGAAAGCAGCAGTACAAAGTGGGTTCACGACCAGTCCAGGACAGAGTCCCGCCCGCCTAGCACTAGACCTCTCTATCTCACTGTGCCTGCCACTGTCGTCCCAGGCATACTTCCGCAAGCTCGGGGTGACTAACGCTGAGGTGTTTGAGGAGCGCTTCCTGGACGCCGCGGCGCACGACGGCGGCCTCCTCGACAACGTGGTGGCCGTGCTCGCCACGCCGCCCAACTCGTATTCGGCGGTGACGGACCCGGTGGACCTGGTCTGCAGTCGGGGCGGTGACCTCAGCATGCTCCACCAGCTGACCGAGGGTGGGGGCGGGGGGCGGGGCCGACACTGCGGGCAGCGCCATGCTGCAGGAGCAGGCCGCCACTCTGCGCCTCGCCATGGCCAAGCCGCAGGTGCAGTTCGTGGTGTACGAGACGCACTCGGTGTACTCGGTGGAGAACGAGCGGCTGGTGCGGCGCCTGGTGCGCGAGATGAACGCGCTGGCGCGCGACCGGCACGCGGAGGAGCAGCGGCGCGCGGCCTGGCTCGCCTCGCTGGCCGCGCAGGCCGACCAGGGCGTGCCGGGCATGGGCTTGTCGCAGGGCGAGAAGCGCGAGCGCGACCGCGCCAAGAAGGACAAGGGCGGACAAGGCCGCCGACGAGTCGGCCGCGGCCGCTGGCGCCGCCAAGAAGAAGAGGCGCTCCGCCAAGCCGGCCACGGAGCCCAAGGAGCAGCCCGCCGCCCCCGCTGTGACCACCCCCGACCCCGGTGCCGGTGCCACGGACATCCTCGCCCCCGCAGAGGACGCCGCGTCGGAGCGGGCGCCCACCCCAGGGACCGTGACGGCGACGCCCTCAGCCGCTCCGTCAGTGCACGGTGACACCGCAGAGCCCCCTGCATCTGGAGCTGCGGCCCCGGGCTCTCCGGTGCTCGACAAGCCTCCAGATCCGGCACTGGATCAGGAGCAGCCGTCACAAGGAAAATGGGAGGCAGAGGAAATGGTATAAGTTCTACGCAATCAAGCACCCTCCGATCATCCCTCGATCACATTGATTTAAAACTGACAATTTTTCATAGATTGTGGACAGTGAAGGGGGGGATATGGCGGTCACTGACGGTCAGATCGAGGGCACCGACGGCGCAGCGGTAGGAACAGCGTCGCCAGCTCCGGCCGAGGTTCCCGTGCAGGCGCCCTACCCCCGCACCCGAGCAACCGCCCCCACCCCCACCGACTCCCGCACCGCCAGTGGTGGAGGTACGTTTCGGGACTAGAATATTAGCCCCGTGAATCGCCGCAGCTCCGAGCTCAACACATTTCTCTCCCTCCAGGTCCCACCGTGCGACCTGTTCGAGATAGGCAACCTTCCCGACATGTGTCCGCACAGCGACAGCTGCCTGACCACGTCCGAGGAGGGCTGCTTCCTGGCGCTCATCAAGCGGAAGGAGATTGTGCGCATGGACGCCAACTACATGATCAAGATGGCGGAGGCCCGCGGGCTGTTCGGCTGCGCGCCCGGGGTGCGGCGGCCCACGGCGGCGGAGCGCGCGCGCAAGAAGCGCGAGCGGGAGGAGGCGGAGGCGCGGGCGCGGGGCGTGGGCGCGCGGCGGAGCGCCGGCGGCCCCCTCGACGTGGAGCGGCTGTCGGCGCCCACCCGCGCCTCCCGCGCCCGCCAGCAGCGCATCCCCCCGCGGCCGCGCCGCGCCTCCAACATGTCCTGGGAGTCGGACGACTCGCACGAGGGGCCCGACATCGCCATGGTGCTGGAGGACTGCCCGCGCTTCCAGCAGCACATGCAGGCCGCGCGCGAGGCCCTGGGCGCTGCGCTGCCCGCGCCCGGGGTGGCCGGTGGCCGCGCGCCCGGCAGCGTCGTCGAGGTGCGGCGCCGGGACGCGAGGCGCTGGTGGAGCGAGACGTCGCGGTGGGTGCTACCCCCCTGGGGCTGGGGCTCGGTCAAGGGGGGAAACAACTCCGAACTTTGGTGTACAAATTTTGTGAATTTTTATTGAATTTCGCCTACATTAATGTGAATTTCCCTGATTTTTTTTTCTCTCTTGAACTCTCAGAATTACGAGGTGTACAAAAATTTCAGAGTTGTTCCCCCCTCAGGCTCGATACATCATGGAGCTCCACCACGCCGCCACGGGCGTCTTTCAACGTTCCGACTTCTTTTTCCCGACAGGTACATCGCCGCAATGCGCGCCGGCTCCGCGGCAGGCTGGCAATACCTGCTCCGGTTGGGCCCCATGCTGGGCCCCATGCTCGGAGGCGGCGGCAGCTCCAGGGCCAGCTTCCGCCTCACGCGCTCCGCCCCCGCCGCCCCCGACCAGGCCCTCTGCTCCCTGCACCGCCACCCCTTCCCGCTGCGGGTGTGTCTGCTGGAGTTATGACACCCGCCCCCGCCCCTGGACGGGCCCGGGCCCCTTAGTGGCCGGTGTACGTCAACAAATATGACCGAACCCTGCAAATCGTACTAATGCAATGCCACTCGGCACATCGATAGTTGGGACCATAACGAACATTTTGGCCCGCAGGAACAAAAATTTCTTCCCTTAGGAAAAAAATTATAGAGGGTTAAAAATAACGTAGCGCCTTACGGGGACTTCGGGTAGGCAACCCGCTTGACGCCTGAGCCGTTTTCGCGCTGTTTCCGTGGTTTTTTGGGCAAAATCGGCACTTCCAGTTGGAATTTCGTAACCAAAATTTCAGGGAAGCTTAAGGAGGGTCTATGGCACACTTTGACGTTGAGAATTAGTCAATATTCGACCTTCGAGCTCGACCAGAGGCCGCGAAAGTTCGAATTAACCGATATTGAACACTCTCGCGTTCAATGCCGTTCAACAACGAACAAATGTGTTTTGAGGCCTGATCTTTCGACTAGTATTGTCCATTGAAGTGTCCTGAAAACGCTCCTGGTGCCCGATTTCAACCTCGACTCCTAGATTTTTGATGACAGGCGATTGAAAGGGGCAGTGCAGGGGCCTCGCCGGGCCGCCTGGGCTCCCGGGCGCGCCCCGGCCGCCCCGGCACGGCCGCCCCGGCGCCGAGGGTCCGCCCCTGCCGCTAGTATTGTTGATTTTCGCTTTGTTCGGCCCGACCCAGCTACTAAATTTTTCCGTCATGTAAATTCTAACTCACTATCGGTTGCACTTGTACACGAAAAAGTGCAGAAAGCTTCAGGACTTGCCACCAACTTCCGATAAACTCCGCTTGCATTTGCTCCGCAGCGCGTACGTGAGTGGGCAAATTTGGGGCAAGGCAGCCACAAAGACCCCTCGAATCCCTTCACCAGATGGGTGGGGCTGGAAGGACAAGGAGGGAAAACTTGAAATTGTTTGGGGTTCCATCCCCCCCATATGGGAGGCTGTAAGAAAGCTACTAGCTAAATGTGGATGCACTACAGGATGCAGGGGGCAGCGTTGCATCTGCTGGAAAAGCAGAACAACATGCACAATTTTCTGTAGGTGCATAAGCTGCGGCAACGACAAGCCACAGTAAGGCCTCAAAATGCATTTTTCTAAATAAAAATGACTTCATAAAAAATTACTTTATAAAAAATTACTTCATAAAAAATAACTTTATTGAATGGAATTCATTCCAGTAATCCAGATTTGCAGCCCGAGACGGACGACCAGGATGTGGACGATCCAAACACCATTTAATCCATTTAATACGTATGAAAATTTAACCTTTCACGGTAAACGAAAAACGCGTTAAAAAAAATTAGAGGTATGTGGGAAATATAGATAATCTGAGCTTGACACGCACTTCTTCACAGGGAACCAGTTTTACTGCCTGGTGCGGATGTCCGGGATCGATAGCATTAATCTTTGTAAAGTTGCACCCTTCTCAAAAACGGTAAAACGGATTTCTTTTTCTTTTTTGTTTCTTTTTTGGGTTTACCAACCAGGAGATGTTGCAGAAATTCGTGATCCCCTACTGTTAAAATTCACAGGAAACTTCTTGGCAAAAAGCTGCCCTTTACTACCTGTGCTGCCGCCCTCCGCCCTGACCGTACCAGACACACTACCACAGTAAGACGCGCATCCCTAAAAAAACAGTTATTAGATTAATTCCCAAAGGTCTGGGTTAAAATCAGACACCAGGCGCATGTTAAGGACACTTCACTTGACAGTTGTGCTCGAAAGAACAACACTCCAAATGCACAGGTTCGTCGCTGCATGGCCTTGAACGCAGGAGTGTTTAATATCGGAGCCGACCGGGGCCGGGGCGGCCGGGGCGCGCCCGGGAGCCCAGGCGGCCCGGCGAGGCCCCTGCACTGCTCCTTTCAATCGCCTGTCATCAAAAATCTAGGAGTCGAGGTTGAAATCGGGCACCAGGAGCGTTTTCAGGACACTTCAATGCACAATACTAGTCGAAAGAACAGGCCTCAAAACACATTTGTTCGTCGTTGAACGGCATTGAACGCGAGAGTGTTCAATATCGGTCAATTCGAACTTTCGCGGCCTCTGGTCGGGCTCGAAGGTCGAATATTGACTATTTCTCAACGTCAGAGTATGCCAAAGACCCTCCTTAAGCTTCCCTGAAATTTTGGTTACAAAATTCTAACTGGAAGTGCCGATTTTGCCCAAAAAACCGCGGAAACAGCGCGAAAACGGCTCAGGCTTCAGGCGGGTTGCCTACCCGAAGTCCCCGTAAGGCGCTACGTTATTTTTAACCCTCTATAAATTTTTTCCTAACGGAAGAAATTTTTGTTCCTGCGGGCCAAAATGTTCGTTATGGTCCCAACTATCGATGTGCCGAGTGGCATTGCATTAGTACGATTTGCAGGGTTCATTGACATACACCGGCCACTACCTGGACGGTGGCCTTCCCCGCCTCGGGCGCGCGCTGCGCTGCGGCTGCCACCAGCTGCTGCTGGAGCCGTCGGCCCCCGACATACCTCTCGCCTCGCCCTCAAAGCGAGCGAGAGCGAGGCCCCCCGCACCTACCCTGCCACCGACCACGGCCAGCGCGAGATCCATGTCCCAGTCGGTGGCGTCTTCCAGGGCATAACTCCACAGTATCAAAATCATCACATGGTCCATTCAAATTTGAAATTGATTGATTGATTAGGACCAAACCCAGTGAAACAAAAATTGAATTTTTGGCAATATTGATACTCATTGGGTTCTCCAGAATTGTAACAGGCTGTGAAGATCGTCAATATGTACATGTGACTGTGACATAAGCAAACGCTTCAGTAAAACAGTGCTGTTTAATAGAAATTAATAATTAAAAGTCTATCAAAATATTTGAGTTAGCTATGTGACAGGGTTGCCACAAAATTGGAATTGTCGATTTTCCCGACAAATTCCTGACGAAAAAGAGGGTCTGTCCTGACATTTTCAAACCATATACCCGGTAAAAACGGTAAAATGGGGTCGTATTGTCCCTTAAACAAAGAAACCCTTCAGAAGAAAAACTTGAATTGTTGTTTGACAGTTCTCAACAGAATTAAAAAGCTGCTCTGTGCTGTTTGCAGCCGTCAGGCAAATACATTGGCCTGAGCCCATTTGTCCTAACACTTTTGCCCCAATTTCCTGACTTGTGACAACCCTATATGAGTCATACCGGTCATACTAAGTAAGATGACGATCAATGAAAGTTCTACACCCTGTGGGATTTATTTCCTAAATTAGAAATAGGATCCCTTAAATGTAGGAAGTACATCATGTCAAACTATTCTCCTCTGTGTTTGCCTTTTATAACACAACCGGCAAAATGCTCATGAAAGCAGGGTAAAAGAATATATACTAAAAGAGAAGATACAATATGTAACATTTAATGCAGCACCAAATTAGTACAATCGCTGGGGTGGTCCCATGGTGGACTTGACGTGCAGAGATCTAACGTTCTGCCAGTGCTTCTTCAGAAGTGACACAAGGAAGTTGATTGACAGATGGACATTCTGGACCAGTTCATCAGGGGACATAGTAACATGACCAACAGCAACTGACAGGCACAAGACCTAGACAAGGAAGAAGAATTGAAACTTACATTCTGGAAATTCAACATTCAAAAAATAACCAAGTTCATACCTTCTTCATCTGGAACTTAATGGTAGCCTTGACTTCATCAATCTTGGCCATCATGGACTCTTGGTGGGAGAGAAGGCCAGGGAATTTACCAGCCTTGTTCAGACCAGGACCCAGGAGACGGGGGATCTGCTTGATCAAGGCCTCAGAGGCGAGGAAAGCATCATACTGCTTGGCTGAAAAGATAAATAGCTATGTAATGATAGTCTACAGAGCAATAAGTGGTTACACATAAAGATCAACTGTGAGCTAGGGTGTACAACCACAACCTTATCAGACAGGACAATGGTAGTTATGCCCTACTACACTTAATTTGGCATTATTCCTTTAAACAGGAGGTGAACAAAAAACCAACTGTTTGCTTGTAAATGCCAAATGTTCCTTTTATCAGCAAACAAAAACACTCACCAAGCTTCTTGACAAGCTTCTTGTTCTTGTTCAGCTTCTTAAGAGCTTCAACATCCATGAAAGGAACATTGTTGGCCTTGGCTTCATCACAATGCTGCTGATCTCCAAGGATGCACACCTTCATCTTAGGCCTGGGAATGTGCTTCAGTCTGCAAACATACAACAATGATCATTTAATGGATAGTAAAACAACCGAATGGAAATACTCCAAACTACCAATCTACACACGGATCAAACATTGCGCTTGACCCGACTTACCACAATACCAACAAATGACCAAAAAGTAACGGTAATGTTGCCACTACCTCCCCATATAATTTAAGACCCTGGGTGAAGGTCCCCCTGGTTAAGCCAGGGTACCTGACAAAGAGCATGACAAAACCTTGCCCAATAGTCAGGTGAAATGCACATACTTGACAGTGCCAGAGAAACGCTTGTCCTTCTGGGGATCATAGTTCTTCAGACCGATTTGGATTTCCACGGTCTCAAGGAAGTTCCTCTTCTTTTCCTGAGAGTGCTGCAGGACAGCATTGACACACTCGTAGAGTGTGTCCCTGGAGACCTTCGACCTGAAGGAAAATAAAACGGACATACATTATAATACTGTCACATTTCTCGGCGAACAGCAACGACAGCGTGTGCATACGTGACGAGAGGGGAACCTAACCAAACAAAGCCGGCACATACGTGTGAGTATGTGCGACACTACACTAAAATTGATAAAGATTTCCCAAGCAATAAAAATTATTCAAAATTTAAACACAAAACTGATTAATGAAGTCGCCCGTTCTGAATATATACAAAGCTAAGTGTGCAGCGGCATCCTAACCCCTATGCGCTGATAACTAAGTTTAATGGTAGAAATTTGTTCAAATATATGCACAAGGGGACGCTGGAAGACACATTGAATAAAATATCCAATGTACAATTTTAAAAATTGTTCAGGATTAAATTTTGTCGGATAGATACTCACGTCATTTTGGATCAGTTGAAGACGATCCCCTGCTCACGCGATGAAAAACTGGAAAGGAAACGGAAATGAGCAAGAGGCATGTGCTCTTCGCTGGCTAGAGGATATGGATGATGTCTTGCTGCGGCCAAAGATTTCGCCACTGGTCCTTTCGGTCTTTGTGAGTAGGTAGTCTGCTCGATCAGCATATCAGCATCACCAACTGACATCTGACATTCGGAATTGTGGAACGCACTTGCACTCCTGAAAATGGTTTTCGTCGTATCTTACTCCTCTCAATTAGTAGTTTAATAACAAAAATTAGTGAAAATATTGCCATGAGAAGACTTTTAATTCTCTGTTACCTGCTTGAATTTTCGTTTGGGTTGAATTTTCTATGATATAACTCATAGAATATGTTTTTCTCTATGTCTGCTTACAAATCGAATATATGCAGCTTGCGAAGTTAACAGTTTAACTAACTTTAAGTTACATTCGCAGAAATGTCAATTTTTACAGTGACTGTCTCTTAAAACTACATTCCACCTTTTACTCTTAACGGGCAACTTTAGTTTATTTATTCAACTAAATTTTAATCAAGTAAGTATGCTTCTAACCTATCGGCAGATTGGCAGGTGGCTAATTTGTCATTTGACGTTTTGCTGGCTATTATTATTTCACTCACCAGTTCATTTTCTTTGGGGAAGTTTTAGCGTTCCAAGATATTTTGTCCTCACTTCTGCTTTTTTATTGTGTGTCATTTTTTTGTTACCTAGGATGGACATGCACTCAGATAAACTGCGACAGCAATTTGAAGGCCAGCTTTACAAGTACACCAATGTTATGAAAGGATGGCAACATCGTTGGTTTGTTTTGGATCCTGAAATGGGAACTCTTAGCTATTTTCTGGTTAGTATGAACAATGATCACTTCTCATGTCATTAGCTGAAGTTATTTTGTAGTGTTGACATTTTAAAAATTATGTGCAGAGTGATTCTGATCACA
This sequence comes from Frankliniella fusca, assembly GCA_029379305.1. Classification (NCBI taxonomy): domain Eukaryota; kingdom Metazoa; phylum Arthropoda; class Insecta; order Thysanoptera; family Thripidae; genus Frankliniella; species Frankliniella fusca. The sequence continues at coordinate 1,860,804 of JAHWGI010000383.1, read as the reverse complement.
AATCGAGGGTCAGAGGTTCTATTCACTTAGCTGCAGCAGTAATATCTCCTAGTGATGAGGACTCAAATACTTTCACTGTCAATTCTACAAGCGGGGAACTTTTCAAATTACGAGCAGGTGATGCACGAGCTAGACAAGACTGGGTAAATAGATTGCGAGCTGTTGCTGAAATGCACACCATAGCTATTGCTCAGGTATGTTAAATAACTCTCAATTTGCTAATTGATCGTTAAATTGATCTGATTTTAATCGTCCTTTTCTTTTGTCCATAGAGCAATCCTCCTTTGCCTCCTCGAGAACACCACACTCTGGGTACATCATCTACCAATCCCAATCCATTGGTACATTGCACAATGGCCTTGTTAGATGCGTTCAGTATGGTACGTGATCATCTTCAAAAGGCTGAACATTGCAACTCCCTTCTTGTTCGTGCTGTTGAGGACTTGCCAGTTTCGGGTATGTTGTCACAAATTTGTAAACCACACTAAACAAATAAAAAAGGAAACTTAAATTTGTTTTAAATTTAGTTTATATGTAGGTTCTATTTGGTAAATTTCATTAAAATGTTTAAATTTACAGGTCCAGGTATGCACAGTTCTGATGCAGACCTTCTAGTCCTAAAGGCTACAACAAGTGCCACATTGCAGTGCTTAGGCCACTGCCTTTCCATACTGCAGCAGCAGCAGTTGGCGCCTCCTTCCACCCCAGCGCTGCCGCCAGTTCCTACTGTTCCTGGTTCATCTCAGTCATTATCAAGCACTGGGAAACCAACACTCACCAAAAAGAACTCCCTCACTTCTCATGCACCTGCCTCACCCTCTCATTTTGAAGGAAAGAAAAGGTGAGTGTTACTGGCTAATCAAGTAAATAAAAATCTTTTTCAGGTGGATAGAGGTAATTATACACACTCAAAACAACAACAACAACAAAAAAACATTAATTTTGTGTTAATTTCTACCTGCAAATTTGTGTATAGAATGTTAACAGCTTTAACATGAATATTAGTTTGTGAATATGAGCATTGTTAAATCGGTGCACTACTGCAGGGTCTGACACTAGATCAATCGGTTAAACCTTCACTTCATATTTGAAGTACTTCTGTATAAAGAATGGTTTCATTTGAAAAAAGAAAGTGAAACAGCTTTGGGTTCATATTGATGTTGAGAGGAAACAAAGAGAGCATGGTGTTTGGTAGATCACAATATTTTTTTTTTCTTTTTCCCTTTCCATCTGCTACTTTATTGGTTGGTTTCATTATGTAGTCAGCAGCATTGAGTTACATGGAACTATTGTGAAACAGTGTGATGAAGATTGAATGAGTTAATAATGACTTGGCATTTTAGATGCAATATTTGTTACTCAAAGAGTGATTTGATGGGAAATGCGTAAAACTTACTCATTGCAGCATGTGGAAAAATTGTCTTTACTACTGACGTGAAGTCTTCTTAATCAAGTAGTGTAGGCCTTTTCTCCTCCTGTCTACTCCATTCAATTGTGGGGACAATTGTATCATCTATTTTTTTTAGTTCACTTAAATATCAAATTAAACCCAAAATTAGTTTTTGAAACTCAAATCATTCATTCCGTTATGTCACTTGTTTTTCTTGATTTGTAGTTTAGAAAGATTGGACATTTAAGTTTGTTCAAAATGTGTGTTAGTTCTGTGTCGCAATGCAAAATCTGTTAAAATCTTCTGATTTGGTTGTGCATGCATTTGTTTTTTGCAGATCTGGAAAATTCAAGAAGTTAAAGCATTCCCGAAGTCTGAAAAAAGATCTTGGACATGTTTCAAAGTCAAATGAGAACACATGATTGACATCTGAGCTAGGACTTGTTTTGGTTGCTTTATTCTTTGTTCAGGAAAGGTATGCATGCCTTCAAATCCTTGGAAGTGTTTAAACCTATGAACAATGCAACATGGGAAGGTTATCAAAGCCTCGTTTATCTTTTCCTGATAAGTAGTCTATTACAACAGATTTTGATGCCCATCTTTATTTGAATATGAAAGTCAGCTTTAAAATCATCAGGTAAAAAGATCTTTGTGTTCCTTCTATTATAGTATATTTACAGAGCATCTCAGTAAAATTCAAGTAGATGTACATTGTGTGAAGTTTTATTTTTGCCTCATCAATAGCTGCACATTTATGACAAGTTGCAAGGGATTTATTTCAGAATTGATAATTTTGTTGATCAAGTATTTGTGCTGAATTTGACTGTAAATTTAAAGTTTGTGTTTGTGTGTTGTTTCCTTCAGTGTATAGTAAGTGCCATCCTTTGAACTTAAGATGAGATGGGGAGTAATATATCTCCCTACACTTCAGTGATTATTCTATTCTATTGCTTTTTAATTTGAAATAAGAACAATCCTGATCTCACATCCTTCATCTGGATTTCTGGTGATGCAAACTCTCTTCATTTTCTCAAATTTGATTGGCTATTCAATGGTTTCTGATCATCATGCAGTGACAATTAAGGTTCTTCAATTTTGTAGTGTTTTTCCACCTATGTAGTCAGAATCTTACTACCAGTCTTTGGAGTAACATCCATCCTATGTTTTCTGCTTTTAAAATGTTATTCTATGTAACTTTTCTTTTAGAGTAAACAATGGTGCAGATTAGATTAGCATGTATTAAAAAATTGCAATGTTGAGGTACTTTTTCAAATTGCATTGTCTTGTTGCCAGAGGGTTTCAGGTTTTTGAGCAAACATTTATTGTGATGTAGTTAATCAATTTTAATGCCAATTATTTAGATAGTACCAAATCAGCAGAGACTTAAATTTATAGGTCTCACCCGAAAGGCAGTTTGCCTCAGGAAATTTGAGTCTGTTTCCTATCCCTTTTGTGTACATAGAATGTTTATGTTTAAATGTATGGACAATTGAATGAATGGGAGTGTTTACCTGTTAAGTATTGAAGTGGCAGTCTCATGTATGGAAGAAAACTATGTTTAAATGTATGCACTTGTAAACCTATTGTCATTACATTCAAGTTGTGCTAATTTGACTCTTCTTTTAGATATTTTTCAGATTCTTATAAGAGAAGACTTTTCAGATTACAAACTCTTTTATGCTAGAAATTTTAGACAGAACTGAATTTGGGACCAACATTTTGTTTTAGTTTTGAAGCAAGTTTGTCAGTTTATTACTAATTGCAGTATAGCATAGGTTAAATTTTCTACAAAACATACCAAGGAATTCTATCTATGCTTTGTGTTTTAGTTAGTTCCTTTTCAGCTCTACTACTCTTCATCTTTATATATTTTTATCTAATGACAATAAGATGGTTAAAGACTTTCATAAGTTTCTTCTAGCCGTATTGGAACTGAACTAACTGTCCATTTGTTGTGTTCAGTGGTGGAAAAATGAAGTTTCCTTTTTCTACCATATTGTTATTTGTTGTGTGCTTTTCCTTTAAAATATGCTAGTGTATGCCCCATGTTTGCTGCTGATTGAGAGTCATGGAAGTCTGGAATGTTGCACTGTTGTGTTCACATTGCTGTTCCTGCTTTAGCAAGACTGTTGAGTAGAGTGATGCTGAGGCTTTTGTGATATAATGTCTCAGAATTACTGTTTTTTTTTCCCTGATAACCAATGCCTTCTGACCTGCTCAAGATTTTAGTGAAATGAGTGTTTTGTAAACATATCATCATATTTGAAGGTTGGGTGTTTACTTCCTTTTGCTAAATATGTGAAACGTTTTCCAATTATCTCTGTAATTTGATGTATCTGCAATATATTTTTCATGTCTATGTATGTCATGAGACCTTCTCAGATATTTTGGAAGGATTTTTCACAAATAACCTGTAGTTTTATTTGTGGAATAGTAAGTTACTTTGCTGACTTATTTGGTGTCAAAAGAACTCTTCAGGCTTTGCTCTAATACTTTCTTTGTCAGTTCTTGAGGTGTGAGACTGATGAAGCACAGCATTTTGTGCTGCTACCCCAGCCATCCAGTTTCTTTCATTCTTTCAATTGTCCTTTTACGTCTGCCATTTCTGTCCATGTAATGTAATATGATATGTCTTGTCTATGATCATTGTATGCATGGGCAGACTGTGAATTGCTACATAATTTGCTTATTGTTCAACTGCAGATAAATAATTTCCATTCTGTCAGTTTTGAAATGCCCTTCTGAATGAGTCATCTTTTCTTTAATTTTAAAGTCTGCTCTTTTCTCTTGGAATTTGTAAGTCATTGAGGTGCTAGTCACATGTAGAAGGGAACCTGTTTTGCCATTTAGTAAAAAATCAGGGGTTCTTTCATTTGCACAATGCATGCAAGTGTTGGGCAGCTTCTAGATGAGCTCAAAAATATTATGATACTTTTGTTATTAAACCAAGAATGAGACTGCCTTAGTGGCTTAAATGCTTGTAGAGTAAAGTTTTGCTGTAATTGAAAATTATTCACATAAAATAGAAAGCGTGCTTCAATTTCCAGGACAACAAAGTTGTCAATGGTAAACCCCAATTAATATGTACAAATATGGTATAATTGATTTATATTTTTCGTGGATATTGTCTCTTATGACAATTAATGGTAGGATGTTTTGTGTGTTAAAGAGTTGTGTTTTCTAAAGTACACTTAGATATTTTGAAAAGAAAACAATGTTTTGTTGCATATAGAGGCTGAGCCTCAAAATATATTTTTGTTTGTCCAATCTAATGTTGCTGTTGACTTTTTTGATTTCATATCAAAATAATTTTATTTGTAATGTACGTAATAGGAAAATAATAGTATTTGTTCAAAATAATTTTACTATCTTTCACTTGGTGCCTATCCTTGCTCATTTTTATAGATTTTGTACTATAAAAAGATTTCTCTTTCTTGTTGATTGTAATTTGTGGTACTTCACAGTTTCCAACACACACTTTTGTTAACTTTGTGTCTTCCTATATTTGTTCTTAGCTCGGAAACATTTGTAATAATTTTATTGTTGGATTTTTGATGGTACATTTACGCAAATATTACGTATTTCAGAGCACAACTTTCAACCTGCTAGTTTCATCCTTTGTTATTAGTATTCGTAGAAGTGCATGGCATGTAAGGAGAACAGGCTCATTGGGCCAGAAAACAGTGCCCTTTTCTCAGTGTTTTCAGCTCAGTATTTAAACCATTTGTATCTCCAGTGCAACTAATTTTGTTGCAATATTTGATCCTTCCACATTTTCATCCCATGTTAAATAAATTGTAGTAATCTCATATTGTTGCTTACTCTCTGGTACAATAAATATCTAGATATGTAGGTTTTATCTGTAGTTTCAACCTATCACTTGTGTTGTCTTCCTGCCATTTACAATGTCCACGCTTTTTGAGAGATGCAACAATTATGGGCTATGACTAGTCTATTCACAGAATTTAGAATAATTCGTAAGGTCTACTATCTGTTTGTATGGGTCAAAAATAAATGAAGCAAGTTCATAGCATGGCTTTTGTTTGTCACTGAGTCACATCCCTCTCTAAACAGCAGCATTTTGCAAAACGACTTCTGGCTATTTGTGTTTATTTTCTCTCTCTTAAATGAAACTCAGTGAGAACCCTATGACTGTTACAATTTTGAATGAAATCAATGAAAATAATGTCAGTGGGGTTTATTAATGTTTAACACCCCCAGCAAGAATTAGATCATTTGTTATGAATCCCCCATTTATGGTTTTCTGATCTTTCAAACTAAATTAATTCTGCATTCTTAATTATAATTTTTTGATTTAGTTTTATGCATATCATACCTAAATCTTTACAAAGCGCTTTTGAATTTTTTTTTGAAAAGAAAGAAGCAGTGGACAAATGCAAATCAATCATCTGAGGGCCTTGACAACTAAATCACTTGACTTGAGGTCTGGTTGACAGTTGTAAAATTGATTTTGTAATTTGCTAGTCTTCAAAAGCATTGCTCACTTTGAGAGATCACAAATCCTACATTGGAACATTCTCAGAGGGAAACTTTGTTTATTTAATTGCAGTGGAAGCGATCGCCCTCATCATCAACATCCCCTCAACAGCACCGCTAGCCCCGCGACGAAGTGACCCCAGCAATCGAGTAGCATCTGCTGAATACGGTATGATTAACATGTGGAAAGCACATGACATGTTATGAAAACGAAACGCTTTTCAAAGTAATTTTTATTTTTCTACAGCGAAAGTAGATGCAAGTTATTCGAGCTCCAGTGAAAGGGAAGACACAAGGTTAAAAGAGAAGGAGCAGGATGACCAGACAAAGATGAAAGTGAACGAGCCACAGGAGGAAGATGAGCAAGTGACTGATGAGGAAGATGTCCGAGCCGGTGGTGGAGGAACTGGAAGAACATTCCAAGCTGAAGAAAACAAGTCTGTCATTTTACATTTATTATCCCAATTAAAATTAGGTATGGATCTCACTAAAGTGGTTCTGCCTACATTTATACTAGAGAGACGGTCTCTTCTAGAGATGTTTGCAGACTGCCTTGGTCATCCAAACTTATTTATAAAGTAAGTATTTTGTTGAATTTCAATTAATCTCTCTTCTGATTGACTGTCATCATATGTTATTAAATCATGGGTTGTATTGCACATTTATTTAGGATAATAGAAAGTTCTACTCCAGAAATGAGAATGATGGCTGTTGTAGAGTGGTACCTCACATCATTGCATATTGGAAGAGACTGTTCAATTGCAAAAAAACCCTACAATCCCATTATTGGTGAAACATTCCATTGTTCGTGGAAAGTGCAAGGTTCAGATAAGACAGATTATGTCCATTATACAGCAGAACAGGTCTCTCACCATCCACCTGGTAGGAGATAAAAATTATACTTGCTCAGCATTGACTTTTTCGTACTCATTTTATATTTCAATTGGTTCTAATGCACTTTTATTTTCAGTAACTGCATTTTATGCTGAATGTCCAACCCGTAACATGTGCTTAAATGCATCCATTTGGACCAAAAGTAACTTTTCTGGGATGTCTGTTGGCGTCACTATGGTTGGTGAGGTGAATCTTCTCCTGGGGGACATAGGAGAACGTTATGATTTCACTTTACCTTCTGCTTATGCTCGCTCAATCATATCAGTGCCTTGGATTGAATTAGGAGGCAAAGTGGTAATAAACTGTCCCTCCACAGGGTATTCAGCTAACATAATCTTTCACACAAAGGTAATACTTCTTGATTTAATTTGGTGTTTTTTCTGCTTTGATTTCTTGATTTAAAAGAGACATGTATCTTCTATGTGTTTCAGCCTTTCTATGGTGGCAAGGTTCACCAAGTGACTGGAGAGGTTCGAAATGATGTTGGTCAGAGTACATGCAAAATTCAGGGTGAATGGAATTCATCCTTTGAATTTATTTATCCTGGGGCAAGTTTTATAAGTTTTTTCTTTCTTTTTTTTCCCTAAAGTAACTAATGTCAAACTATTATACCTAACTAATTAATCCCATTTCTATTTGTAGGGCAGCACAAAAGTCATTGATGTCACAGGGTTACCTGTTATTCGGAAAAGAGTAAAACCTGTATCCAAACAGGGAAGTATGGAGTCTCGTCGATTGTGGTATGAAGTTACGAATGCCCTCGCAGAGGGTGACATTTCAAGAGCCACCGATTACAAAAGACATGTAAGTACCCCATTTGTTAAAATGGTTCAGCAAAGCGCCAGCGTCTGTCAATATATTTGCTGTAACTTCTAACTATGATGTGCTGTGTGCTTTTGCATTTGTTTCTGCTTTAGTTGGAAGAACAGCAGCGGGCTGGAGAAAAACATCGTGTGGCAACTGGTACATCATTCCCAACAAAGTACTTCCATCGCACAGAGGATGATTCATGGATGTATAACAACATGCTGGTTTCAGTTTAATCTGGGTATCATCATATGAATTGTACAGAATAAAAACTATTTCTTTTGTTTTTGTTGTAATATTTGGTTTTCTCTATGGTAGAAAATATCAGTAATATCTTTTCCATGACCCAGCGACTCAAAATTGGACAAACCTGGGCAGTCATACCCAGCACGGCAAGCTACACTGAGGGGCTCTCGTTTGCTCTCGTGTCTCAGAATTATGATGCTGTTATAGATTCGACTTAAGAGCATCCATTGCCACCGTTAACCATTGCTAATGATAGCCGTTTTTTTTTGTTTTTTTTTAAATAAAAATTTGGCAAGAAAATTATACTTAAGCCAGCTTCAACATCACTTTATTACATCTCATAATCAGTTAAAAAATATATTTGATCATTCCACTTATCTAATTCACAACAGCATTTGTATCAGTTCAGCTGTTAAAGGTACATCATTGAAATACTAGTAACTACAATAATCCTCTCTTTGAGAAAAAATTTCGCAAATCAAGCATACAAAGTCCATTCTCAGCTCCTCAAAATATAAGGCAAAAGAATGTCTGTAAAACAATAGATAATGTTCAGTGCAGCACTTGAATGTTTTGACATGGCTGTGCCACATGAGTAAAGCTCTATTGTATTTTCTAATGAAAGCTGTCATTCAATTTTCAGGTGTTTCTCTAAACTGTAGAAAGGAAATCAAAGTAATAGTTTAACCCAACACAAGAATGTTATTGAACAACTATATCACAGAAAGGGAAAAAAAAAAATTATTAATTAAATGTTATGTGAGGAAAAGTACACCTCACCCTTCACATGTTACTCAAAAATTCAAGGCACATTTAAAATTGATACAGGGATTTTGGTCTCTGTAATTTCATACTCTGGCGTATGCAGAGGTCTCGTCCACATAATTCTATAACACAAAGCATTAACTCCATAAGAAATTCAACAAAAAGTGCACTCTACACATAGATAGACTAACTATTTCTACAGCAGACATGCTTATAATTCTAAAAAGTAAAAACATCCATTGATTGCAATGTTTAACTTAATATCACAGTTCATAGAGGTCTAAATGATCCCTTCTTATATTTCCTGTTTCATTCAAACAAGCTAGAGATTTAGAGGGTTAAAAAAAAACTATCTTGATTAGACTTGTTGCGCAAATTTGTAACAATCTTAGTCTACTGGGAAATAGTTCACAGTAAATTTTAATTTTGTTTGATTTGTGGTAACAGCAACCTACGCTACAGAAAGGAATTAGGAGCATTGCATAAATGTGGTGACAACATTGCCTACTCTTTGAGTAACTGTCTTACAAGACCTCTGCTCAGAATGTTGATGGGAGAAATGACTCTGATGTTGCCTAGGTCTATGTTGCCCAGAATGTTGTCCAGAATGATGGGCATAGTGATTTTCATGATGGTGCCCAGCATGACCACCAAAGTGACTTCCAAAAAATGAGCTTCCGTCTCCAAACGAGTGGTCTTCGAAAAATGGGTGGTGGTCCTGAAATAGAAAGGGAACGTTAATACTACACAAGTTTCAAAGAAAAAGTAAGCATCAAACCTCTCATTGCGTACCTCAGGAAACATATTTTCGAAAGAGAAGAAATTTCCACCGCCTTGCTGGAAATCAGGTGCAAAATGGAATGGTCTCTGAGGTCTGCCTCCAAAGTTTTCAAAAAACATAGACTCAAATCCAAAGTCATGGCCAGCATGACCACTGAATTGCTGTCCACCAAATCCAGAGGTAAAAGGATTAGGATTCCCACTTTTCTGCATATCATAAAGTTTTCTCTTTTCAGGATCTGATAATGTTTCATATGCTGGAAATTTAACATACATCGTTTACGAGGACCTTGTTTGGAGAATTAAAAAAGATTGTTTCGAGTGCTTTCTTTGAGTGCTTACCTTGATTAATCTTGAAAAACTTTTCTTCAGCTGCCTTCTTTTTACTCTTGTCACCTCTGACTTTGTCAGGATGGTACTTTAATGCCAACTGCTTATAAGCCTTTTTAATTTGTTTCTGTGTTGCTGTCTTTTCCACCCCTAGAACTTTGTAGTGGTCTTGATCCTCATTTGCAACAACTAATTCTATGGCAAGGAGGCATGCGAATACAAAGGCAAAGAATTTCAGGGATGTCCTTTCCATTTTCATGATCACCTTAAAATGTCTGTAAAATAATAGCAGACTTGAAAGCATATCTTTCCAATATACAAGAAATAAATACTTGCACAAGTCAGACTTAATTTTGTTTATCTGCTCCATATGGATGTCAGGCTTGCATGTTGCACACAAACAATTATACAGCCAAAAATACGACAAAACATAAAAGAGCTGTTTGCGTATGTACGACGGTGTAAATATAGAAGTGAATCTTGCTTCACAGCAGATCAAAACCCCTATCTAGCCAGTTCGAAATGGAAAGTGAAAGTGCAGCTAGGGTTATCGTAACTGAATGTCCAGACATTTAGCCCACATAATAACTCCAAGTAAGTTACACAATGCTTCTGTATTAGATTTCCGTGTGCTTCTTACCTATAATATTTCGGAAGTTGAAATACTCAAAAACGGTATTCGGAAATCCTATCAAGCTCGTAGTCCAAACTGGCCCAATGCTTCAACGATTATGCAGATAAACGTCCTTGCGTGTATTTACTTGTAGCAGAAAGCACTAGGCGCTACAAATGGTGCCAACACAATAAAGAGAAAGAAGAAACAAAAACTGCAAAAGATAGCTTTATGTATGTTTTTGCTGGATCTAAATTGCACATAGCTTTTCATTTTATCTTCTTTGATCTTTCAAAAGCCACATATTTCAAATCATTTCTTTGCAATTTATTTTTCTGGATTATGCTGTTGTTTCGTCCTGAAGACCTGACGTGTTTTATTCGTGGTCCAATCAAAACTGAGAAACAGAAACAGCGGTAAATTCAAATGTTTTACTAGGTGTCAATCGTTCAGCTTCCTTCAATTTCTCGAAAATAGTTCTGTGTGCACGGCACACTTGTGGGGCGAGCGAAGAAGACATAGGCAGCAGCAGCTTGAGGCAGACAGTTTTCGGATACAACGCAATACAGGCCAGCGGCCGTACCTCCGCAGGGTAGGCCACCCGCCACGTGGCCGCGCGTCCGGGTCGCCTAGCTCCAGTTCACCAGGCGCCCGGCGCGGCCCCGGCGCGGCGGCGTCTGCCTACTCCATGGGGAAGGGGGAAGGGGCCTCCCCGGCCTCCCCCTCCCGGCAACTGGGGAAGGTGGGGGAAGGGAACTCCCGCAGAGTGAGAGAGACGGAGTGACAGATAGCGGCGTCGCAGTGGTACACGCAATTGAGCGCAATGTCTCTCTCCGGAGCGGACCCGGCCAAACGGCCCGCCGAGGATCGCCACTTAATCCGACTTGCCGGGAAGTCCACACATAAAGCAGAGCCGCGCAGGAATTTTCGGCCCGAGTAGGAGAGTCTTTTCGAGGCAATCTTCGTCAAATAATGATAGTATCATCACATATGTATTTTTAGACAGCCCCTCAACAAATCCAGTGCGATGGGTTTTTATCACTTATGCCTCAATAGTGGAGGGTGACCAAATAGTGGTCAAAGAAGCTAAAGTGCTAACCGACTATCTTCGCTCGTCTATTAAGCAGTGGGAACTCGTCTATAAAAGGGGAGACATTTTTTTCATAACTTTCAGAAGGCACATCCTTGCGCAATCATGCATAGAAACGAACGTGGAATAGCAAACATAATAATTATTAACAGCCGGAGTCATTACTGTTCCTCTTGGTTCCACCTCTTTTTACTCCTGCTTGATATTTGATATTTATTGAAGTACTTAAGACTAAACAGTCTAATTTTGTACATCAGACTTCGAACAAATTAGGAGCACTCCTGACAGAGTGTGTGAGAGAGGCATGAAGGCATGAATGACTATGGCATGGCTGTCAGTAGCGCTCTCCTCTGCTCAGTCGTTGCACCAAGCCCTCAAATAAAATATCCACGGTGATGGTTTCGGTCATTCACACCGCGTCGTGCGAGGGGGTCCGCCAAAACAAGACCATATTACATGAAGAGGCGTGGGGGTAGGGGGGGGGGACGTACAGGGCGATGTACTCTACAAAGATAAGGTACACATCGATGGTGAGGACAGGGGAATTCCCCCCACCCAACCCATCAGGTATGCAGGTGTGCAGCGCTTGTTCTGATTACGGAAATGCTGATGAAAGAGACGATGACAACTACCCTTCAGGTGCTGGGAGAGGGGAGGGGGTAGCGGCCCTGGCCGTCGCCTCCCCCCTCCCCGTGACCGACTGCCGCCCCGCCACTCGCCAGCTCCGGAGAAATTTCACTCTCGGCGGCGAAGAATGTTCGCAACAATTCATATCTTACCGTACGATATCGCCGTCATGTCAGGCAGGATGCCGCAGTTTTTCATTTACCTTTCTCCCCAGATGCCACAAACGTCGGCTAGCAATATATTTCTCGGAAAATGTTTACGGCGGTGCTCGAATATTGTGCGGCGGACAGTAGCGTGCCGCGACGGGACTCGCAGGGGCCGGCGGTGCGAGCCGAGCAGCCGGGGGCGGCGGGCCCGGCCGGGCCGTGGCGCCCGGTGCCGAGCCGAGCCGGGCCGGCCGGCCGCGCCGCGCCTCATATAAAACAGCGCCGGGTCCGAGCGCGGCCCACTCCGCGCTTTGGCTCCGTGACGCGAAGGGCGACATGAGTCGCGTACCGCTGTGCCATCGGCAGCACCAGCAGCATCGACAGCAGCATCGGCAGCGGGCGGCGCGGCGGCGGGCGCACGGGCGCCCGGTCACAGTGAAGTGCAAGTGAAGTGCGAGTGCGTGCATGTGCATCCCCGGTAGAGGCGGTGGTGTGATGGGCTGCCTGCCTCTGCCCCTGCTCCTCCTCGTGGTGGACCTCGCCCTGGCCCTGGGCCCGGCAGCTGGCTCTGGATACGGCCCGGACGCCGACATGGATACGCTTCAGGATACGGAGGACCAGGACGCTCTGCTCAGCCAGGACCTGATCCGCGCCATGGGGCTGACCGGCCGCCTCCCGGATGTCTCCAAGGTAAGCGCTGCTGGAGCCCACGCGCACCCGGGACAGCGAGAGAGAACCTCTTGCGTCTCTTTCCCTCTCACCTGACATATAGACCAGAGGGAGAGAGACAGAGGATGTCGGGTCGGGTGAGGCTCTTCTTCGCCCGATTGCGAACACTACCCCGGACCCCGCGCTCGTGGAGGATCGAGTTGTTTCATCATACTTGCCTACCTGAGTACTTTGTGTAGGTCGTAACTCTGCATCGTCCCTATCATATCATTCTTGATCCTAGAAAAGGGATTTACTGATTGCACCCCGACGCGCTGGCGCCGGCGCCTCCCCCTAACCCAGCGTGCACCCCTCCTGTGCTGCTCCTCCTGCCTCAATAAGATCCCCGCTAAGAGCGAGCTACTGGAGTTACGTGCCAAACTCCGGCCGCCTCTTGCTCGTCTACAAGGGGTGTAGCTCGCGTAGCTCGCTCTTTGTATCTCTAAACTCCCGCCCCAACCCCCGCGCCTGTTGCACCACAGCTGTAACAGGTCCGCTCAATCAGGAGACGAGATGACAGCTTGGCCGAAAATGGAGCGATTTGCCCCACATGCGATTTACTTGGCTTATCTCTAGCGGCGAGTATAGACCTGCTCGCCTACCCCCACGCGGAGATGAAGGCTCTCAGCAAATATTGCACCCAAGGGACGACACTTACTCACACTCACACATGTGTTTCACACACACGCGATCCGTGTGAGTCACTGCGGTAAAATTACGGTGCCCAGTCGAGCCGGTCGTCACCGCCGAAAAGAGCATCTCCGTCTCTCTCTCGCTCTATCTCGCTCCTCACCCTTTCTCTCTGTATCTCCGGCCGGCGTCGCCACGATAGCTCGCGGGCAGACGGTTCCTGGACCTGCTCGCGTGAGTGCGAGGCGCGGCGTGGCGCCGCGTGGTGCGCTGTGATACGGACCCTGGCCGGACCTGCCGGACCTCAGCCCCGCCCCGCCCCGCTCCCTGCGACTCCAGTTTTACCTCGCGTGGACCTCGAAGATTCATAGGACCGCAGAGAAAACGGAACTATGGGAAAACGGCCATCGGGCGAAACAACCGTTTGCTGGAAGCCCCCCTCCTGGCTGACGCACGGTAGAGAACATTTTTCGTCCCGGGCGCGACGCACGATGAAACGTCGTCGTCATTGTCATTGGTCCGCGAGTGATTTCTCTCACATGACGCAAGTTGAAATCTGATAGAAATCTACGTATCCGTTCCCCCCACCCCTCATTCCGTGACAGGGGACGTAATTGCTCTCGTAACCCGCCTCAAATGGGACTGTAATGCAGCCGCTGCCGCACTCTCTTGAGAGGTGGGTGGGCAATGGGGGCCAGAAAGCAGCCGCTCTGAGTCACCGCGAGTCGTTCACCGCGGTCCTGGGTGCCGGAGCCGGATAGCCGGAGCGGGTGCCGGAGCCGGCCCCCATACCCATTCGCATCCTCGTAGCTCAGTTCAGTTGGCCCCCCGTCCTCCCGTCTCTGTCGACTGATGTCATGGATTGATTGATTGATCGATCGAAATAATTGATGCAGCGGAATCACGGGCGGAAGTTCTCGGTGGAATTCCCTACGCGACTCTCCATCTCTTTCTCCTCCTCCTTACTACATACGAGGGGCCATATCGCCTGGCAGGCACCCCGATCACGCCCAATGTATTTATTTTTTATTTGCTTTGGCCGGCTGCGGTGGGTCCGATCCGATTTCCCCGAAAATTCTGCGTTAGCTGGACGCGCACTTCGACAGCTTAATTACTGCGAGATCACGTACTGCGAGGCGGGGTTACATGATTGGACGCGTAGTAGCGCGGCAGCCGCTGAGGCGAGCGTACACGCGCCCGGCACAGCCCCCAGATTCAGATGATCGTTATGTAGTGCCCTCTCACTCACTCCTAGTGGCAGAGACCCGTGCGCGTGACAAGGACGGAGATACGAAAGCGCTCTTCTGAATCTGACGGCTCAACGCAACAACATTGTCGCCGGGACGCTCATTGCACGCACGGTCATAATACGAGTCGACTAACCGCAGCGCGGCAAACCGGTCCGGCCTGACCATAAAAAGTATCGAGAGCAGAGCGGGTACCCGCGCGCGACCCCCGACAATATAAACGGAAGCGTGCCGGTACTTGAAACTACCCTCACAATTTCGTGCTACTTAATTTCTGCTGCCTAATTGTTCGCTCTGCTATAGTAAGTTTTTTTTTCTTTTTTTCTTTTTTTTCTTTGAATGAGGATGAATTGCAAACGTTTTGGAATGCGCCTCGAGAGCCTCTTGTCGGAGCCTCCACCTGTGTAATCTGCGTCATGCCCGCGGTCGACGCAGGCCGGGACCTCTCAGAGCCCCTCGAGGAAATGCGCCGCGAGCCTTAAAGTGCGACTCTGCTGGACCGGGGTGAGTGGGGCAGCGAGAGAGAGAGGGAGAGAGAGAGAGAGAGAGAGAGAGAGAGAGAGAGAGAGAGGGTACAACATGATCGGCGACATCAAAGGGAGAGAGAGAGAAGGGGGAGGATGGGGGGCGAGGGAGAGGTCGTCGTTTAGAGGCCGCGAGCGGCGAGCGGAGTATGTCGCGGGCTCAGGACCCACAGGGGTGAGTGGAGTCACTGGCCGCAGTCCGCCCGCCTGCCGGAGTCCACGCAACCACCGATCAGGAGATCCGACCAAAGTCCAAACGGCACAGGAAGCGCGGGCCGGGGGGCGAGCAGCGTGTCGATAAGCCCCACGGCCGAGCATGAGCGCGCGACGACCGAGGGCCGCGTTCCGGCACCGTCTCCGGAGAGGCCCGGACAGCACTGCGCGGCTGCGCGCCCTCAAACGCACTCTCGACGGGGTCCAACTGTACCGGGCTCCTTGCGCTGGTCGCGCCCACTCGACTTTCATCTCTCGCCTCTCGCCGCCTCCCGCACACATCTCTCGCGAGACTGAATGGGCGATGCGCGGCGAGTAGAGAGCGCGATGCGCATCGCCTTTTTGAACTTTGCCTCGCAATCTTGAGTGCTCCTCTCTTAAAGACAAGAAAACAAAATTGCGTTTTTAGGTCGACCATTCACCCCTATCGGCCCACGATCAGCTGAGTTTTTACCCCCCCCCCCCCCAAATCTCTTTTCTTCTTTTAGAGTTATCTTCTAAGAAAAATGTTTGAGAGTCATGTTTCGCCAACTTGGAACGCGAGGGCGGTTACACGACACACTCGGCGCCGCGCGGCCACATTTTTCAGTAAGTGAGTAGTTTAGCGCCGCGTCGCGCCGCGCCGTCGCGGGGATTATAAAGCCCTCGTGTTAAGCCCCGTGTAGCAAAACATCTCTGAAGCGCGCGCCAGCGTGATGAAGTAGCGCGGTGGGGTCCTGCTTGTTGTGGGCCGAGAGGGTGCGGTCAGCACGGCCCGGCCCGGCCCGCCAATGACACTTGTTAAATCTAGTTCATCCGCGAGGGGGCGTTACATAACACGCTGCCGCGGCACGGGCCGGGCCGGGCTCACGTCGTCTTTCACGTCTGCGGTTGCACGAGTGCGAGAGAGACAGATGCATATGAGATGGGTGTAGATAGTGAGAGAGAAAAGGAGTAGGGTTTGATAACTTTTTCAATGACCGACGAAACGAGGCTATTGCTCCGCCGCGCGGAGGACTGATTACTGACTGAGTCACTCTGGGCCCGCGGCCGGGCGGCGGCCAGCACTTCTCTGGGTGACACAGTTTTGTCACATTTACGATGCAGCATCTATTTCCGTTCGCAGGAGCAGGACAGTGCGGAGGCGTTGTGTTTCAGCGACGCGAGGCGGCCCTAACCTATGTCAATGCCACTCTCTCTCTCTCTCTTTTTCCCCCTCATCTCACCTTTTTTTTACGACCGTGAGCTGCGGTTGCACCGGGAGGCCCCCATCCATCGCAGCCTTCGCGAAAAGCCCCCCCCCCCCTCTTCCCCCCGGGACGACCTGGCGCTCACTACGGTGCCCCCCCCCCCCTCCCCTCGACGGTGCAGGTGGGGGTGAGTGCCCCCAGCCTGGGCCAGTCCCGCCCGCCGTGCAATGGGGCTTCCCCTTCCTTTCGACCACCCCCTTGGTCACACACCCACCCCCTCACAGCGCTCCGCGCCGGCCGCTGCTGGAGTCAATGGTATTTCCCCCCGGCGGGAGGGGGGGGGTTACCGGGGGTTGACAGTTGTGCCAATAACCTCTACTTAAACAATCGGCCTCCCCCGCCGTGTGCCGTTCAGCGCCCCGCTCCCCGCCCCGCCCGACGGCTGCACCGAAGTGCGCGGGTTTTACCTCGCTCGAGGTAACGAGAGGGGAAACCAAGATCGAAGATATTAAAAGTTTGCTCGCGGCCCGCTCCGCACTGTGGTCGCGGCTCCGGCTCCCCGGGGAAGGCCGCCGCGGTGCGGGCAGGCGAGGCGGGGCGGGGCGGGGCGGGGCGGGGCGTTACGCAGGACTAGCCGGCCTACTAGATTAAGCGCTCTTCTCTCCTCGGGTAGGCGAGGCGAGGTCGAGTGCTGACCCGCGCGCCATGCGCTAACGAGCACGGCGAGGTGGAGTTGGGGGCGCGGGTGGGTAGCAGGCGACGCGACGCTGCGAGCATCTTATTCGGGAGTTCCCTGGGAGTTCCCCTTCCCATTACACCGGGCCGGGCCGCACCGGACAAGACCGGCACGAGGCCTCTTTCACGCGTGAGTGCCCCCTGGGTTCCGGCTACACTTGAGACACTAACCAAGAAGTGGGGGTGCGAGCGAGAGGAAGACTGGCGGAAAAGAAAGACGGAGAGAAAATGAAAAGATGCAGGTTCGAAGTTACATCACCACCTGAGAACGGTGCGGCGCTGCGGTGTGGCACGCGTCGTACGGACGCACGCTGTTCGCTTCGCCTCGGCCCGGCCGCCGCCGGGACTCGGGTCCGCTTCGGGATCCGCATCGGCGGGCCGGCGAGGCGAGCCGCGAGAGATTGGCCCGGCAAGTAGGAGGGGGGGGAGGGGGCAGGAGCCGGGCATGTGACGCCGTACGGCGTGACGTCACGCCGCGTCACGCCACGTCACGGAGCAGGCGGCCGAGGCGGCCCTGACCATCGGCAACAGAGAGGCGGGGAGGGGGGCGCGGCGGCGCGGCACAGGCCTCCGCCCCTGCGCCGCACCGTGACCACACGCACCCCTCCTCCTCTCCCTGACGACTCTTTCCTCTGACGATTACCCCTCTCTTTCTCTCTCCCACTGACTTCCTCTTTTTATTTTTCGACAGTACTCGACGCGGCTCCTGTTCCCCTGCGGTTTGCCCACACTCCCCTCCTCAGGCTCCTCAGCAGGCTTGAGGCGCTCCGCGGGGCGCGGGGCTCCCGACGCCGAGGTGGTGCTTGCCCAACGGCCTCCCCCCCCCCTCCCCAACGGATATGTGAGGATTGCTGTGTCAGCGCGGGCCCTGCCCTGCCCTGCCCTGTGCGGCTCCTGCAGCGCGGCTCCTGCGGGAGCCAGTCGGGCGGGGCGGGGCGGGGCGGCGGGTGCTACCTTGTGGTCCACGGCGGCGTAACGGGGTGACTCGAACATTCGCCCCGCTAATAGGTGGTGCCCGGCCCCGCCCCGCCCCGCCTGGCTGTCATGCTGTCATGTCGGTATCGTTATTTCGGCCGTTGCGTCACGCGCTGGCAACCCTACGCGACATCACATCACTGCATCGGCGTGTGTTGTATGGGGGGCCGCCCAGCCCCGCCCCGCCCCGGCGCTCACCTGCAGCTGAAATCCGACCCGGCGTCACCCGGCCCCGGCTGAGGTAACCGACCTCGACCCTGGCTCTGGGTCCCTCGCGGTCCCTCGCGGTCCCCCGCGGGTACCCTGCCCTGCCCTCCCCACGGCCCACGCGCACGTGTCTAACCTGTTTGCTAATAGACGCCGTCACAGAGATACCAGCCCAGCGGTATCACTTCACCCGCCGGGCCCATTTCGTCAGCCGCAGCGGCTGGCTATGCTGCCTGCTGCGTTCGCCCTGACGAGCATACAAGTTCAAATGCCTCGTATAATCGACTTATGAAAACTTATCGCGCGTGTTTATTTCCGTTTTGTTTCCCAGGTCAACATCTCCCAGGAGGAGTGGACGCGTGGCCACGAGCAGTACCTGGCGAGCGTGGCCGCGCAGCAGGCCTCGGAGCTAGACGCACTGGACGCGCACCCCGACAGGCGGAAACTCTACACATTCCACTCCGCGGGTGAGTCCATACACAAGCTCGAGCACGGGCGGAATCATCTGCACCGAAAACGGAAACTCATAGAATCGCTGATAAAAGGCTCACAAGTTGCGTTCGCCCCGCGCGCGCGGTCTCGCTGGTAATCTCGGGTCAGCCACTCCTCGACGCGATCGTGAATGGCCTACCTGGCGTATGCGGACTCATCATATTCCACTGTCTGGCCAAGAGTCACATGACCATCCTCAGGGATTTCGCCGACGCGACACAACGTGCGACAAATTCCGCAGAGTTAGCAGAGCGGCGATAAGAACGAGCGACTACCTCACTTGTGTCACGTAGCGATCGATGCATCGGCTCTCAGCGCGGGGAGTGTAAGTGTTGCACTGGAGAGCGAGAGCGACGGTGAGAGAGTGGGGAGGGGGGGGGGCTTACTGAGGAGAGAATGCGTCGGTAGTGACAACGCCGACGGTTCGCGGAATACAGAGATACGATCGCGAAGGATGACGGAGCAGGGTAGAGCGCGGGGACGCTGCTCTCCCCTGCTGTAGAGCGCACACGTAAGGGAAGAGCAGAAGCACGGACTGCAGGCGGTTCGTTCAGTAGTGTCTTCTCTCTAGCTCCTAGGGCCTTCCCCGTGAGTGCGACAAGGACATAGAGACGAAGACGCGGTGCCGGGCCGGGCAGCAGGCAGCATGCGCGCGGGCAGAGAGAGCGGTCGGCGGTCGGCGCGGGGGCGGGGAGGCCCACCCGCTGGACACGCTAGCGGAGCGGGTGGCCTATGTGCCCTACCGCAGGGGCTCGGCCCACCCCCACGCCCACGCGGGGCGCACCAGGAAGTGAACGGGCGCGTAATCGCCCTTTCTCTGCTTCCTCTCTCTCTCTCTCTCTCTCTCTCTCTCTCTCTCTCTCTCTCTCTCTCTCTCTCTCTCTCTCTCTCTCTCTCTCTCTCTCTCTCTCTCTCTCTCTCTCTCTCTCTCTCTCTCTCCCGAAAACACCCTTCCGCCTCTAGGAGTGACTCACTCGTCGGCGCGCGCCGCGGCAACCCCCCCCCCCCCTTTCCATGTATCCTCTTCCTCCGACCGCCGCGACTGCCGCGACTCCTGCCCGCACATTCTCCTGCGTACTTCACTTTTTGTCATGCTGTCCTACATTCTCCTTGGGTCTGGGTCCTGCTGGGCCGCGAGCGCCGCGAGGGGGAATCCCTGCCGGTCTATAAAGGAGCGGCTTCGGCTGTACGGGCGTCCTGCGGTCGGCAGGTGCGTGGCGTGGCGCGGCGCGGACGGCTTCTTCTTGCGTATTTGCATTGAGCAAACCACTTGCGGGGGCTGGGCAGCACGCGGCCGCACGGCGTGCGCGCCGCCGAGCGGGGAAGCCCCTTTCCCGCGGTGGCCCGGCCGGGCCGCGCGGTTCACGCCAAGTATTCTTCCCGCGAGCGGCGCGTTTTATTTGATCTTACAATTTGGGCCGCTCGTATACCTGCGTACGCCGGCGGCGTTGTCCTTTCCTTTTTACAGCGACAGAAATAGCAGCGATTCGAATAGACGTCCTCTGCTGCCGCCACAGCAGTTTGGGATGGATTTCTATTTGAATTTTCCCGCGAAGCCGAGAGAGTGCGGCTGACCTCACAGTCTCGTGCATGGGGCGGGGCGGGGCGAGGCGACCGGGCGTTCTCGTCAGCTGTCACGCTACGGGACACTGTGGTGCACCCCTCCCCTCCCCTCTACGCCCGCGCCGCGCCCGCGCCGCGAGCAGGTCCGATAGGCCGGCTGAGTCACCGGTCCGTGTTCCAGGACTGCAGTTCCAGTACGCCCGGAGTGGGAGGGAGATAAAAGATTTGCCCTCGGGGCTCTGCCGGTTCTGCCGGCTCTGCCAGACCTGGCGCTGCTCGTCTCGGACTAGTCAGCAGATTTCTCAGATGCGTCGGGACCGGTCGCCGTACAACATCCGCGAGGCGCACGCGATGCTCGCTCGGGGCGGGGCGGGACACGAGGAGCGGGCGGGGCAGCTGTTCGCATCGTACCTTATTTTCTTTTTGCCACTCCGTTGCTATACTTTTTGGCGTCCGTTCTGACAGGAGATGCGGGTTCCGCCGACAAGGTGTCTAGGAATGTCTCGGTATGAGAAATAAGAGCACCCGAGAAAAAAAAAGGCGACTTGGAAAGCCCCGGCAAGGCGAATGACGCAAGTGATATACCTTGCCTTTCGTTCTCTTTAAACATGAACAATGCGGATGTACACTGCGAATCGAAGGTGTAAGCAGGCTGTGTGTACAGAAGACTGAAAAGTAATGCCCCCCTGAAATTATCAAAGAGTGCCCGAGAGTAATGTACGACAAGTATCAACACTCTCCCTCTGAAATCATTGAGATGCATAGCTTTCTAGCAACGCTCGCTTTCTCGTCAAGCACTTCTCTCTCTCTCTCTCCTCTCTCTCTCTCTCTCTCTCTCTCTCTCTCTCTCTTGCTCTCTTCCTCTCTCACTCTCTCACACTCACACTCTCACAAACACTGACTCCATCCGATAATCGCCCCCGATTACCCTTGCACCGTGCGCCTTTATTGCCGCTCTGCTCTTCCGGCTCAGCCGGTCGGCCGGAGAATCAGTCAGCCATTATATCAGTGAAACAAAAGCGAGACAGCGACCCGGACCTTCCAGGCCCGGCCCGGCCCAGCTTGGCCCACCAACAGGGGTATTGGATTTTTCGGTTCGGCCCGGCTGGGCCCGGCCATAGGCGCGTGGGGCAGTTCATCAAACCGATGATCGACCAGCCGGTGCTGTGGCGGGGCGGGGCGGGACGGGGCGGCCACACGCCGCTGACAGGGGCGATAACCTGCAATTACGGTGGCCAGCAGGCGCGCGCTGCGGGCCACGTGTAGCTGGCGCGTCGTCGACCCGGAGTTACGCGGGTCTGTCCTGTCCAGTTTCCTCCTGCCTCCTCGCTTACTTAGCATACCGCGCGCATAAGCCCCGCGCTCGCCCTCGCATCCTGCTGGTCCTGGTGGCGGCGGGGCCGCAGTGCACCGGGGCGGGGCGGGGCGGGCCGGGCCGCACCCGCTGCCCGCTGCTGACCACTCTTCCGCGTCCGACGGGTTTCAAACTCTGTGCGGGGTGTACGGGCCGGGCGAGTGGGAAAAGACTCTGAAATTTCTGTACACCTCGTTATTCAGAAAAAAAATCTGGAAAATTCAGAAAAAGTCAGAGAAAAAAAAAGAAAATATACAGATAATTTTCATAAATTCAGACAAAAAATTCACAAAAATTCATGATTTTTTTTAAAATCACAAAATTTGAACACCAAAATTCAGAGTTGTTTCCCACTCGGGCGCTAGTGATCGAGCAGGGCGGGGCTGCATCCATGGAAGCCTTTTACGGAGTTCGGCACGGGTTGCAACCCCTTCACGCAGCGGGTGATTTTCCGCCGTGCCGGTGGTGGACACTGGACACCGTCTTCATCTCCCCTGTGGCTCCGCGGCGCGGCGAGCTCGCGGAACGTCCGGCATGTCGCGGTCGCGACCCCTCGAGCCGCGCCTATCTCCCGAGCACGATGTACTGAACCCCCCGGTGGCGGCACTTCGCTGGCAAAAATGGCAACACGCCTCGTACCTTTAATAGGGTTTGCGCGGTTTCCACCGCAGCGCTGCGATCGCTAGTGAGGCACCCCCCACCACTCCCTGCCGCCGCCGGCTCCGCTCCGGCCCGGCTCAGCCTCCCTGCTCGGCCTGCTCCGGGAGGAGCCGAGCGGATCCGGCGGCGGCAAGGAGTGGTGGGGGGTGCCTCACTAGCGATCGCAGCGCTGCGGTGGAAACCGCGCAAACCCTATTAAAGGTACGAGGCGTGTTGCCACTTTTAGTGCGTTGTGGCGGCTAAGTGCCGCCACCGGGGGGTTCAGTACATCGTGCTCCCGAGCTTCGCCCCGCCCCGCCCCGCGCCCCGCTCCGGGGCTTTGCTGCCGGGCTACAATATACGTCGCGAGGAGTCGCGAGTGGCGTTCGCGCGCGAGCAGCAGGTTGTGGAGGCGCTGTTCCGCTCCGCCCACTCTCGCGTCGCGCCACCGTGCCGATCCACCCCATACCATGCGCTCGCTTCCGCGAACTAGCAACTAACTCCGCCGTTTGGAATCCCGACATTTCTAGCGATATGAGGAGAGGAGAGGTGTTTGTTCACAGAGCGAGCGACGGTCTGGGCGCTGTTACGCGAAACTAATTAATGCTGCTGTGTGTGTATATGCGCGGGAGTGGATGAGCTCTGAGCAAACAGTTGGCCTAGTCGCGCACAGGCTGAGTCCCGTAGCGGGAGGGCCTGGCTCGGCCCGGCCTCACTCCGACTGCCCTCCCGCCACTGCCACTCACCGCCGCGCCGCGGTATCGCAGGCCCGATGCGTTTTGTTCCTCGCGATGCGTGGATTGACCCCGGCCCGGCCCGGCCCGGCTCGTCCCGCGGCAGGCACGGGGGTCCCGTGTTGATCCACCTACATAAACATGTTTCCCCACGCCTCTGCTGTGCTGCGCCTGCCGCCTGCGGCCGAGATAAAACAAGACGAGGGAACGAGAGCTGAAAACAAAAGCAGGCCTGCTCCACATACCTCCCCTGAGGCACGGGCCAACATCCCCTGCCCCGCCCCGCCCCGCCCCACCTCCCTGCTGCAATGCGTCCGTGTGGACACACTTTCTGACGTCTCGCCTTTCTTCTTTCTGTTCGCAGGACACCATGCGGACGCTCGCGGACGCCACCGCGGGCCCCGCTCCCCGCGCAGGCCGGTCCGGACCTTCCTCCGGATGGACCTCCCCGCCGACTCGGTGCTGGACGACGCCGAGGTGCGCGTGCTCGTCCAGCAGCCGGGCACCGTCAGGGTGTTCGAGGTGAGCCCATCGCCCCGACCCTCCGACCTCCGACCCACCCGTGCCGAGGGAGGAAACAACTCTGAATTTTAGTGTACAAATTTTGTGAATTTTCGTGAATTTTTGCTTGAATTTCACCTGAGTTTTTCAGAATTTTTGTAATTAAAAAGAAAACGGATTTTTCTGAATTTTTGTGAACTCTCTTCATTTTCTGATTTTTTTTTATTTTTTTTTAGAATTTTCCTGAATTTTTCTAAACCTACGAGGTGTACAAATATTTCAGAGTTGTTTTCCCCCTTGCGCGCCTTGCACACTATACTGACGGCCCGGCGATGTGAATGCGAATTGTAAAACGGCTTCCTCTCTTCCCTGCCCCGCAGGTGTGGCGCGGAGGCCGGCGCCTGCTCGCGGAGCACGAGGCGACCTGGCCGGGCTGGAAGCGGCTGGAGGTGCTGGAGGCGGCGCAGCGCGCGGCGGCCCGGGGCGCGCCGCTGCTGCTGGAGCTGCGCTGCGCGCCGGGCGTGCGGTGCGAGGGCGCGGCGGCCAACGCCATCGCCGAGCCCGGCGCGCACGCCCGCGCCCGCCGCGCCGCCCGCTCCGACTGCGGCCGCGACGGCACCAAGTGCTGCCGCCAGGCGCTCCAGGTCGACCTGCGCCAGATCCCCGGCATGGAGTTCATCCTGCAGCCGGGCTCGTTCGACGCGGGCGTGTGCCGCGGCCGCTGCCCGCCGCGCTACCACCCCGCCAACCACCACTCGCTCATCCAGGGCCTGCTGCGGCGGCGCGAGCAGCGCGAGGCCCGCCAGCACGACGGACAGGGCCAGGCCCAGCACGGCGACAAGCGGGCGCCGCGCGTGCCGCGGCCGTGCTGCGCGCCCGCGCGCCTCGAGCCCCTCGAGATACTCCGCGTGGACGAGAACGACCCCACCAAGCTCAAGAGGGCGCCCATGAGTGCCATGCGCGTCGTGAGCTGCTCGTGCGCGTGAGGTTCCGGGCCGGGACCAGGACGGCGCCGACAGGACTGCATTTACCCGCGCCCCGCCGCGCCGGGGCTGGCCCCCGCCGGCGGCGCGCTGTCTGTAACTAGTATTATTCCACTTGGACATGATCTCACCTCTCACCCTCCGGGGGCGAGGATGCTGCTGTCCCGCCGCTTTAGGCTGGTCTAAGTGTTATCCTCAGTGTGAATCTCGTAGTGTATAACTCTGTTCATGTTAGTGTCTCTTTTTTTGTCATTGCTGGTCGGCCGACGGCGTGCCCACGCTGGACGTGGCATGCTCGTCGACGCCGGCGTCGAGTGCGCGTATGTGTGAATGGTGTGTGGCATGATGAGCCCCCTCTTGTTCCTGTTTGCCGAGTTCCTAGTCATGGTGGGCCGTCCCCAGCCCAGCCCGGGCCATACCGGTCTGCTTGCTCGCGCCGCGCCGGCACTAGGCACCGGGAGTGACGTTAAGGTCCCGCTCGGCTCGGCGCGTCATTGTATGACAACCGAAATATGTGATACATGATTATTTACTAAGTATTTATGTCCTAATTATTTGAAGGATGTTTGCGTACTGTTTTGGTGGTTGTGTCCTTATTCCGCGGTCGCGGCCCTCCGCTCCTGCTCTGCCAGGTCCCGGGGCGGGGGAGCTGCGGGGTCGCGATGAGCAAAGTACAATGTTTCGCCTGTTTTATTTATTTCGTGATTACTAAAGCACATATCCTTAGTACGTCCTTTTATTTAAAAGTATTATATTTATTACACTTATTTATTGACTACACTGTACAAGCTTATTGTATTTCCAATAAACTCGTGCTGTTTTTTCTATAAACATGGCGTATATCATTACACCAAGTGCTCCTCCGATAGTACAGTCAATCGGTGCAAAAATATCCCCTGACCCAGAGAAAATTGCTAACAGTACCAAACGACCGCGTCGGTTGTCGCCTGCTCAAACTCGCTTCATTGACGCACCGCCTGCGCCCAACACAAATCCCGTGAAGAATGTCACCTCATCCCCTTCCGGCTGATTACGCTCAGATGCGGGCGCAGACGCACGCGCACAAGCGCGCACCTGCGCAGAGCGCCCTCCCCCTCCTCCTCCTCCGCACCCTCACAGCCGTCACCGCGAAAGCGCGAGCGATAGCGAAGCGCCGTGAGAGCCGCTGCAAGGAGATAGGAGTCGCGAGAGGTCCGTCAGGTCCGGGCCGGGCGCGGGGCAGCGCCGGCAGCGCCACTGAGTCACAGCGTGCAGGGGAAAGGGAAAGCCCTGCGCTCCGCGCCCGGCCCGGCCCGGGCTAGGAAACATTGTTTTTAGGCTGAGCTAATATTTTTTTGGCTTTCCTAAAGTTGAAATAAAACTTAAACTTAAAATTTAAAATGCTCAGCCCTGTCAGAAAGCTCTGGAGGAGACCGACGGTAAGGGAGGCGTGAGGCGCCAGGCGTGAGGCGCCAGGCGTGAGGCGCCAGGTGTGAGGACGTGGGATGAGACGTGCAGACAGGTTCGCCAACTACCAAAAGAGAGAAAAAATTTCAAATAAATCGCAAATGATGAAACTAGGTTTGATAATTACGACGGAAAACTAGAGATTCTTGAATTATTAAAATGAAATATATGGCATTCAGCATTTTTGCTTTTTAACTTGCAGCTTTGGTGCGCCTTAAGCTAAGGTAAGCGCACTTTTAGCTCACCTCCACTCGGTTTGAACGCTCGTTTACCTTGCATAAAAAATTCAGCGGTCACGCAGCAGCAATGTGCAGTGATTACACATTGTCATGCTGGAGGGCTTGCCTAGTAGTGGGCGAGGACAGGCTAGCTAAAAAAGCTGCAATAACACACATAAAATTTTTAAAAAATGACGTCAGAAGTAGACTATGGCGGAGGGAGCAGCAGCGGGTGATGGCGATGCGGCGCTCAAACCGTATTTGGAACGCGCGCGGCGGCGTTTACACGGGAAATGCCTCAAGGCGGAAAGTTTCGCGTACGACCCGCGAGACTCCACCCCGCCTCTGCTGCTGCTCTTCAGTGGCGTTTTTAAAAAATCGCAGCGAGGAACGTCGCTCTGACGTAGCTGCAGCCCAGAGCGAGCCTGTACAGGGGGCGGCCAGAAGGCCGGAGAAGGGGCATGAGCTCCTCGTGCGGCGGGGCGGGGTGGGGTAGGGTGGGATGGGGTAGGGTGGAGTGGGGTAGGGTGGAGTGGGGTAGGGTGGGGTGGGGTAGGGCGGTCACGCGGGGTGGCGCGGTTATGACTGCGGGGGCAGCTAAACACAAGGCCCGCCCTGCCCGGCCGACGACTCGGTTTATATGCCACATTCTTGACTCAGGGCGCGTGCTGCCGGGGGTGGAGCGGGACAGGACGACACGAGGAAAAGGCGCCGTGTTTATCGCCGAGTGTCCCCGTCCCTCCCCTCCCCTCCCCGCCCCGCCCCGCCCCGCCCCGCCCCGCGAAGACTCATGGGCGGCTCAGCTCCCCTGGTGTAACCGGGACTCGAGCCCGGGGGGACGACGACGGCAGGTCGCCTTCTTCCTGGTCCAGCCGACTGATTCCGAAGATCACTTTCGCACTCCCATCCTTGTCGCACCTACCACAGTGCCCTATGCTGGGGATGGCTGGGCCCCATGAGTGCGACAAGGACGGAGGTACGACGGAATCAGACGGCAGGTCATTCCCCGCAGACTCCAGCCGGGTCCGGCCGTCCCTTATCGTGAGGTCCACACTCTTCGTCGTGTTCAAAACTAGGTCAGCCGGAAGTTCAACCCACTCTCCCCACTATGACGCCTCACTTTTCGGACTCTGTTGTTGTTGATTTTGTTTTTGATTTTTTCTTTTTTATGAAGGAGTGGTGGCCGCGCGAGGTGAGCCATTTTTAAACTAACTTCTTTTTCGAGACGAGCCGACTGGTTTTCCTCCTCGAAAATAGCTAGGCGGAACGCGGTGGAAGGGGCGGCTACATATTTGTGTGAGGGTCGTCATAATAAACCTTTGCCCGCCCTAACGCGTCGAGCTGAGGGAACGAGGGTGACTCAAACCTTGGCGTTGGCTCCGCGCCTTCGCGCCGGCTACCGGCTGGATAAGCACGACAAGACTTTTCGGAGCGCTCTTTCCATCTTATTTCCACTTCTTCAGGCAGTGCGTCATCGAGCTGAGGAAAGAAATTATCGTAGAAAATATGGAAAGAAAAAAAAGAGGAAAAAGGGGTCGGTTGGCGTTGCTAACGCGCGCGAAGGGCCTCGCGCTCCGTCCTGGGCCGGCGGAAAGGCCCCGTCGTCTCCTTTCGTGAGCGGTAAGGAAGAGGGCAGCGGCGGTGATAAGTACTTCCACGAATAGGATCGCGAATCCCAGGCGCGTACGTCACTGGCAAGTCGGAGACATGGACGCGCCGCTGGTGGCGACGGCCCGCGGCCCGGAGGCGGAGGCCCCCGCGAGCGGAACCGATCAGCGGAACGGTTCGAAGAGGCCCGTCACGGCCCATCCTGCCCCATCCCGCCCCGCCCCGGCCCGGCCCGCCGCACGGCATTCGAACTAACGACGTCAGAACTTCGAGTCGAGACATCCACGTCTAGCTACAACCCGCGGACTATCCCGGGATGTCGCGCACGAGTTCACAGCCTCCACCTCCTCCGGCTGCAGGGCGCGGGTGGATGGGGTAAGGAGGGAAACAGCTATGCAGGCGACGGGGAAACAACTCCGAATTTTCGTGAGCAAATTTTGTGAATTTTAATGAATTTTTGTGTTTTCTTTGTGAATTTCGCTTATTTTTTTTTTTCAAACAGTTCCGGAAATTTTTTGTGAGATTTCCTGAGTTTTTTCTGATTTTTTCCTGAAGTATTTTAAATATTCTGAATTATTCCGAATTTTTCTGAATTACGAGGTGTACAAAAATTTCTAGAGTTGTTTCCCCCCCGACGATTACTTACGCCTAAAGAGACTCACCCTGCCCACCTGCATCTGGCACTTGCCCGCGGCTCGGGCTCGGGGCCGAGCCGGTGCCCCTACTGAGCAGCGGCATGCTATGGCCTCTGATTCCGAAGATCATTGCGTCTCCGTCCTTGTCGCACTCACGGGGCCCTACCATCTGCAAGATAGGGCAACGCTAAAGGGTGCGACAAGGACCGAGGTACGAGAGCGATCATCGGCTGGGCAGGCGCGTGAGTCACTCGGACCTGCTACGTCACTGTGTCCCCGCCGACCCGCTCTGAGCGCGCACCTGCAAAAACCTGGGCGACGCCCTGCACTGCCCATCCAGTCGGGCACGGGCAGTCGGATACACTTCAGCCACCCGCAGGATGCACCGCACCGTAACTCGGCCCGCGAGGCACGGCGCGGAGGGCCGTAGCGCCGCGCCTTGGGCAGTTACGCCCGATTGGTGCGAGGATTTGTGCGAGGACAACAAAATTCTGGTGTGTCGTAGCCACGGGGCTCAGCTGGTGTGTGTGTGTGTGTGAGAGAGAGAGAGAGAGAGAGAGAGAGAGAGAGAGAAAGAGAGAGAGAGAAGGAGAGAGTGGAGCGCATCTCGAGCCGCGCGTGGGCGCGGGCGAGCGGGTGAGGCCGGAGGGTAGGGCGGGGCGGGGCGGGACGGCGGGCGGGGCTGTTCCCTTGGGGACTCCTAAGCATACATGGTCCACCCCCGGGCCACGGCGCCACGCGGAGGCCCCGCGCCGCCGACCCGCGCCGAGGAGGAGACAGGACGCCACAAAGCGGGTGGCGCCATGCTTTTGGGCGCGTCCCGCCGCGTGCCTTCGGCCCCGCCCCGCCCCGCCCGGCCCCGCCCGGCCCCGCCCCGCCACAGCCCGCGCCTTCACGGGTAGCAGTACAGCGCGAGCAAGGGGTGGCGCCAACCGCCCGGGTGGCCCGGGCCTGGCCGGACCGGGTCTGCGCCGCCTGCCCGAGGGTGTTCACGAGAGAAGAGAGAGAGAGAGAGAGAGAGAGAGAGAGAGAGAGAGAGAGAGAGAGAGAGAGAGAGAGAGAGCGAGAGAGAGAGAGAGAGGCGGGGCGAGGACAGATGAGTCAGAGGTTCTCTTCAGGCCTATGGTAGTTCCGCGCCGCGCCAGTCCCCTTTGAACCTGATCCTGTGATCCTGACTGACTGGGGCCGCGCGGACCGCGCCACATATGAGAGAGAAAAAAAAACCGGCCTACCGGCGGGTAGGAAGGCAGTCGGCTGATTTTGAATATGACTATGAACGGTAATTGTCACGGAAACGAGATGCGTAGAAACAGCATGGACACTTCGATTCCAGTTTTAACGTGGCTGATTTTCTGATTTTTCTTCTTACAGGCTTGAATTTTAACTGCGTTGTACTGGATTATATTTTAACTGGCTTTTAAATTATCTGATCCGCATTCATTTCATTTGAAATTTAAGTACTGGAACTGGGGGACTAACTGTAACTTTGTCACTTCTGTACTGCGACAAACTGTTCGAAATATTTTAGTAATTTATCGACAAATAAGTCGCTAATTATTTTTACTGCGACTGCAGTCATTTTGGAACCAGGCGGTGAGGAACTGGAAACAATTATGTGTGCCGGTATAAACAATAGGAAATAATATCAAAACAATACGAGACACTATAAACTACAAAGTGACAACTTCGGGCAGAATTAGAATTTTTTAACTGGATCATATTGTATTATATTTTAACTGGCTTTTAAAATCATTTGAACCATATTCATTATTCATTTCAAACTCAAGTATTATAACTTCGGGACCAATCGTAGCTTTGTCACTTCTTTACTGCGATATGAGCGAACGCTGTCAAGAGGTGTAACGTGATGAGGGTTCAGCAGCGCGCTTGTTGGCTGAGCCTCTCTTACTCAACCTTTAACTTAAATTTAAGTAACGAAGCCTTAGTAGTCCGTGCCCAGAACGAAGTGTGTCTTTGGCAGGGTAGGCAACTTTCTAACAGTAACTTCCGCTGGGTTTGACACCCGATTTTAGCTGTGTGTTTGATGACTTAACCAACTTTAAACAAACAAAAGAACCTTGTGAAACGTTTAATGTTTCTTTTAGTGGTAAACTGGCGGTTCTTTGCAATATATTATAGATTTTTAAGTTTGCAACGGTTGGCTACATGCAATGAATAAAGACGGGGTATGGTCTCAAGAAGTGTAATAGCAGCATGGGCTAGAACTAGGCTAGTTTTGAGAAAGAGCATTTAGTTTGGGTTTGAGTTAGTTGTTGGTTATATTTATGATGCGGGACAGAGTCCAGCATGGCCCCTGGAATTCAAAAGTACTAGGTGGAGTCCTCACTAAAGGCCGAGCTAGTTACACTCCGCGGTGGTACTGTAAACGTGAATGAACCATCACATAACCTCATATTGCGTGAACACAAGTTGACTTTTAAAGTAAACGAAACTCAACATAGAGTGGAGGACAGTTAAAGTGACACTCAATCTTTGAAGTACTGCAATGTGAAATTTGTTCCGACTCAAAATCTTTAATCCCTTCCTCTTAAAATCCAAGGAAAGAGATTGTTACTGGGATCCTGTTACAACCTTCCGTTTCTGTCTTCCAAAGTATTTTTTTGGTGTCTGTTAATAATTTGATATGAAAGAAAAAGAAATGCTAGTGACAAGTTTAATAAAAGTTTAACATAATTTTAGATCTTCTCTTCACTTAAATCATTTCAACAAGGCATCCCGCATGGAAATAGGTATACAAAAATGACACTTTTAGGTGGTACTTCAGTAAAAGTATACTTAAAGTTTACCTTAACTATAGCAGATTGGGACGGCAACACTTTCGTGCAACTTTCATTATACTTTTTGCATACTTTTTGTATAGTTTTTGTACACTTTTTGGACACTTTGCCCAGTCACATTTTTTGGTACTTATTTCCATGCGGGATACAATAATGTTTATATGATAAACCGCATCTTCTAAGATAAATCTAATATTGGATCTAACGGGAGAGAGACAGATAGCTGAGGATCGATCTTTAGACTGGAATATTTAATTTGATCTACATCTTAATTTTAATCTTTTTGGCCGCACAACACTGTGGGCTTAAAAGGGCGGATCTGTTGAGTTGGTATTCACTGTGTTAGGGATTCAACGTGAGGGAGCCAAATAGCTGAGGCTCGATCTTAAGACTGGAATATTTCATTTGATCTACATCTTAATTTTAATCTTTTTGGCCGCACAACACTGTGGGCTTAAAAGGGCGGATCTGTTGAGTTGGTATTCACTGTGTTAGGGATTCAACGTGAGGGAGCCAAATAGCTGAGGCTCGATCTTAAGACTGGAATCTTAAATTTGATCTACATTTTCATTTTAATCTTCTTGGCCACACAACACTGTGGCCTTAGAGGGCGGATCTGTTGTGTCGGTATTCACTGTGTTAGGGATTCAACGTGAGGGAGCCAAATAGCTGAGGCTCGATCTTAAGACTGGAATCTTAAATTTGATCTAAATCTTCATTTTAATCTTCTTGGCCACTCATCACTGTGGCCTTAAAGGGCGGATTTGTTGTGTCGGTATTCACCGTGTTAGGGATTCAACGTGAGGGAGCCAAATAGCTGAGGCTCGATCTTAAGACTGGAATCTTAAATGTGATCTTTATTTAAATTTAAATCTCTGTGGCCACAAAACACCGCAGTATCCAGGAATATGAAATTTTGTTCGCTTGTTAAAATTTGACGATGAATTTCTTGCATCAAGGTTAAATATATAAGAATTATGCAAAATCAAAAGGGATTTGTAGTTATTTTATACTGTGGCATCTATTACTCTTCTATTCAAACCAGATCCATCAACTTATTTCTTTATAAAAAAAATAAAAAAAAAAATAAAAAAAAATTAATGTCAAATATGTTATATTTTTTTTTTTTTTGGCTTAAAAGTGGGATCTTTGGCTCAGCCTTAAGCTTAGGCTTTACCTAGTATACAAAGGATCCATGGATGGCTGGCACGCGGGGGCGGGGGTGGGCGGGGTGAGAGGGGGGGGGGGGGGGCGGGGCGAGAGGGGCGGCTGGGAGGGCGGTCGGACGCGAGCTGGTGAGGCACAGCTGCATGCTGCGCGCTGCGCGGGGAGCCCCGGGCCACCTCCTCGAGCTCCTGCCGCCTGGTACAGCGCTGACGCTCTTGACGCCCGCCCGCCCGCCAGCCCGCCCGCCGCCAGCAGCCCGCCAGCAGCCCGCCCGCCCGCCGACCCGCACACACGCTCCTCTCCTATATAGTCTGGGAGGGGTGGGGGGCTGGGGGGGGAGTGAGCGCTGCCTGCTGGCTGCTCGCTGTCTTGTATGGCGGACTATTTTAACTGGCTGGCTTTTACTGGATACTGGATCAATACGGGGCTTATATTTTAACTGGCTGGCTTTTACTGGATACTGGATCAATACGGGGCTTATATTTTAACTGGTCTTCATACCAAACGTAAAAGTCAGTCTAATCGACTGCCTAAAAAAGAAAGAGAGAGAACGAACCTGGCGGTCCACCTCACCGGTATGTATTTCGGGACGTGATATCACAGCATGAATTAAGTCATTAACATGTTCGAGTTGACAGGGAGAGGGAGTGAGAGAGAAAGAGAAAAGGAGAGGGAGAGAGAGAGAGAGAGAGAGAGAGAGAGAGTGAGAGAGAGAGAGAGAGAGAGAGAGAGAGAGAGAGAGAGAAGGAGGGAGGGAGGGAGGGGTGAGGGAAAGAGCATCCCTGTTCTTCTTCTTGTTGTCGGCTTCGTCTGTCCTCAAACATTCCATATTTCTTACACAGTAAAAGATGGCCGCCGCGGCTCGGCTCAGGTTTTCTCTTTTTGGTGCGCGGCGTGCGGCGGGAACCCTGCCGCAGGTGTGGACAGGACCGGCTGAATCCGGTTGTGCCCCGCGGGGAGGAGGGAAGGGAATCCTCCTGCTCCTACCGGGCACCGGGCACGGGACACGGGAGTGAGGTGGGTTGCCTACCCGCGGCCCGCAGAGGGCGCAGCTGAAATACGGAGTTCAAAGCCAACACCGCCAACACATTGATATTGCCTGCAGTGGGTCGCCCGCTGCCGCTGCACTCTGGCACATGCGCGCTGCGCGGGGCGCTTTGCCTACACCTACATCATCATCCGCTGACAGAGGGTTCAGCGCAGGCCCGCCCCGCCCCCGCGGCCCCGGTGGTGCTGCGGATAATTTTATACTAGTTATGGCCATGCAGGTGCTGCAGGAATTTGGACGTCCGCCACAAATTCCAAAATGTTTGCCGGGGTGCGGGTGCGGGGGCGGAACATTCTCGCGAGGACCCGGCCCGGCTCGGCGCGGGGTTGGAGTGCGTTTATAAATGCAGGCTATGAGTCAGGAGTCACGGCCGGTTCGGTTCGGGCCGGGGCGCGGGGCGCGCGGGTGGGAAAGGCCACCGCCGCGGTGTTTAGGAAGGCCGCGAGTGCGAGTGAGGGGAAGGGGGAGGGAAGGGTGACTCGTGATAAGAGGGGCTAGGACGCTGGACGCTAAGCAGCACCGTCAGATTTAGAAGAACGCTTTCGTATCTCCGTCCTAGTCACACGCATGGGTCTCGGCAACTGTAGGAATGAGTGAGAGGGCCCTGTAAAACGATCTTCTGAATCTGGGGGCTGCGCAACGGCTGTGCAGCCAGCGAGTAGTAGTCACTGTTTGGATAGGTTTCGCACTGTCGGGCTGTCGGGTCGGAGCTGACTATGGTCTGGTCAGTGTTCTCTCGGATATGTACGAGGCGGAATGGCGAGAGGAGGGGGGTGGAGGAAGAAGTCTGAAACACGCAGAGTGGGGGAAAAGGACGGAGAGTGTGAATGTAGGGCGTATCGGGTTCAACAGCCCTTTTTTTGGATGCGTCTGTTTTCTTTGCTCAAGTTTTACTACCCAGCTTTGCGTTATACCCGTGTTGTGCATACCAGAGTGACTCATGTGACGTGCATCTAAGGAAAGATGTTTCTCTCCCTCATACGCACACACGGGCGTGCCGATTTTCCACGATGTTTATCCTGAACAAAAGGGGCACCCCAGACATGCCACCAAGAGGCGTGCCGGGGGCAAAGGCGCACTTTTTAAATGCACGCGTACGTATTGCACCAAAAAGGTGTTTTATTCAGAGCCTTAAGTAGTCCTATACGAGGGACGATGGGCTCTAGCTCTGCTCTTATCCACGTTAATGGGAACCCCATCCGTCTGATTCGGGAGATCGTTCAAGTGGGGCACACCTATAGTTACCTGCCCAATGAGTGCAACAAGAACGGAGCTATACGGTAGGTATAGGAGAGCCCCTCTTGAACGCTCTCCTGAATCAGACGACAGAGTGAGAACAGTGAGAACTGTTCACTAGATGCAGGGAATGCCAGGCCTTTTACTTATTTTTTTTTCTTTAGGGAACGAGGGCACTTTTTCCTCGCTCATTGAGATCGCACCAAAACTGAAAAGGGGAACCCACCGACTCACGAGCTATCACATTGAGGGTCCCGGCCCGGGGGCTGGGGGCTGGGGGTGCAGGAAACTGGCGACAGTATACATAGCGCCCCTATTCTCACTCACATACTCGACCACAACCACACACTCACGAAAATAACTCGTGTGGCGCTATTTGCAGTGAAGGAATCCAAAACACTGGCTATTCTCGGAACGCACCTCAGGTGCACATCCCTTAACCCCTTCCCCCGTGTCCGACCCGACCAACACACTAACGCCCGCCCACACACACACACACACACACACACGCGCGCGCGCGCGCGTACAAGAGTTTTATCGCCTATAAAATACCGCGAGCCAGCCCGGGCCGTTCAGACATAGCCATAGAACAACCGCGCTCAAAATTATAAGGGGCGTTGCGGGATGCACGCGCATGCTGCATCCAACGCCCCAAGCATAGAACTGTCACCCTCTCCTTCACCTATTTTGACCGTCCACTCATCGGCTAAAGAAGAGAGGTTGTGGGTTAAGGCTGGGGGCTGGGGTTCCCTCTTTTTCAAAAGGCATGAAATGAGAGAAAATCAAAGGCAGATTTGCATAATCATAAAACACATGCTTCATTAAACATCAAACAAAAGTAATAGCTTAATGATTTAAAAGAAAACAAAAAGACCAATAAAGTATATAACACAAACAAAAAGCCCAGAGGACAACAATTAAAACACAGGCTTTGATTAAGCTCAGTCTCTAATGATTCAACAAAATAAAAATGGAGCGTTTATACTGATTGGTTGCTCTTAAATTTATCACATAATTTGTTCCACTATGACATAATTTCCATGAAGGTGATTGGCTTTATTGGTAACTGCAAATTGGTTTATTCAATAACTCCTTCCAAAAAGGAATAGAACATATCCTTTTCAGGGAAGTCTGACCCATTTGAAGTTACTTCTGATTCAGAAAGATCTTCTTCAGTATTTTGGGCTACTTTAGCACTAGATTCATTTACTTCTGACTTAGCATCTACGTAATTTTCCTCTACCTCAACCTCTGCAGTATCTCCCACTGCAATGTCCAATTTCTTAGTTTGTACTTGTTGATCCACCTTGAAATCTGATGCACCAATAATGCCCGGCAAAGTATCAGGAATATTGTTGAGCCATTCACGAACATGAGGGCGAGAGAGGGATTGTTCAACCTCATCAAGTCTCCGAACAATCTTGTCACCAACTTCACTGATAGAATTCATTACTTTATTCAGCAACTCATGTAGCTTAAGGGAGTCTAAAGGTTGAACGCCTTGTGTTCCAGAGAATCCACTTTCATTGCCTGTTCTCTCACAACTTTCTATGAGAGCTGGTTTTGATGGAGGTTCAAGATAGGGCATTACATTAGGCACTATAGAATCACCAGCATCTTCCCTCTCCAATCCTTCTGTGATCTGCAAATAGAAAGAAGATAAGCAACTCCAAAAAATTGGAAATAATTGCGTGAAAACTTGATAGAGTTATTCGATCACCAATTTATATTACCTTCCCACAAGCATGGTAAGATGATACAAATCTCTTAACAGACTTTTTCCTGGTAGGACCTGGCCATACATGACTTTCAGCTTTCTTAAGCACTTCATCTTTAGAAACTGAAAAGTAGACAAGCTGTGAGTGATTAGCAGTTACAGTTTGGACTTCATCAGAGTGAATAGCTCTTAAAGGCATCTGAAGATTTAGCATATTGTTTCTTTGGACGGAGGCAGTTACTGAGCTCAACCGAATTTTACGGTTGCTAGAAAACTGAAACTTATCTCACCTCCGAGACGTCCGATCATAGCATACCACCTCCGTACGTTGCCATCCCCATCGGTTGCAATGACAGCATATTTGTGCCTCTTGCTGACTAGAAAGTCAGTGACACTTGTTGGCTTGTACGGCTCAAACGTTCTTAGGCCGTTCTTCTTCCTCTTCGCTAGCAAATATTGAACTGGGACTGCCTCAACTCGGCCATTACACTTAAACCTAACCAAAGCAAATGAAGCCATTGTTCATTATTGAGGTTCGGAGACCGCTTCGAAAGAGTTTACGGAATCCACTCTCCGGCGTTGCGCTACTACTTCCTTTTCGCGCGAGAAACGTTATTGGCAGAGTTGCAGGAGCCGCCAGCCCGCCCAGCCTGACCGCCTGTCATCTGTTTTCTGTTGTCCTGGGGTCGATAATCTGTCGTCTGCCTTCGAGCTTCCAGGTTAGTAGCTTTTCCTTTGCGATATTTTCAAAGTTTATCCTTATTTTATCGGAGTATTTGTGATTGTCATTCCTCTTTGACTGAGAAATTGACATCCTGATTTCAATAATACCCTAACCTTGGAAATTTGGTGTTTGATTATTAAGATGTTTCTTAAGTTCTTCTGAAATGTCACTCAATGATTTATTATGAAGGATTGTATTAAGATTTTAAGCTTGACCTCCTTTTACCTGTGCATACTTTCTTTCCCAGATGCAGATCTGTGGCACGTAACACCCCCCTGCTGTTCATCGTTCTCATGCATGATGACTGCCAAC
This sequence comes from Frankliniella fusca, assembly GCA_029379305.1. Taxonomy (NCBI): domain Eukaryota; kingdom Metazoa; phylum Arthropoda; class Insecta; order Thysanoptera; family Thripidae; genus Frankliniella; species Frankliniella fusca. The sequence goes on along the minus strand of JAHWGI010000383.1, from coordinate 1,823,036 downwards.
ATTTTGATTTTGGATCAAGTTTTGAGGTGACCCCGCAGAACATTTCTTTTCTGTTATCTGTTCATTTAATGAAGCTATTACAACATGCTGCCTGTTGAGAATCAAGTGCCAGCATCCACCTCTGGCTCTGTGGGCCTTCTCTCTGTAAGCTTCAAACGTTTGTGTACTGGAGCTGTTCTCCTACCCTTAGTAGGACTTCTTACTTGTTTTATCACAGCAAATATATTTCAACCAGATGACATCCATGAAACTCATTGTAGGGTATGTTTTAATCTATCTCTTTCGTCGACTTGTCTGCAGTTATTTTAGGATTACCGAATTAATTTTTTTTTCTAATTCTTGCTTATTTTGTTTTAAGGTTTATAATATAATACCATCTATCAGTGCCATCACCGGAGTTAGTCCTCAGCGGTATTTATGGCGAATTTGTGTGGCCTTCCATATTGGACCTCGAGTACTTATAGCTTTTGTCTATTATGCTCACTACCACTCACTTATCATGCAACGCCCTCAGTCAGAAAGGCATCAGCTTCTGAAGCATTTACGCTTCTGCTTTTGGCTCAGTATGATTGAGATTGGAACACTGTGCGGTGTAACTTATGTTTCAAACAGAGAAAATTATCGTAAGATTTTGAATTATTTGACTTTTTTATCTATTTTTCTGAAGAGATATTTCCTCAATTTATTGTGCTTTTATTTTGCTTTTCAGCATTACATGAAAAGATATTTATTGGCTTCATGATATCATCTTTGACATACATGCTGGCTCTTGTGCGCCTGATACGTGCCTCACAACCTGATATGACACCAAAGGAATTCAATTCATACCAGATAAAGAAAGGACTGTTTGCCATTTCTATTGTGAGCACTGTTGGACTTATTGTATTCTTTTTAAAACATCGACTTCTTTGCCATGATATGGGTAAGTAATTGAGTCTTGTGTTTTTCTGTACTGAAGAATTAGGAGTTTTAAAGATTTTGACCCACGCTCTTATTTTTTGCCATTCTCTTCACACCTTGAAAAATAATTTATTATTTTAATTTTCAGCATTTAGTTGGTTTGCCCTATGCGAGTATATTGTTGCATCCTGCAATATGGCTTACCACTTCACAGTTATTCTAGATTTTCCCTCTGAACATGTAATGGTTGGAAAATGTGGGTTGCTGCTGTCATCAGATTCAAGGGCTGGCGACAAACTTCCAACTATTCATCAGAAGAAGGAATGATGACCTCAATTTTGTCATGGTGTATCCATGCTTTCTCACAATTATTTTTCAGATTATTTACAATTTGTACTTTGTAAGACAGTGAGATAATTTTTATTTTCTTTTAAGTTTTGCCTTTGTGTCTTTTTTAAGTATATTCTATTTAATTTCTTTCTGATTATGTAGTCATGGTTGTATGATGCCTTCTCAGGCTAGTGGCATTATCTTTCACCAGCAACTTTTAGGTCTTGTATGGTTTGATTCAGCCTAAGTGCTAACTGATTGCTTTGATTTGTTGTTGGACTCAAATTCAATGCTGAAGTGATGAATTGTTGCTCTACTGCCACAAACAAGACCAAATTTGTGCACAAGATGAAGGATTTAATGTATTGTGGAAGCTACAAACTTATATTTGTTAGAATTGTTTTTCTATGTAACATATCATTTACCTAGTATCCACTTAAAAGATAAATTATGTAATTACTGGAAGGTTTATCATCTGCTCTCTAACATGTCAAGTGATGAAAAGGAATAGAGATCTGCATGCTCAATGAGCATGAAAATATTAATTGATTTAAATTACCGCTAAAATCCAAAACAAAGAATTTTGCTCTTTTCTTACTGTAATTGTATTATTTGTATCTAATCCAGAGAACTATCATGCATAACTTTTGTTGTTTTGTGTCAAAACTTGGTTTCTAGAAAAGATTTGTTTGTGCAGGTGTTGATATTCAGTCACCTAACAAAAGACATTGTATGCAGTATGCAAGAGATTTTGAAAAGACATATTTCCAACAGTACATGCAATTTTAAGCATGACCAACATATACATAGAAATCTTTGTCCTTGTTCTAAACTTCAAAAATTTTAAGTCATTTGTTAAGAGTGTCAATGTTATATTGTTGTTTCTAATTACCAATTTTTGTTTGATTGTGTCTCTATGAGAATTGATTGATGCATTTCAGGCAGACATGTAATAGTCACATTATTCTCAATCTTTTTGAGACAGCCAATTGCCTCATTTGGACAAGTACTGTTACCCTCCTTTTTGTTGGGTGCAGTTAATGACTAGCTAAGGTACATTGGACCATCAAAAGTACAATATAGGTCAAAGGACTATTCTTAGGCACTGTGCCAAAAGCAAAGTGATAATGCACTGAAAATGTCTACAGTATTGTCAATTAAAATTGAGTGGACTAAATTAATTTAACAGCGTAGTTCAAACAAAATAGGTTTGGATTTCACTTGGTACAATCTGTTAACACCTACCAGTTCTATTATTGAATTCTGGGCATAATGCCTTCTGGTCCTGCTGGTTCCTTTGCTATTTGTACTGCCATTTGTACAACAGCATGTGCTTTTATTATTACCTTTTTTTTTTTGACATTTTATTAGAAGACTGTAACATACCAAGCTAGTCATGAAATCATTTTATGTGATTATAGATTTAACCTGAGTAGATGTGCATATTTGCAGCACACTAAAAGGTGCTCTCTATTCATTACCTCATTGTAAAGTATATATTGAACAATAAGTCTTGTACACCACACTTATTAAGTGGTGTTTCTACAGGTAAAGTAGTGTGATATTTACATCCTATATAGAGCTTGTATATGTGGAAGCAATTAACTACACAGTACATTTGTTATCTTGTGTTTCTAAATAATTAAAATTTTATCATGTGCAACAATATTTTGCTCTATATTGTATTCTATTTACTCTGAATCTGTGCATTTTTCTGTTTTATTCGTCTGTACTGTATCTGTAGTTTTAGTGTTGGGACCATTATTTCTCTCAAATTTCTGCTAACATTATGCGACGTGATAAAATCTCCCTCCTCGCACGATGTTTTTAGATATTTGATGTTTGACCTTAGAACTGTTTCATCTTAATTTAGCAACCATAATTTTTGTGTTGAATAGGTTTTGCAGTTTCATGCCGGTCACTTTCATTATTAGTGGTTGGAAGTGCCTGCTTGACTCTTATTTAGATCCACTTGCTAAATTTTGCTTTTTGACCTTTAATCTGCATTCTGTGTTGTAGCCCAGTTCTAGCACTTTCCTATGTGTATATTCATTCCTAAGTATACATTATTTTAGCATACTCTCATTTTTAGACTGTCTGGCTTAACATATATCATTACAAACATCACTCTTTCAGCAATCAACTTATTAACCATTTGAAAAAGTTCTCACTGGAAATATTTTGGTAACTGGTCAACAATGTATGCATAAGCAGACACATTTCAACCATGCTCAAGTTTTTGTATTTCATTATGTTCTGGTCAGGTTTCAATTTTCAGCTGTCAAATATTTTGCCAGGGTGTTCTTAGTATATCTTCATTCTGCGGAGAAGAGAGTGAACATCATACTTTATTGAAAGAATGACGCTGACATGAAAGCATCTTTTTTAAATTTTGGTGTAAAATTATTTCTTCTGAAGAAATGAGGTTTTGTTGATAAACTGGAATTCCACAACTTATTAGCACAAATTAAGATGCACCTATTTATGTTATAAGAGTTAAGATGAAGCGCAGATTAGTGGCATATAGCTGTTCTTCTTCAGGACTTTGTTCATAACTGTACAAAACACTGTTCAAGTTTGTAAGTGATTGGGCCCTTGGTGCTGTTAAATTATAAACATATATTCCATGTTTATCACATAATAAGTTTGGGAAGTATTCAAAAATATTGTATGATGCACGTAATCCTCTCTTTTCCTGTACCTTTTGATCATTATTATCTCTTTAGTACCGTAGTACAATTTTTCACTGAAGTTAGCAAGAAAGTTCAGTACCTACCGTTAAAAATTATATACTATTTCACTGTATCCTTCATGGCTCTATTTTTATGAAGCAAAACTATTGTATTTTTGGAAGCAGAATCATTAATGTTTGATGCATTTGAACCTTCTGCTTGCTGGATTCTTTGTACCTGTGATTGTTATGGTATCAGGAAGCGATCGCTTGACTCTATTTAGGGAAATATGAGATGCAGGATATGATTGAATTAGTGCGTGATGAATTATATGAGACAGTTTAATCTCTGAACCTGAAGAAAATTTTGAAGATTGTTGTTTAAAGTTGGAGGGGAATCCAAATTTATCATTATCCCTTATTTCTACTTTGCTTAAGTATACCTCTCTAAGAATATGTCATGTCAGTGTCTAGAGGCAGAGATCGAATGTGTGGCGCTTTTTAAAAAAATTTGATTTATTTCTTGATGACTATTGCAGTTTTGATTTGCCCCACAAGCTGCTAACCTTTTTTTTTCTTTTCATATGACTCTGAATAGCAATTGCTGATTTTGTGATAATTAACCATTCATTTAGTTCGCTAAAGCGATAAGCAGTAAGCCTATGCCAAAAAATGTGATAGTGATAATGGGGATACTCTCAATTATTAGTAAATTTAGCAAATGACGTAATTGAAGATTGAGCAGCAACTAATGCTATTATCAATCCTACTACATCATTGCTCATGAATTTATTTGATTCAGTGGTCCCTTAAGGATGCCTTCTTTATTGTATGTTGCATGAATTATAGTTAGACCACGCAATGGTTTTACTTGTTGGCATGTATTATCTTAACTTCTAAGGAAGTTTGATAGGACTCTAAGAAACTGTTAAAATGCTCAGGATGCAGTCTTATTAGCTGCTCTGAGAATCTTGAGGGGTTGTGCCGTCTTGGTGAACCACATTTTACATAGAAATCCATCCTGTTAAAAGATGGACTTCATTTGGTGTGTTCTTCTTTCTTTCTTTACTTTGTTTGATTGTTTGTTTGTTTGTTTGTTTGTTTGTTTGTTTGTTTGTTTGTTTGTTTGTTTGTTTGTTTCAAAGAATTTAGTACAAAATCGTTTTGATATCAGTTATAACTGTGAAACAGCAATAAACATTAATTCTTCTTTCAATTATAAATTCAATTGTTTCATTTTATTATATTTTATTTAAGAAGCTTGTTGTGACTGAAGTCATGCATATAATTATTGTTTTAACAGCTGATAAGCAAAGTGTCCGAAATCATGCAACACATCTCAATTGGCTCCGATGTCAGATAAAAAGAACTCGCAATTTAGCAGCTATATTGACTAAACAGTTAAATACGAATTACTGTTCATATCTTGTTGTAAGATAGACTTATCCCTCAATCGTGCCTGTAGAAGGCTGTGTTCCAGAACCCCTATTTGGACATTCATTGCTATTATTTCATTCTTCATACGGCCCACAGCTCTTTTGATGTTTACCAAAGGAGCTGAAAAATATATAGTGATAAATTAAAATTTTTAATATGAGTATTTAACTTTTTTAAATATGTAGCGCTAAACTTTCCACCTACTTCCATCTGTCATGCTTGAACCTCGTTCTTCCATTTCCTGCTTGACAGCATCAAGCTCTTCAGTTAAGAGTGATAGAACACGTTGACGCTCAGTAACGCCCCCATTCACTTCTTGGTATTGTTCTGAAATTCTTGCAAGCTCATCCTTAAACAAATTTTTTTAAAAAATTGAGAAACTAACAAAAATAAAAAGTTCAACCTAATAAGTAGACAACCAGAGAAATTTCATAACTACAATACCTGAACTGCTCGGTACTCCACTAAGATAGGGTCAAGTTGGCTATTTAAAAACTTTTCCCTACTTTTAATTTTGTCCATAGTTTGAGTGGTTTCAGTAAACAATTTATCAAGTCTTGTTCTGGTAGATGAGAGTGATTCTTGAATGCTTTCATGCTGTGTATGCATTTGTTGAAGATGACTTCGCCAATCCCTGGAATCTGGCAGCCAAATTTTTGTTTTTTAAAGGAACAATAAGAAAAAATGGTACAGGAAGCCTGAGAATACCTGATTTTACAGTGACTTTCAACTGTGGTAGAACTCTCTCCAATTCTAACTGCCAATCTTCACTTGTTGTGGTTGACTCTAAAATCTCCTCAGGTTTCTGGAACTCTAGGTTGTTCTGGAAAGGATGGGTGTAATGCACACTAGATTGTCAAATACTATGTAATTTTTCATGTTTAGAAAAAAAAATTTCAATATACATATGGTGGTGTGATGACCTTACCATATCAACTCCTTGTATGGTGCGGAGGTCATCAACATTTAAAAGATTATCATCCTCATCATCAGAGAAAACAGCTGCCATTTCTTCCTCAACTCGTTCCAAAAGAAGTTCGGAATCATCCTCTTCCACAGTATCATCTTCACTCACCTCAGGTTTAGGTTCAGGTCTGATCAACAAAGGTCAACGCATTACCAGACATTCTTGACAATTCAATAAGCACTTAAAGAGATAAAGAAAACCGACTTGCTCCATTTGAATTTGATTGCTTTTAGTGCCTCATCTGCCAGTCGGTCCAAAACTAGAACAACATGTTGTCCATATCCTGGCTTGAGTCGGTTGGGAGGAAAATCTACATTCATACTCTAAAACCAAAAACAGAAGAGAAAAATTAGTTTTCTAAAAGTAACACTACTTCTGTCCACAACACCAACTGGAATCTGGTGAAATGCCAAACATTACAATGTGCACAAGGACACAAATGAGTGTAGGGATGCCAGTGATGAGCCCACACAGTGGCAGAAAGCATGGAAAGATTGCAAATTTTAACTACCAGAAGTAAAAGCTTGGTTTTAAAAAAAAAGGAAAAAATTAAAAAGACAACAAATTAGCTGGGTTGCTAAATATATACATCTGAGGGAATGACCCTTATGTCATATTACAAATTGTTGACATTACTCCAAATTCTGGTTGGTTTCTGGCTAGCCATATTACGTTTGACAAAATTGTTAATCACAACATATACAAACAATTTTACGAAGAAAGTCCAGAATAGATGCAATAGCAGCATTTGGATCATCAAGTTCTTGTGGCTGCTCAAAATTTCCTCCAGCTTTGCGAATCAGCCAAGCAGCAATTGACATGAACATGAAAAACTGACCCCCTGGTGTTGGAATCATAAAGTAATGCCTAGAAAAATAAATTTTGATTTTACAGAATTAAATGCATGAACAAACATTACATCGCTTAGCATTCTATCAAGGAAACATACCTATTCAACGGCTTCATTTTCAGTTCACCAATGAACTCTTTGTCATAGTTAAGAAGTTTTAATTTGTCCAATAAACTTTCCATAGTGATGAAAGGCGCATACAGTTGTCCCGGCCCAACATCGTTCTCTTCGTTTTGGAGAGGAATGCCATCATCACCACTCATCTGTAGTAAAAAAAATTTATAGAAAATGCCTACTTTCAGCAGTAGTGTCAGAATAAAGACACAATGTTACTCACTATTAGACTTATTTTTCAAAACAAATACTCAAATACTGACAGCAATGCTAGAAAACTTTTTGCCCGTGTTCAAATTTCCAAATCTCCACATTCCATCCTTAACTCTGCAGCTTTTCAAAAGTTTCGCATAAAAATCAACAAAACGTCAGGGAGGAAGGGATGATCAATGGGTTAACCGGAAGTGGGAAACACGATAGTTAGCTTCCGCAATCCATCTCAGCTAAGCTACGAGCAAGGTAAACCGCGGGAAAACGGGAAAACAGTCAGTGGGAGCAGCTGTATTCAACGAACAAATCACAAAGAGACATTGTCTGCAAGTGTTTGCCTTTGGTTGTGTCTTCGTTAACGACAGAAAGGTTTTTCAATGGATAAACGTAAACAAGGGTTTGGAAAGAGCCCAGCTCCTGCGAAACGGTCAAGGTACTCGCGAAATATTTAATTAACTGGCACATGCTAAATTTGCTGGACCTCCAGCTCGCATCCTGTTGCTCCCTTTGATTCTATAAATTTATTTACTCTTTGGCCATTACACTCTATGTGTAAGTAACTTTCACTGCTGTGCATTACCTACATCATTTGTTCCAATCTTATTATTTGTTATCATGTTCTGTCAAAGAAGTTGGAGCACCTATCTAGGCACCCATAACCATATTATGATCTGTGTTATGTGTCTTATCTTTCATTTCTTCGATGCCTCTCTTGACATGTAACATAAAATTTTTAAAACTGCAATTGTGTGGTTAATTTCTTTCCGACATTCAGACATGTCTTAAAGAAATGTACATGTATTTGTCTGTACCTCACTAAAAATGGTACGTCTATTTTTCTCACCTTTTTTATTGAAAATGTTCCAGACCTGATGATGACGAAGATGAGGATTTCCCTGGATCTTTTGAGGAAGAACTTGCCTTCATGGATGCAAATGAAGCGGATTTAACAGAGCTAATTGGACAGGTAACGTTTTTCTTCTTATATCATGCGCTCATATATTTCCTCTTAAGCACGGTAGTCAACAGTTTTCGACTGAAAGATAGGATTTTTATGTATCAGAATGTATCGGGTGCAAAACAGTGTGAATGCAACAGCCATTCAAAATCTATTTTCTGTTAATACTCAACTGTTTTCTAGCACCTCGCTCTATGTTCATTTGTTCTAAATAGTGCAGTGCCAACCCCCCTCTATTTCAATTGCAACTCTAGCATTAACTTAAACATGACAGTTTAATTAATTTCTTCATAGATCCATATTAATCCTGAAAGTATTCAACTTCATTTGCATTTTTAAGTTCCAAACAAAGCATTTATCACACAATCTGAAATTCGTACAAATTTTGAAGGTTCTTGCATGCAAGATGCACCTAAAACTGCAATGTTTTGACAACAATGGCAGATCATCAAATACGTTTCAGCAAGGTTAGAATTTTGCGAATGAATTTATTCTGGACAGACCATTATGTTTTGCATTTAAACCTTGGAATGCGAATGCTAAGGACTTTTCTCACTTGCCATATATTATAATCATTTTCTCCTTCATGAATACATAAGGGGTGTGGTGTGTCATGTGAATTCCCTGTCTTCCCTGTGCTTGTATGGCTGTAAAACAACTTTAATTAGTTGTTTCTTGTTTAACATAAATAACTTTTTGGTAATTAGGGCCCAGATACCAACCAGACATCTATAAAATGGAGCCGGCCTGCACCACCCCCATTAAATCCAGACCAACAAAGTTTGGTATTTCAGCAAATAGATGTAGATCACTACACAGGTAATAACAGATTTCTTCAAAACTGGTTTTTTATTCTGGCTAATGGAAATTTTCATGATTGTAATGCTCTAAAAAAAATCTTAATTCAAACTTTATTTAGTTTACCGAATTATTTACAGGATCTCCCATGCCAGGAATGCCTGGATCACAGATTGGTCCAGTCCCAGTCATGCGTCTTTATGGAGTGACAATGGAGGGTAATTCAGTCTGCTGCCATGTTCATGGGTTCTCACCTTATTTCTTTGTCTCTGTTCCAAAGGGTTTCAACAACAGCCACTGTAAGCCATTCAAAGTGAGTGAATTCTAAATCTTTTTCTTCTATTTTACTGTAAACAAACATTTTTAATTTAACAAACCAGTGACATCACTTTCCTTTTCCCAGGATTCTCTTAACAAAGCTGTTCTTGCTGATATGAAGGGTAATAAGGACCATGTACAAGAAGCCGTGTTGGCTGTAGAAATTGTCAAGAAGCAGAGCTTGTATGGTTACAGAGGAAATGACATGCAGGACTTTCTGAGAGTAACTGTTGCTTTGCCCCGTCTTATTGCTGCCTCCAAAAGACTATTAGAAAAGGGGGATATTTTTACAGCTTTGGGTCCTCATGCATTCACTAGTTATGAGTCAAATATTGATTTTGACATTAGGTACTGCTCATTTCATTTTACATTAATTTTCAATTCAAATTTTTTTCCTCTCTTTCAATGATTTATATTTCAGATTTATGGTTGATGCAAATATGGTGGGTTGTAATTGGATTGAACTCCCAGCTGGTGTGTGGAAAATGAGAAGTAAGGACAGCAAAACTCGACCATTTGCTTCTAGATGTCAAATTGAAGTTGATGTCTCATGTGAAAAGCTTATTTCTCACCCACCTGAGGGAGAGTGGGCAAAAGTAGCTCCCTTTCGCATTCTCAGTTTTGATATTGAGTGTGCGGGGCGTAAAGGTATATATTGGGCTGTGGACAATGTATGTATCTTTTTATTTCAGTTTTATTTTAGAGGTTTTGATTTCACAGGTATTTTTCCGGAGCCCAACCATGATCCTGTTATTCAAATTGCAAACATGGTCATTCGGCAAGGGGAATCCGAGCCTTTCATAAGAAATGTATTTACCTTAAATACCTGTGCTCCAATTGTTGGATGCCAGGTTATTAGCTGTGATAAAGAAACTGAAATGCTTGAGGTAAAAAAGAAAACAATGTGTTTTTTTAATTTTCAAGCAGCTCTCAATTTTTTCCATGTGACTCTGTATTTGATCTTTTTATTTTTATTTATTTTC